>CM029022.1:42635398-42796609 GCA_016801055.1 Panax notoginseng
TTCTGTTGGAACATCCTTGTGTGACGCCCCCAGAATAGGTATACAACACCCATTCTGAGTCGCCAAATACATGGTACAGAAAGCAAACTACAACTTCAATAATACAATTGTCGTGCAAAATACGACAACACATACTGTGAGTTTAAATACAAATATTGTCTTCTAGACAATATCCACACTCAAATAAATCCTCATTACAATTATTCAAACACTATTTTACAGAAATAGTGAGGACTGCTAATACATCTTTCTAGAACCATCACTCCATACCCCGACTAGATCCTGCTATGTTCTCACCTCCTGAGAAGAAAAATGGAACAAAAAGGAAAAGGGTGAGCTCAACTAGCCCAGTAAAGAATATTATGACTAAGATAATATACAACAAATTATCGTTAGTCTTCAACAGGGAAAAATCTGATAAAATATAATCGACAACAAGTTTTAGATCAACAACTGCAGCGGAAACAGCAAACCATTAGAAGAGTCAAGTAGAGAAAGAATTCTACTATCTTCTAAGATTTAAAAGTCCATCATCAATATTTTATCCCTGTAACATCAATTAATAATCATCTTTAACCAAATATTCATCTTTGCACTACAGGCCAAAGATATTCATTTGTATCATCAGTCGGTCATGTTCATCTCAACACCTGTTCATCTTTGCACTACAGGCCAAAGATATTCATCAAGTAATTATACATCTTTGCACTACAGGCCAAAGATATTCAGTAATATCATCATTTAGGACTGAGGATGATGAAAAATATCTTAAAGAGAACGAATCCAATGAGACAGAAGGACAAATAGTAGGGATTCGTATAACAGTTTATCCAAGATCAATAATACTTCATAATAATCAATTGTGAAGCAGAATTCAAAAATAAAGATCAAAACATGGATACAATCAAAGATAGTAACCATAATAGACATCTTGGACAAAAAGGAAAATTTTATTTTTCGGTGAATAGTGCCGTATTCGTGAATAGTGCCGTATACGTGAATAGTGCCGTATACGTGAATAGTAACCCCCGACACAAAAAGTTCCAAATTTGATAAAAACTCATATCAATATTTCAGCATAATGATATTGAAGAAAATAATATCATTAAGAAGAAAATAATATCCCTTACCTCAAAATATCAGTACTTCTGGTCGGAATACCGGTATAAGGCTGAAAGAAACTTGCTCTGATGAATAGAAACTCTCAAAGTATCTAAATACTCACAAAATACACTCAATAATCTAGAGAGAGAAAGAGAGAAAACTTGTTTCTGGTGTGATTTTCAATTCTAACTTAGCCCTCTATTTATAGGAAAATTTTGGTAGGTTTGACCTGCAACCTGATGGCTTTACCTGCTACTATTCCCACCCACCACATTTGAAATATAATTCAGCACATTTCTTCACCAACCACAAGTGGGGCCCACCAATTCTAGAATTTTCCACCAAAATGATAAACTCCGAAAATTCAACAATTTCTGAACCAGTCATCTTGTAAAATTCATAATAAATCATACGTTCATTTTTAACGGTTCAAAATTTGTGGACATATACTCAACTTATATATGTATAACATATCCAAAAATTACCACGATCCAACGGTCGGATTAAAAATTATAACCCCCGCAAAATATCTCAAAAACCCTGATTTTTAATACCTCCATTCCGACAAAAATACTGATAAAAACCTCAACATTAACTCCTTCATTTTTAACCACAAAAATATATCCCTCATTTATATCCACATAAAATAAATATTTCCTTATCATATGAATCAATAATTAATTATTCACAAATAATATTACAGAATCACATTTATGACAACCAGGCCGTTCCCAGGAAAGAGGGGGCTTTCCAATAAGGATTTCTCCTTACTGGCGCGCAATTAGATGACCAAACCTCTCCTTAGACAGAACTTTCTAGACATTGCCAATAATGTTATCTAATAATATTATTCAAATAATATGAATTATTGATCTGATAAATGAAAATACTGTGCAGCAACAATTATTGAAACAACAATAATATAAAATATCAACGCAGCAATTATTGAATCAATAAAATAAAATATTGAATAATAACTACTGTAACAATTATTGAGTAGTGCCTTCTTACGTAAGAATCAATAATTGGTGCAATACCGTGTGCTACTGTATTTTAACCACCGGGTATTCCAACAGTATTAACGGTAACAACTACGCCGTTATTTATAAACAACTTATACTTGTCGTTTTCTTCATCCAATCGCTTTCCGTTATGGGGCCCACACAAGGCTGCGTCGTCGTACGAATATTCCCCGACAGCAAGAATATTCCACGACCAACCGAATATTCACCGACCAAAAATAAATATTTTATAACCACTTGCTTATTTTGCAAAATTTGCACATTTCACCCATAACCAAAGTATTATATCAAATTAACCCCTTATTATTCACAATAATATTTAGAGAAAATTTGATTTTATTCATTAATAAGTTGGGGTCTTACAACCTCCCCTCCTTATGAAATTTCGTCCTCGAAATTGACGTACGTACCTGATGTTTCAAAAAGGTGAGGATACCTCGCTTTCATTTCTGATTCCAACTCCCAGGTCATTTCTTCAATAGCATGGTTTCTCCACAAAACCTTAACTTGTGGTATAACCTTCGTGCGTAGGACATGCTCTTTCCTATCCAAGATCTTAACAGGTACCTCCTCGTACGTTAAATCTTCAGCTATCTCGTCTGGTTCTAACTCAATAATGTGGTTCGGGTCTTTAACATATTTACGAAGCATAGATATGTGAAAAACATTATGAACACGAGACATGCTTGGAGGTAATGCGAGTCTATATGCCACATTTCCTATTCGCTCAAGAATCTCAAATGGACCAACAAATCTTGGATTGAGCTTTCCTCTCTTCCCAAATCTTGTAACTCCCTTCCATGGTGCAACACGTAACAATACATGATCCCCAATATTAAATTCCACGTCCTTCCGATGAAGATCCGCATAACTCTTTTGTCGATCCTGTGCCGTTTGTATACGTTGTCGAATCGTTTGGATCTTCTCTGTAGTAATGCGTACCAATTCTGGTCCCAACAATGTTGCTTCACCCACCTCGTCCCAGCATACTGGAGAACGACATTTTCTTCCATACAACGCCTCAAATGGAGCCATACCTATGCTCGCCTGATAACTGTTGTTGTAGGAGAATTCCACCAATGGTAGGTACTTATCCCAACTCCCTTTGAGATCTAAGACACAAAGTCTTAATAGATCTTCAAGAGTTTGAATAGTCCTCTCTGATTGTCCGTCCGTTTGAGGATGGTATGCTGAACTGAATCGTAAATCCGTGCCCATAGCTTTCTGCAAGCTAACCCAAAATCGTGAAGTGAATCTTGGGTCACGATCCGAAACTATGGATACTGGCATGCCATGCAATCTCACAATCTCGTTCACGTACATACTAGCAAGACGTTCAAGGGAATAAGTCTCACGTATCGGCAAGAAATGAGCGGACTTGGTTAATCTATCAACAATAACCCAAATCGCATCTATGCCTTGAGAAACCTTGGGAAGACCCGTAACAAAATCCATAGTAATGTGTTCCCACTTCCATTTCGGAATCTCAAGTGGTTGCAATGGACCCTTTGGTACTTGATGCTCCGCTTTTACACGTTGACAAGTTAAACATCTCGAGATAAACTCCGCGATCTCTCTTTTCATATTGCTCCACCAAAATGTATGTCGAAGATCGTGATACATTTTGGTACTCCCAGGATGGATTGCAAACGGTGTGTTGTGTGCCTCCATCATTATTCTATGCTTCAAGTCAAAATCGTTAGGAACACAAAGTCTGGAGTTGACTCGAAGTATTCCTTCTTCATCGATTCTTGCTTCTGGAATAGCACCTTCTTGCACTTTCTTCTTCATACGCATCAGCTCTATATCCGTAGCTTGAGCAGCTTTAACTTTATCGATTAAAGTCGGTTCTACTCGTATATTTGATATCATCATGTGGGTACTTGGAGCCTTCATCTCTATCTCCATCCTTTGCAAGTCATACAAAATGGGCCTTTGTGTTAAAAACATTGCACTCGTACCCGCATATGATCTTCTACTCAATGCGTCAGCTACTACGTTTGCTTTTCCAGGATGGTATTGGATGGTATGATCGTAATCTTTCAACAGCTCAAGCCAACGTCGTTGCCGCATGTTGAGTTCCTTTTGGGTGAAGAAATATTTGAGGCTTTTATGATCTGTATAGATCTCCACTTTCTCCCCATACAGGTAGTGTCTCCAGATCTTCAACGCAAAAACGACTGCTGCCAACTCCAAATCATGAGTAGGATAATTCCTCTCATATTCTTTGAGTTGTCGTGAGGCATAGGCTATGACTTTCCCATGTTGCATGAGAACACATCCTAACCCTTTGCCTGAAGCATCGCTGTAGATAACAAATCCATCCGAACCAGATGGTATTGTCAAAACAGGTGCCGAAATGAGTCTCCTCTTGAGTTCTTGGAAACTCTTCTCGCATTCCTCACTCCATACGAATTTTGTATCTTTCCGAGTCAGCTGAGTTAACGGAGTAGCGATTCGAGAAAATCCTTCCACAAATCTCCGATAATAACCAGCTAAGCCCAGAAAGCTACGTACTTCGGTTACCGACTTCGGTTGCTCCCAACTTTGTATGGCTTCAATCTTCGCCGGGTCGACAGATACTCCATGTTTTGACACCACGTGCCCAAGGAATGCTACTTCCTCAAGCCAGAACTCGCATTTCTTCAGTTTGGCATATAGCTTGTTTTCACGAAGCCTTTGCAGTACCAGCTTCAAATGGCGCTCATGATCTTCACGGCTTTTGGAATAGATGAGGATGTCATCAATAAAGACAACAACGAACTGATCCAAATATTCTTTGAATACACGGTTCATCATATCCATGAAGGCAGCAGGAGCATTAGTCAATCCAAAAGACATTACTAAGAATTCATAATGCCCGTACCGAGTTCTGAAGGCAGTCTTTGGAATATCCTCAGTTTTAATCTTCAGCTGATGATATCCAGAACGAAGATCGATCTTTGAAAAGAATTGTGCTCCTTGCAACTGGTCAAACAGGTCATCAATGCGAGGTAGCGGATACCTATTCTTGATGGTGACATGGTTCAATTCTCGATAGTCAATACAAAGTCGCATACTCCCGTCTTTCTTCTTTACGAATAAAACAGGAGCACCCCAAGGAGACGTACTAGGACGAATAAAACCGATGTCCAACAACTCCTGTAGTTGGACTTTTAACTCCTGAAGTTCAATAGGAGCCATTCGATATGGGGTTTTAGAAATGGGCTTTGTACCGGGTTCAAGGTCAATAAAGAATTCAATTTCTCGTTCCGGGGGTAGACCGGGAAGTTCTTCAGGAAATACATCGGGAAATTCTCTAACAATAGAAATATTATTCAAATCTGACTTGTCTTTGTTCAAATCCATAACATGGGCTAAGAAAGCTTGACATCCGTTTTTCAATAAACGAATAGCTTTGTGGCTTGATATGACAGTGACTGATTTTAGTGGTTTAGTAGTTTGAATTCGTATGACAGGTTGGTTAGGAATATGAAAACTAACAACCTTACGAAAACAATCAATTTTAGCATGATGAGTGGTTAACCAATCAATTCCTAAAATCACATCAAAAGCAAGTATCTTTAAAGAGATAAGATCAACAGGTAATGTGATAGTGCCAACTTGGATCATGCAAGATTTATAAACTGTAGATGTAACGAAGGTTTCACCCAACGGAGTTTCAACAGATAAGTTAAAGTCCAATTTCTCCGGAGTCAAGTTTAAACGTTGAGCACAAGCAGGAGAGATAAAAGAATGGGTAGAACCGGTATCTAGTAAAGTATAAACTTCGCAAGAATTCAAGATTAGCTTACCCGTGATCACCTCGTTCGGGTTTCTCGCGTTTTGGCCAGTAACGACAAACGCCCTTCCAGGAACCGCTGATTTCGACTTATCCGGGATAACTTTTGGAGTCACCATCCCCGCTGAACTTGGTTTCGCTACAGAACACTCTCGAGCTATATGACCTTCCTTTCCACAGTTATAACATACCTTGGATTGTTGTGGGCAGTTTGGGCTGATATGTCCCTCTTTCCCACATTTGTAACATACGACCGGTGGTCGTTCTCCTCCCCTAGAAACAGTTGATGTTTGTGCTGACGTCTTCACGTTATCATTGTTGTACCTTCTCTTCTTGAAATCTCCTCCCGACTCGCTCCTTCTATTATCACGACCACGATTACCACCAGAGTGGTTACCGCTTTTGTCCGAATGTTTTCCTCCCTGCTGGTTTTCATTGCTTCGATGACTGCTGCCACCGGTATGACCCTGGTTGTGGTCCCTCGGTTGCACATACTCATTATCTCGCTCTAATAATTGAGCCCTGTTTACAACATCTGAATATAAAGAAAATTTATGAGAGATAAGATATTGTCGAATCTCGGGTTTTAGACCTCTCAGAAACATCCTTGTCATTCGTTCCTCATTTTCGACCAAATGAGGTGCAAACCTGGATAACTCTGCAAACTTCGCCTCGTACTGGGACACCGTCATGTTGTTTTGTTCCAGTCTAATAAACTCAACCTCCTTCATATGACGAATACTTTCAGGAAAGTACTTGTCATTGAACAGTTTTTGAAATGTTTCCCAGGACATGTTGAGTGCGTCAGGCTGGGTACGCTTCACAGACTCCCACCAGTAGTCTGCCTCACCGCGGAACATAAATGTGGCGAATGGAACCTTCTGTTCCTCCGTGCATCCCAAGACATCAAATATCTTGGTAATTTGCTTGACCCACGTTTCCGCCATGATCGGATCCGGCTTTCCCTTAAATTCTGGTGGTCCCAATTCTTTGAACTGCTTAGCTGTGACAAACCGCGCGTTGTTATCATTTCCACCCGTATTCTGCACACGAGTCTCCCTCGTCTGATTTTGCATGAACTGCAAAAAGCTCCTAAACATTCCATCATTCATCGTTTGCTCGGTAACGTTGTTTACAGGAGGAATATTGCCTTCCTGTTGCACGTTCCCCTGGGTAGTGATCAAAGGTGTCTCCACAGTCTGATTTACTCCATTATTAACGTTCTCAGCTGCCATTCTTAAATACTGCCATAAAACAAGGGTTAATAGTCATGTCATATATTATCCCTATACTCTGACCGACCAAATAAACACCAAATAAACTTAGTCAGGTCATACTAGCGAAGGAATTCCCCGTCTCTCCCCTCCTAGTTCTTGTCTCACATCTCAGCCAGGGATCATATCCCTAAGCTCTGATACCAACTGTGACGCCCCCAGAATAGGTATACAACACCCATTCTGAGTCGCCAAATACATGGTACAGAAAGCAAACTACAACTTCAATAATACAATTGTCGTGCAAAATACGACAACACATACTGTGAGTTTAAATACAAATATTGTCTTCTAGACAATATCCACACTCAAATAAATCCTCATTACAATTATTCAAACACTATTTTACAGAAATAGTGAGGACTGCTAATACATCTTTCTAGAACCATCACTCCATACCCCGACTAGATCCTGCTATGTTCTCACCTCCTGAGAAGAAAAATGGAACAAAAAGGAAAAGGGTGAGCTCAACTAGCCCAGTAAAGAATATTATGACTAAGATAATATACAACAAATTATCGTTAGTCTTCAACAGGGAAAAATCTGATAAAATATAATCGACAACAAGTTTTAGATCAACAACTGCAGCGGAAACAGCAAACCATTAGAAGAGTCAAGTAGAGAAAGAATTCTACTATCTTCTAAGATTTAAAAGTCCATCATCAATATTTTATCCCTGTAACATCAATTAATAATCATCTTTAACCAAATATTCATCTTTGCACTACAGGCCAAAGATATTCATTTGTATCATCAGTCGGTCATGTTCATCTCAACACCTGTTCATCTTTGCACTACAGGCCAAAGATATTCATCAAGTAATTATACATCTTTGCACTACAGGCCAAAGATATTCAGTAATATCATCATTTAGGACTGAGGATGATGAAAAATATCTTAAAGAGAACGAATCCAATGAGACAGAAGGACAAATAGTAGGGATTCGTATAACAGTTTATCCAAGATCAATAATACTTCATAATAATCAATTGTGAAGCAGAATTCAAAAATAAAGATCAAAACATGGATACAATCAAAGATAGTAACCATAATAGACATCTTGGACAAAAAGGGAAAATTTTATTTTTCGGTGAATAGTGCCGTATTCGTGAATAGTGCCGTATACGTGAATAGTGCCGTATACGTGAATAGTAACCCCCGACACAAAAAGTTCCAAATTTGATAAAAACTCATATCAATATTTCAGCATAATGATATTGAAGAAAATAATATCATTAAGAAGAAAATAATATCCCTTACCTCAAAATATCAGTACTTCTGGTCGGAATACCGGTATAAGGCTGAAAGAAACTTGCTCTGATGAATAGAAACTCTCAAAGTATCTAAATACTCACAAAATACACTCAATAATCTAGAGAGAGAAAGAGAGAAAACTTGTTTCTGGTGTGATTTTCAATTCTAACTTAGCCCTCTATTTATAGGAAAATTTTGGTAGGTTTGACCTGCAACCTGATGGCTTTACCTGCTACTATTCCCACCCACCACATTTGAAATATAATTCAGCACATTTCTTCACCAACCACAAGTGGGGCCCACCAATTCTAGAATTTTCCACCAAAATGATAAACTCCGAAAATTCAACAATTTCTGAACCAGTCATCTTGTAAAATTCGTAATAAATCATACGTTCATTTTTAACGGTTCAAAATTTGTGGACATATACTCAACTTATATATGTATAACATATCCAAAAATTACCACGATCCAACGGTCGGATTAAAAATTATAACCCCCGCAAACTATCTCAAAAACTCTGATTTTTAATACCTCCATTCCGACAAAAATACTGACAAAAACCTCAACATTAACTCCTTCATTTTTAACCACAAAAATATATCCCTCATTTATATCCACATAAAATAAATATTTCCTTATCATATGAATCAATAATTAATTATTCACAAATAATATTACAGAATCACATTTATGACAACCAGGCCGTTCCCAGGAAAGAGGGGGCTTTCCAATAAGGATTTCTCCTTACTGGCGCGCAATTAGATGACCAAACCTCTCCTTAGACAGAACTTTCTAGACATTGCCAATAATGTTATCTAATAATATTATTCAAATAATATGAATTATTGATCTGATAAATGAAAATACTGTGCAGCAACAATTATTGAAACAACAATAATATAAAATATCAACGCAGCAATTATTGAATCAATAAAATAAAATATTGAATAATAACTACTGTAACAATTATTGAGTAGTGCCTTCTTACGTAAGAATCAATAATTGGTGCAATACCGTGTGCTACTGTATTTTAACCACCGGGTATTCCAACAGTATTAACGGTAACAACTACGCCGTTATTTATAAACAACTTATACTTGTCGTTTTCTTCATCCAATCGCTTTCCGTTATGGGGCCCACACAAGGCTGCGTCGTCGTACGAATATTCCCCGACAGCAAGAATATTCCACGACCAACCGAATATTCACCGACCAAAAATAAATATTTTATAACCACTTGCTTATTTTGCAAAATTTGCACATTTCACCCATAACCAAAGTATTATATCAAATTAACCCCTTATTATTCACAATAATATTTAGAGAAAATTTGATTTTATTCATTAATAAGTTGGGGTCTTACATCCTGTCTGTGTGTTTTACACCGGACCTGATTCCGTTTTTATTATTATTCTGTTGGAACATCCTGTCTGTGTGTTTTACACCGGACCTGGTCCCGTTTTTATTATTATTCTGTTAGAACATCCTGTTTGTGTGTTTTACATCGGACCTGGTTCCGTCTTGTTATTATTCTGTTGGAACATCATGTCTGTGTGTTTTACACCGGACCTGGTTCCATTATTTATTATTTTGTCGAAATATCCTGTCTGTGCGTTTACGCCGGACCTGGTTCCATTATTTATTATTCTGTTGGAATAACCTGTCTGTGCGGTCTATCGCATGTCGGGTGATTTCTTTTGTTATTCCATTCTTTATTATACTTGGTTGGTTAAGTTTTGACTTCTATACTCCATGAAATTTGTGGAATATCCTTGATAATTGCGGTTCATCCAGTATCTTTTCATGAAAATATTCTTCTAAGTATTCTTGAATTTTACTCCACAAAGCAGTATCATGTTGATAATTTGGACGTTGTTAATTCTTGGATAAATTAATTCTTGAACTTGTTTTATTGAATTCTTATATCATTGTCATCATCCTCATGTTTATAAAATGTTGAAAGTCATCGGTGGCCTATAGTGCATATATGGACTTCGTATGATTATGACCAGGGATTATTCGGTATAATCATGACCGTAATGTTATAAATGATGTGGTAAAAGTCCTCATTGGCCCGTACTGCATTGATGGACAGTTGTTGGCATGATCATGACCATTAATGAATACACGAATATCCTTGGCCGTAGTGCAGGGGTGATTCGATGATGTGGATTATTTTATTAAGCTGAGTCCCAGCGATCACAATGTTGAAAAACCTTTTAAATCATAAAAGATAGTAGAGTTTATTTTCTACTTGACTCTTTTAATGGATTGCTTGTTGCGCTGCAGTTAAACTTGATATCTATTATATTTTATCAGTTTAACATTGTTGACGGCTAATGATAATTTATTCTGCATTATCTTAGTCATAATATTTCTTACTGGGCTAGTTGAGCTCACCCTTTCTTTCACTGTTTTCTTCAGAAAATGAGAACGTAGCTGGGGCAAGTCGGGAAACGGAGTGATGGTCCGAATGATAGTATTAGTTAGTAGTCCTCACTATTCTATGTAATAGTGTGTTAATAAATGTAATGAGGACTCCTTTTGAGTATGAATACTCTCTAGAAGATAATATTTGTATTCAAACTCACAGTTTATGTTTTGTCGTATTGTACATGACAGTTGTATTAGTAAGTTGTATTTATATTCTATACTATGTATCTGACGACCCAAGATGAGTGATGTATACCTAATTTTGGGGGCGTCACATATTCTGTTTTATATAAAAAGATTTTACTATTAGCCTAATAAAACGAATAACTTTATAAAAGTATTTTGTTTTATATAAAAAGCTTTTCTGTTTTATTACGTAAATAATACCAATAAAATAAAACCGAGTGACTTATCACATAAGCATCAATAATCAATACCGTATGTTACTATGCAACCACACGTATTACTGTACTTTTACTACCGAGTAGTTTAACAGTATTAACGGTAGAACTTCCGCCGTTATTTTCATAAAATATTTTTGTCGTTTTCTCAATCCGACAATAATTCCGTTGTGGGGTCCACCAATAATTATGTCATCGTACGAATATTCACCGACAAAAATAATATTTTCCGACCAATCGAATATAATACAACAACTTGCATACTTTGCAAAATTTATAAATACTACCCACAACTATAACATTATCTCAAATTCACACCATAATATTTAAAAAAATATTTCGAAAAAAATTAAATCTTTATTCATAAAATCTGGGGTTTCACATATGGTTTTCATGTCGGACTTTCATATACCTTAAGTAATTCAAGTCCATGCTTCAAGGTCAACTACTAAGGTCATGTTATCACATAACAAGCTTAAACCATACTAAGTAGGCATGCTCGTGCTTATAATACACATGTATACTTAATCACATAGTCTATGATTTAGAAATTCATTTCCTTGAATATGCGTGCGTAGGTGAAATCTGGGTTTCATCACATGATGCTTATGTCAACATGTTTATAGACATAATGCATCTTAATATACATGCTCGCATGATCATAACGTAACTCACACAGTGTTTGATGTTATCATCTTACACATTCTAATACATACTATAACATACATCAAGTAGGTTCTGATATTTCTTCAAGTTCTCATTTCAAATCATTTAGTCTTGAATTACATAGCTCTATGTTGAATTATTTTAATCAATAAGGCTTAACATCTTTCTTCAAGATTCAAGATTTATAAGCTTTTAAACCTTATATTGGTACTAACAAGTCTTTAATAGCATGCTCACATGTATCTATCTCATTTACATAGACATACATATTTCATTTACTTTTAAAACATGTTTAAATAACGTATGTCATGCTCAACTAATTGAGTGCACATATCATCCATGCTTAAATGCATAAACAACTCCATCATGCTTGCTTATAAGGTCATAATGCAAGTAAAGCAATGCTCATCAAAATTAGTTTCTAAAACTTTTAAGTTTCTCTTTAAAACACGTACTAAACCGAGCTTGACAACCTTTTATGTCCAATACATCTTGGAATTACATTCCTTATCCATCCGCGCGCATAACTAGGCCACATTCATATGTTTCCAAGGTTGGAACTTAAAAGACACAAAGTTCGTTAAGTTTCATTTTTAAAACTTCAAGTTTTTCTTTCAAAACACTTTTAAACCGAGCTATATCAATCTAGTATATGCAAGGTAACTTTAAAACTACATTTCATGGACGTTTATATACGTACATAGGGTCCAAGGTCAGAACTCAGAGGACACCAAATTCATCAACTTCTGTTTCTCAAAAACTTTAACTTTTCTTTTAGAATTCATTGTTAAAGCATTCCACTATGAGTAAACTAATCTTAGCCATATAGCATGTCTATTATCATGCATTTTCATGTTATATCACTTAGAATAACATATTCCATTGTCGGGAGTACTATACTCACGTATGTGCTTGCTCGACGCCCTCCGATCGCCTCCGAATACGTAACAGTCACCAAAATAACTATTTTGACCCTTCCTGAAAACCCCAAATTGAAAAACTTAAAGAATAAAAGTTGTAGGTCTATTCGTCCTCATTCCGGATCATTTTGAATCACCTCAATCGGAGCTCGTATGAAAATGTTATGGCCATTTTACTACAGGAGGTCAAAACTGTCACAGTCAGAACACATGGGGCGCGGCCGCGCCCCTGCCCCTTTTGCTCACCAATACCGCGCGCCCATGCCAATTCTCAGCTCCAGCTTGCGCCCCCGTGCGCCTGGGCCGCGCGCCCGCGCGAGGCTTGCCCAGATTACAATTTTCTTAATGTTTCTACTTCAAAACATCATAACTTCTTCATTTTAGGTCCAAATCAGTTAGTTTTCGATTCGTTGGACTCGTTAAACTCTTAGCTACTCATCTAGAGACTAATTACAACACTTCAAAAATATTAACAAACAATATTAACAAACCCAAATATTAATCAAAAACTCATGTTCATACTAAATTTTCACATTTTGACAAATTTAGCGAATTCGTTCACCACGAATTCGTTTCTCAACCAAATTGATCCGTTTAACTTCCGTTATTTTCGTATTTAACTATATTAACAATATCTAGCAATAATTCATGGATTACAACAATCCTTAGCCATCAAATTTATGACTCAGAAGTAACTATTTCTTGACATTTCTAAGGAATTTCAAACTTAGGAAATCAAGAACATATGTATTAGAATCATTACCTCTTGAATGCTTGGAATTGGCTAACTATAGCTCCTCCGTTCTCTAATTGCTCCTCAACTCTCCAATTCTACTGACTTTCTATTAGCAACTTCTCAGAAACTCAAACAAACGAGAAAAGAAAAGGAGGAGCTCTATTTATAGAGAATTCTCTACACAGTCCATAGCTTTGCCTCAAAGATTAAACTAATGGAAGAAGGAAGAAGATGTTGGACAAGAAGGAGTTGGTGAACCACTCTTTCTTCCTCCATTACCGTAGCCATCATCAGCTCTAAATTTCATCAATACCGTAGACTAGGCCAATGGCCTATACACGTGAGGAAGGAAAATGTCTGAGAAATTGGGACATAGCTTTTTAGCTTAATGTTTTAGTAACAAGGTTACTTAATGAACCAAGGTTATTTCCTTTTTGGGGCTCCTTAAGTCAATTATAATGACTTAGTATTACTACATTAATTTAAGTTATGTGCACATATATACACATATATATGTACCTACCCACATACAAGAAGTATACTTATATTTTAAATATACACTAATATATAATCTTATATCTCATGCACATTGGGCTAGTCCAAATAATATTTTAATTGGACTAAATATAATTTAGTTGAGTACTTTCAACCCATTATTTCATATCACACATAAATATCATAATGATTATTATCAATCATTAATTCTCTTTTAATAATTTCAGTTAAACCTTCAGTCCGGTTTAACTTTAATACCCAAGCCACACAAGGCTCATTTATCCCATGTACTAGAGTTACATATAACTCAAGCTCATTATTTCTATAATAAAATATTAGGGGTTTAGGCCAAGTTTGGCTTTTTTTCCAATTTCACATTATTTTATTATTTATTTAATATAAAGTTTATGTCACACTTTATCATAATGCTAAATTATTTAGCTTACTTAAATAATTACATACATATAATACGTACAACCTTTACACTTAAAATAATTAATATTTACTCTATTAATTATTTAAATTATACACCATGCGTATAATTATTCGATCGCCCTAAGACAACTTCTTCAACCATTACATTTAGCCACATCTCAATATTAATCTAATATATAAATCTCTAACCAATATTCACTTATATATATATATATATATATATATATATATATTGGTTTTCTTCTATCGTCATTAACGTACATAAGCACAAGTCCAAACCTAGCACACATCGAGTCTTTAATAGTATTCAATATAGTACACTGAGTTGTTTCCCACAAACAACCAACAAATTAGTTTCCGTCTCGTCTATACTGCTTTCACAGTGAGTTAGATCGGTTACTAATTCGTATATACCTCCGCTCTCTGAAGGAATCGTTTAGCCCAGCTCCTATACATCCACCATTAAAGGGTACGTTTGCACTGCCTTAGACTTGATACATACTCATACAAATACTCAAGAAATTGGTGATTATCAAATATATCTAATGTCACCAACTTACTATTATAAAATAATTTCATATAAATTATTTAATCATCAATAGATAGATTTTATCCATATTCTTAATAATTCCTCTCTACAATATATAATAAATATATAATAACGGTATATATTTATTAAACACAACATCACTTATCACATAACTCACAATACCACATACGTTGTAACACACTTAATAATCTGGTTCGAACCCATCTCATGTTTTAAGAATTTTATTTCCTAAATTCTTATTTTAATATTTTCTAAAAATTCGGGTTCTTACAGGCCATATATGGCCCAAGTTTTGATGGGTTAAAAAATGAAGCCTAAAGCCCGCGTTTTGACGGACGGACCGGACCGAAGCGGCCCGCGTGCTTAGGCCGATTTTTGCCAGGTCTACTATCAACAAAATGTATGGATTTGGACTATAAACTAAATAGTAAATAATAAAAAGTAATATTTTTTAATCCCCATATTACCCTATTTACAAACACAACAAATTATAATAAAAGAATTTAAAATAATATAAAGGGTTAATTTGAAATTAAAAGTTACCCTTTAGTTACTTGAATAACATTAAATTAGGAATAACTTTTGCGCATGTTAAAATGTTCTTTCTATTGAAAAATATTCGCCTTTAAATGCCAAAAATTGGGAGATCAAATAATGTAGAATGGAGTATAAACTTGAAATTTTAGTTGTTAGAAATGTTAGTTTGGTGACTGATCGTTCAATCTGTATAAAATTTACTTGAACTTAATTCAGGAGTGAGTTGAGTTTAGATAAAAAAAAAATTGAACTTGGTGTAAAATTTGAAATTAAAGTTTAAGAGTAATAAGATGGTTGGTTTTGTTACGGCGAGCACAAATATTTATACTTCATATGTCATGTCATTTTTTTATTATTTTATATTATATAATTTGTGTACATAACATTACTCTTTTTGTAATGATCACTTTTATTAATTTTTTAATTAAAAAAATTAATAATCACTCCCTCCGTCCTTTTTTAATTATTTTAAGGTTATACATATAAATTAAGAAATATAAATAATATTTTGTCAAATTAATTAAATTGACTATAAAATTTTAATATTAGACTTTATAAATTTATTGAAAAGATAAGAGGAAAACAAATTAACCTTTAATTATAAATTATAATATAAAAAATTTAATATTTAATATTTTTTAAATTACAAATTATAAATTATAAATAAAAATATTTCTCGACAATTAAAAAGGAGTGTGGCAGTACATGTAAAAAATAAAATATTGAAAATCAGTTCTTAAACCCTCTCCCAAGCAAGGCAAAACCCCAAAATCCCTAAAACTCCAATTTCTTAGAGCGTTGGTCACAGAAGCAGAAATGGATCACATAGCAGCAGCTCAAGAACGAATAGTAACAGAGAGATTAAGGCAAAAACTCAACGAAGTGAACTCAGCAGCTGAAACCCAACTCTCACCCATTCAAGACCATGTCAATTTCACTCTCCAGGTCTGTCTGTCTCTTTCACCTTTTCCCCTCTTTGTAGTGTGTGTATATACATATATATATATATATATTCTATGTTAATAATGGTTTTTTTTATTTGTATTATTGCAGAAAGCGTACTTCAAATGTGCGTATGAGTGCTTTGATAGGACGAGAAAATATGAAGACATTGGAAGGTGTACTGAAAATTGCAGCGTTCCTGTTCTTACTGCGCAGCATCTCGTTGAGGATGAAATGGCCAAGTTTCAGGTTTTCTTATTTTTTTCATTTTCCTTGAAAAAAGTTTTTTTTTTGGTTAAATGTTGATTGCTACTTTAATTTTTTTATTATTATTATACAATTCACGGTTGTTTTTTCAATTATTAAATTATTTCATACCTCTCGGTGTGTAATGTGTTTGTCTTGAATAATCACTTTTTCCAAACTGATAGTCTACATTTAAAATTTTGTAGGAAAAAATTGACTTTGATATAATCAATTGTCAAGTTTAAACACTGTGTTTGTGAGTTTTAACAGACAAAAGAAAAGAAATGGATAGAAAACGTAAGTTTTCTTTCTATTTGTTTTGTTTGCGAGTTTTTTAAGGGATAACATAATCACTCTTCAGTCCAAAGTTTTCTATCAACAAAAGGGATGGATTTGGACTATAAACTAAATAGTAAATAACAAAAGTTATATCTTTTAATCCCCATATTACCCCTATTTACAAACACAACAAAATATAATAAAAGAATTTAAAATAATATAAAGTGTTAATTTGAAATTAGAAGTTACCCTTTAGTTACTTGAATAACATTAAATTAGTTATCTTGATTTTCAAATAGGAACACTTTTTTGAATGTCCAGAGATGTAAAGATGGACACTTTATTTGTGTGGGAGTATGTATGTTTGTTTTTGTATATAATATGTACAAGTATACACCTTTTGTTGTGGAGTTCATGAAAAGGGACTAAACATTCTTCATAAATTATGACTGATAAATTTTGTAGTTAGATTTAGGGTTAATTTGAATTTTGTTGTTGTCATTTAAAATTATTGGAGATTAGGTGTGAACACTTTGTTACTAATAGTCTTTTAGGCTGTAGGAGTAGGTTTCCGGGAATAACTTTTGCGCATGGGCTTTAAAAATGTTACTTTCTATTTAAAAAAATATTTGTTAGTCCAAAGAGAAGGCCAACTCTTTAAATTCAATTTGGTCCCAAGTTAAGTTGAGTTGAATTGACTAGAGTATCGTCATCCCACAAGTTGAATAGAGTAGAATTGTTTAAGATTAAAGTTGTGTGCTTCTTTTGACTGCCAAAAATTGGGAGGTCACAGAATGTAGAATGGAGTATAAACCTGCGATTTTGATCTGTTATGTTATGGAGGATAGAGTTCTTGATAACCTCTTTCCTATTATTGGGTGACATGGGGATTGTGTTTGGCGTTTCTCCTGACTTGGTACTACTTGATAACCCCACCTTAAGAAACTAAAAAGGAAGGAACAAACCTCAGTCAATTGAATACCAATGATGAAACTTTTGTAGAAGTAGAGCTATTTTGGCTTGTTGTTCCATGTTGCACATGGAAGGAGAGTATCAAAGGTTTATAAATGATATTGGAGCTTATAGAGTCTTATAAACATTTTCAGATGCTGGTAGTTATTTTAATTTTGAAAACTCTTTTTATATCGTGTATTCATTTTTTCATCCCTTTGTTTCTTCCATTTCTTCATATTATTGAAGCATTCACTTTCTTATATCTCTCAGTTTTTGTCAATGTTCTAAAAGGCGCTAGGCGGGAGGCGGGCCCCCGAGGGGGCCCTAGCGCCTAGGGGGCCTAGGCGGGGTCTGGGCGGGCCTACGTGGAATTTTTTATTTTAAGACAATTTTAATATTTTATCTTACATTTATCCAAATAAAATAATAATATAAAGCAAAACAATCTATAATAAAGATAATAAAGGCATTTTCTTAAAGTTCAAACATATATCCATATTGCTAATATCAAAGTTCAAACACAAGCATGCAATTGTTCAAAGTTTAAACATATTTTTAACGTATTCGTTTTATTTATAAACAAGATTGCTATTAAATAATAAAATTTAAAATTTCAAGAATTTAATTCAATATTAAAACTTAAGAAACTAAACATAAATTTAAGAATTATAAAATTGAATTAAACTAAATATTACAAATGTATTCTCATTTATATAATTTGAAGTTGGTACAAGTTCAAAAAATTATAACTATAATAAAATTATCCATTTTGACTTGATATTGTTCACTTTTTGTTGTGATTTGATATGTTACAACATGTATTATGAATATGGTATATCATTAGAAAAATAAATATATTAAGATTTGGTTTGAGTAGCTATTAAAATAAAATAAAATCTCTCCGCCTAGAACCCGCCTAATTTTTTAGAGGGATTTTTTTGTCGTCTTGGGCCTAGGTGAGGCGCCTGAGGGGCTTAGAGGCGCCAAGCCTAGGCGGACCTAGGCGGGGATTTTTAGAACAGAGGTTTTTTTGTGGTTTCTACCTTCTGTTCTTTTTAGGCCTTTCTTTCTTCTATTTGAGGAAGTATGCCTATTTTCTACCTGAGCCTGTGTCCTTCTTAGTCTTCCAACGCCGTAGTGTAACCATTCATACAGTGATATACCCCTTGCTACCTCGGTCATAATTCTTCTTGGTTTCCCTGTCATTGTTTAGCATATTAAATTTAGTTTTCTCTCCGTGCACCTACAACATATTGTTCTGGTGCTACGTCTCATTGTTCCCTTATTTTATTCTATTGGTAAAAAATACCAGAAGCCTTGAATGCCTCAGTGGTTGCACTCTCCCCATGTGGTTGTGATCACTTTGGTGTTCAAGTTTTGGTACCTTCTCTCCCTCCTCTTTAAACTATATCCCAATTGACAGTAGTAATAAACTTAGAAAAACTTTAGGGACATTCCAGTGATAATTCATTTTGGTCAAATATGTAGCGACAAACTCTTATGTTCCTTCCATTACGGTATTTCTGAACAAGTTCACGTGTAATAAGTGTAAAGATTTTCTTATTGATTACTTGTCTAAAAAAATGTTTTCCTACACGAGGGCGTTTTGGTGATAGGTTGGCGAACCAGTTTGGTCAAATACGTATTGACAAACTCCTATGTTCCAACATTTTCCTATCTAAAGGCATTTTGGTGATAGGTTGGTGAACCATTTTGGTCAAATAAGTAGGTATTTCTGAACAAGTTCCTAGGTAATAAGTGTAAAGGTTTTCTTATTCATTAGTTGTCCCAAAAAAATGTTTTCTTATTGATGATAGTGACAATATTGATGCTAGATACGATATTTATTGTGAACTTCATTTAGAGTTGGAACTGCTAACTATGACGAATACTCTAACTATGGTTATGATGCCAGAAATGGAACAATTTTATATAACCTTGTAATTCGAATTAACAAGTGAAGATTGTGGGAGTGATGAATTATGTTGTTGAGAGATCTCTTCATTTCAGCTTAAATGACAAAATATTGATGGAAGACGTGCGCAAAGTTGTTTTGTACATCATAACAACGCTCTATAGTAAATATTTTGAAGGTATGGGAGGGGTAATCTAGTGAAAGAGCTAGCCACGTTGAATAATTATCTTACACAGCTGATAAAGAGACTATTCCTGCAAAAGTTGTCTAACACTTGCTGTAAAGTTGCCAAATTGATGCTGCTCTCTGCAACACAACTTATGTGCAGTGAACTTCTGTGGTTGGTAGTTGACAAACTAATCAATGCGTTTCAAGTAGACCCGAAATCTAAAGTTGTTGATCTCCTTATATCTAACAGAATGATAAAAACATACCATCCTATGAATTTTAGTTCAATCAAAAGCAAAATCTTTTGATATAGAACGTATACATGTTCTATACCATGGCTCTGAAAATTATCCACCGTCATGCATAATACCTGCAACCTGAAGTTCGAATACATGCTACTCAAGTGTCTATTACTCTATTTAGAAATTACTTAAAAAAATGTTAATATTTTACAAACATATATAACGCGAGGAAAAGATATGATGATTCTACCTCCGTCCCAATTTGTGACCCTCTTTCTAGTTTGTGATGTCTAAAATTATTAAATTAAGAGACCTTATTCCACAAACCATATATCAACGCATTAATTGTCCATTTTGGCTATATCTTTGTCTGAAAGGTTTTTTTAAAAAAATTAATTTGAAACTTGGTGGATATGTCAATGAATTACTTTAACAAGGTACATTTTGTGACAAGTGAAAAGTGAAAAGCGTCACTTAAATTTGGATGGGGGTTTAATTTAATAAGTCGCAGCCTCCTATGATATATAAGGATATAGCAATTGTGCCTGCTGGTGTTCTAGAGGGATTTCTCCCTTGATAAATATGTGGTTGCAAAGTTTTTCCTAAAATATAGGGATGAAGGATTGGGGGATTTCCTTTGCTGATCTACCAGATCACTGCTTTGTTTTACCATTCAGCTTTTTCTAGGGTTTATTAATGTGTATGTGTAACATTATTTTGTTGGTGATTAGTCCTGAATAAGCATGATCTTACGTTCGCAAACACCCATGTGAGCTTAATTTATTGTCACCCATGTGCTCTTTATTTGTGTTAATATAAGTTGTAACACCCATATGCTTACTCAGACCTGAATTGACAAACTGGTAGAACACATCTATTAATTTCTGTGGTTGCTTTCTAGAGTTTGTTTAAAAGTACTGGCAATTTAAATATGTAAATGTAGCATTATTTGAACACCTTTTTATGATGGATATAGGAACGGCTAAATAGGTCGCTGATGGTCTGCCAAGACAAATTTGAGTCAGCCAAGCTCCAAAAGATCAGAACAGATGCCACCATTGATTTGGAGTCATGTGTCGACCAGACAGTCCAAGACAGCATCAACTCATTGCCATATCTGGTTCAAAGATTGAAAACTTCTCTCTCCATCAATGAGTAAAATCATCAGGTAATTTGAAAACTCTTCACACTATGCCGGTTCTCATTTACATAATCATGCTCAGAAAACTGATGGAATACAGTGTATGATTTGCAGCGACTTTGGAGGCAAAGAGGGATACAAGAGCTATATGCCCACTTTTCTTATTCTGGTAAACTTTCGTTCAGGTTTTTACAATGAGGGAACACTTTCAAGGCAGCATGAATAGCCATTAATAATTTGGTTTTACAGTTTAATGGCCGGAAATTATTCTGGTGAAATGACATATAATGATGATTTATTTTCAATACATTTTAGTCAGGCTCAGGCTCAGGCTCAGGCTTTATTATTACAAGAAAAGTTGAGGTCTGCTTCTTTAGTAGTTCAATGCCTAACAAAGTGATCATAAAATATAGGCCTAATGAGAATATTAAATAAAGTAAAATATAGGCTTGCAAGAAATATCTTCCAAGGTAGTTTATATACCTTCATTTCATAAAATGATTCTCTTGATTTTTTAACAAAACTTAACCAAACGTAGAAAAAAAATCATACAAAAATAGAAGTTAATGTAAAATTTTATTTAATTTGTGGTTATGCACCATTATTATAATCTTGTAAAATAAGTATATTTTTTGATGATTTAGATTTATTAAACTTTTATTGATATAAAATTGATAAAATTATCAAATTATATGAAAATTTATATATTCAA
Organism: Panax notoginseng; assembly: GCA_016801055.1. Taxonomy (NCBI): domain Eukaryota; kingdom Viridiplantae; phylum Streptophyta; class Magnoliopsida; order Apiales; family Araliaceae; genus Panax; species Panax notoginseng. The sequence continues at coordinate 42,657,608 of CM029022.1, forward strand.
ATATCTGTGTATGTTATCTATATCTATAGACTTATTAACATATTTTTAGAAGTACTAAATTTTATCTTTTTTCAAAGGTGCTTTTACACTTAAAAGTTCTACTATTAAAGCACTTTTGTACTTTTAAGTGTTACCAAACATTCAAAAACACACATTCTAGATTAGAAGTGTTTTTAACCAACCAAATGCTATGTCAAATAAGCAGATGAACTAGCGTTTTAATTTAACAACAATAAATCTAATTTAGACATATTCCCAAAATTTTATAACTAAATTAAATATAAATGTTTCTGGAAAAATGCTAAATTTAAATTCTACAAATTCAAAATATGGCAATAATTTGAGATTAATATAAATATATCTATCCTCAATATATCCAACAGATTCAATATGATGGATTTTTGTTCCGTGGGTAATTCAAAACTTTTTTCTCCTATTTACTTAAATTTATGTTGTTGGATTACATTGAATAAATCTAGAAAACTATTAAAAACTTGATATGTATACAAAAGAATATAATAAATTTCACCTAATACAGCCAAGAATGAGCGTATTGGGCATGTCAACTAAGCGATGGCATGGCGTAAACTCATTAAAAATGTGTTTGGAAATTGGAAGTATATCAAAAAAGCCTACAGTCAAAAACTCGAAGGAAATTGAACTAACCTGGAGCCATCTTCAAGTTTGTCATTTTTAACATATTCGGTAGTGTTAAGGCTAAGTTTTGCCGGCGAGTCCAACCACAAAATTCACGCGCTTGAACCTGCACAATAACAGATCACAGACGAAGCTTGACGGCTTGTGCCGCCGGAGGATAGCTCCGGTGTGAGAATGAGTACATGCCGTTTATAAGGTTTAACAATGGAGGTTTTAGTGTTTAGTGCTCAAAGAACTAATTACAAATAAATTAGTGGAGATCAAAACCTATATTACAAATATTGTACACAATATAAACACATTTGGGACTGTTTGAAAATTAGTATTCCAAAAAGTTGTGGTAAAATTTATCTCAATTACTGATGGCCTTCGGCCTAGTGGTATGACTCAACCCATGTTTACCATGAGGTTGGGGCCTCAATCCTTAGGTGTGTGAGGGGGTGTTTGTTTTGAGCTGAATGACTAGTCAGATTTTTTTAAAGGAATGAAGTAAAAAAAAATTTAAAAATTTTAAAAATTAAAAAAAATATTAACTATTATATTAAGTAATATTAAATAAATTTACAACAATTTTAAATTTTTTCAGAGGGGTAAAATAATAAAGTTTTGTCATTTAGATGTTTCAGACATCAATTATCAAACAGTTTTTTTCATTCAAATTCAGCTCATTCAGATTCAAATTCATTCAGTTTTTATTAAACATCCCCTGAGTGTGGCAGGGGGTGTATCAAATTTAGGGAAAAAAAATCTCAAATAAGTAAAAGTTGTGGCCTGTATTGGGCAAAAAGAAGGAACAAGAGTTTGTGAGAATAGACTGTGGGCCAACTTCGGGGGTGTGGACAGTTTAGTATTCCACAACGGTTTTTTGTTATTTTCGTATAAAAAGTGCGAGTAAAGATGTATAAATTATGTCTAAATTCAATAAAAATAATTTTCATATATTTAATTATTTAATACATTCACTGGATGATTAAACCACAATAATGATCAAGCCACATGTTAACACAGTAACTTTTCTGATTGGATGGCCTGTTCGAGTATGAAAACAGTTAAAAACAATTCAACAAAATTTAATTATATCTCTCAATCAGTTATAACTATATGGAGTAACTTCTAAACTATCTCTATTTCTATAAATATATTCCATTCCAGCTACGATATTTAAAGAAACTTACCACAAAAAAGTAACCGAACCTGTTGATTTTATTTCTACATATGAATTAACAACCTGCTCCAAAAAATTACTCGATTGGAAATCATAATCAAACATTTTCCTTTATTAACCGAATAGGTTGATTCAAGAATTTACAAAAACTATTTTATTTTTTTTCCCTTTCCCACAGAAAGGCAACATAACATATTTTAATAATAGTTGATGTTGCAAGAGCAAAATTGGAGATAGTAGGGTAGAACTAATCTTCCCTTAACACAACACCACCATACCCTCGGCCTCAAAACATTATTAAGTGCGTGTAGGAAGATTAGGCCTTTGATGCCAGGCTTGCTTCAGCCTCGCTCTTGCCTTTCTCTGCTTCAAACTTATCGATAGCTATCTGAAGTTCATCTGTACCTCCAACAGCTCTCATGGTGTAAAAGTACACCCCAAAGACGAATGACGTCAGTCCTCCAGCAACAACTATATTCTTGGTCTTGGGTGCAAGGTTTCTGAATCTCAAAAGCCCTTCCATGAGCCTGTTTTTGTTAGGCCTTCAAAACTGCATAATAAACAGAGATAAATTATCACAAGTTCAGAACTAAAATACTCCTTGGGCAACAAGGTAAACTGCTAGGAGTAAATCACAAGTTTTGTTCTTAAAGGTGCAGCACAGATGTACATATACAGAAGCCAGTATTGAAATCTGCTGAGTATATCTTTTCTTAACGGAAACCTATTGACGTATATGGAAGCTCGTATCGTTTCAGTTCAATTTATGTTGACTTGTGAACTTACACAATGAAGCCCAGGGCGAAATAGATCACTGTAATATGTTGGCTGTTTACCTTTATATTATGAGAATAAATTGTTATTTGAAGTCTTAAATTTAATAATGATAAGAATAAAAGGTTTCCTTTTTTCCTATAATTATTGAAATTAACTGATCATCTCATCTAATATTATAAACTGTATTCTATTTAATGTAATTGAATGCACTGTAATAGCGGTCATCTACTACATGTTGAAAAGAATACACCATAATGGATCTTGTTACACGAGATGTATAGACCTTAAACACGAAGGTTTGACTGATAATCCTAGTAACTACCTATCATAGAGTAAGCCTATTTGTTTTGTATGAATGCCATGTCATATCCCAATAAACCTGAACAGAAAGAGTGCCGGAACTGCAAAGTCAACCAACTATTTGAGTAAGTACCATGACACAGCAGTAAGTTTAAGTAGTATAACTATATACAGTGTGTGATCATCAGCATTAAGTCCGCAAGTATCTCCACTCTCTGACTTCACGTGTTTCGTCAAGAAACCTAATTTTCCTCCTGAAATATACAAAAGACCGCTCATGCAACATACAATTTTTAATTTCGAAGGCAACTTGCAAGTAGGTCTCTTCCTTTTAGTTCACAGCTAAGCCAGGCCAAAAGAATTTTTTTTAATTTTTAAATTTTATCTCTAATGATTATAAATTTACCCAAGCACCACAAGTCAGTAACAGCTCTATATCTGCAAGTACCAACTCGATCATACATCAAATGACTGGACGTAGATGTTGACTGAATGTGGTTCAAAATAATAAATTATGCCCCCTCATTCCATGCTATTATCCAAGGCTAAAGGCCAAGCAACTAAATAAGTGGTAAGTCAAGGAGTAGTAATTAAGCATAATATTCTAGAAATAGTAAGCACATGGCCATTTTTTACCAAAATGATGCAAATTAGCAACAGTAACTTAGGATAAACATTCTATATATAGAAGAGGCATACATGAGGAGATGAAGGATATTAGATAATAGCATGAATCGAAGAATTGCCTTGGCCATTCTCCCTAGATTCTCTCTATATATCTATCTATCTCCTTCTATAAGTCTATCTTACAAACTCTAATTCTTTCCATCTCTATTCCTCTACTAAATCTTTAGTTCTATTAATTGTAGAGTATTTTTCTTTTAATTCAGCACTATTCATCCATGTGTCACTCATCTTGGAACACTTGAAGCTTACATATTGTTTCCATCCTCTCACAAAAACAGCCAAACCTATAATTTCTCAGATAGTTAAGCTTAAACTAGGTTTAAGCTAAAAAGAATATGTTGCCAACAGAACAGTTTCCCTGGGTTTGTGTATTTTATTTTGGGGATGGGAAGAGAAAGTTCGTTCTTTCAAAAAAAAAATTGAAAGAAAAACTTTTTCATCCCATCCCTTCCCTTCCCTCCTAAACAAAGCTCACAAACACAGCCTTAACCTCTTCCCAGGGGCTCCAAGAGATAAACATGGTTGTAAAGATTGGAAGTCACAACGCCACGGCGAGTCATGACAGTAACCGACTGCCAGGATGCGACAAGGCGACCGCCATAGCGTCCATACAAAATCGTTTACAATGTGCAATTTATATATTATTTATTTTACTTAACAAGTATATTGATAATAAAATTTTATATACATTAAAACCCAAAACATAACACCATGGGATAACATAAAAGACACAATTATGTAAATATTTAGCAATAACAATCCAAAAATAACACTTGATATTAAAAACTAGTAGAAGAAATAAAGAATTCAACAAACACCACATAGAAAGTTCGTTCTTTCAAAAAAAATTGAAAGAAAAACTTTTTCATCCCATCCCTTCCCTTCCCTTCCCTCCTAAACAAAACTCACAAACACAGCCTTAACCTCTTCCCAGGGGCTCCAAGAGATAAACATGGTTGTAAAGATTGGAAGTCACAACGCCACGGCGAGTCATGGCAATAACCGACTGCCAGGATGCGACAAGGCGACCGCCATAGCGTCCATACAAAATCGTTTACAATGTGCAATTTATATATTATTTATTTTACTTAACAAGTATATTAATAATAAAATTTTATATACATTAAAACCCAAAACATAACACCATGGGATAACATAAAAGACACAATTATGTAAATATTTAGCAATAACAATCCAAAAATAACACTTGATATTAAAAACTAGTAGAAGAAATGAAGAATTCAACAAACACCACATAGAAAATAAAATTGCAACGAACCATCACATATTACTAGTCTAATAACTAATAGAACACCACATAACAAGCCAAAATAATGTCTAGACTCTCTATACTAGTCTCTAAACATCGTTCAAGCAAATTCATCAAGAAAAATGTCATCTTCATATCCTCCAGGTGGTCTTTCTCCAAAATCATCCTCCACATATTCATCATCATTTCGAATTTTCTCTTCTTCATCAACTTCATCACCGGAGTTGGAATCCATCAACCTTGATTCTCTTGAAGTTGAACCACCACTACGTCGAGAGTACGTAATGACATTATCACTAGTATTAGCACGAGCACGAGCTCTCCTTGAAGAATAACCCTCAAGCGTGTTGGATGCATCGGTTACTCGATCCACATCATTCCATGTAAGATCCTCCCCGAGATGAACAACGTCGGCATCATTATTGATCCATTCATTACCCCATTCAAAGTCATCAACGGCTAATGGATCAAAAAAATTTCCAAGTTCACGCCTCTTTTGGAACCTTGAGACGATCTTTCGATTGTATTGGACATACACCAAGTCACTTAATCGTTTGTTTTTCAATCTATTCATCTTCTTTGTATGAATCTAAAATAAATAAAATAAAAAATAATAATATTAATGATAAAATTTTAATTATATAAAAAATAGTTAGTATTAGTAGTGAATGACTTGTTACTTTTGAATAAACAATAGAAAGTACTTACAAACTCAAATGTGCTCCAATTGCGCTCACAACCGAAAGAAGAACAAAGGCCTACAATTCTTTTTGCAAACGTTGTAATAACCTCAATAGTTCGCCCTCCAAAAACGTTCCACCAATCAACTAGCAAACATTTAAAAGAATATAAATATTTTTAAAAAGAGGAAAGGAAGAATGTATATAATTGTCTTTTATATCTTTATATATATTTCAATATACTTACGAGGATTCTTTAATTTTCGTTGCCTAATCGTCATTTCTCTTGCAAAAGTATCTCAAGAAGCATCATAATTATCGACTAGATTGTTTATCCTGTCTAACAGATCTAGCTCGAGTACCATCTTTGCAAGAATGTCATTAAAGTCTTCTCGTAGAGTGTTAGCTAACACCGAACGTTCCTCTTTGATATCAAAGTACTGGCCCGAATTGAGAAACAATACATTTCCATATAATTTTTGCTCCATTTGGCTTTTCCATTGCCACTCAACAATGTCAATCACCTTCTTGTAAAGTCTTTGTTTGTTATCAAATGAATCTTTGATTTTTTTCGTCGTACATTCCATCGCAACGAAAACTTCTGACATTGCAAGCTTCACATCACCATCAACAATCCTCAAGGCTAAAAGAAGTGAATGTGACGCCCTAATGCAATCCTCAACATCATGCCAAAATGTAGTTGAAATTACAGTATCGCATACTTTTTTCTCCGCTTCGGTAGCCGACAACTTAAATTTTATCCAATCCTTATGAACAAATACCTCAATGCATTTCTATGTTTGTTCAAACTCTGCAAAGTGAGGAAAGCTGTAGCAAATCTATTAACTCCGGGTCTCACAAGATCCCTCCCATTTGTTTTTCCCTCGTTGCATCAAGAAAACGACCATGCCTTTAAATGAATGTTGTGATTCTTCTTGCATTTGTGATTGTGGGCTGGAATTGCTTCAACTTGCCTATGTACTCTAGTATAAGGTATAGGCAGTGAGTGGCGCAAGGTATCCAAAACAGTGTAGGCCTCCTTTCCATTAGTATATGCCCTGCTGCCTTGTAATTAGATGCATTGTTCGTGACCACCTGAACAACATACTCGGGGCCAATTTCCTCGATATTAATATCGAGATTTGTCAACATTGTGGCATCTTGCAACTGACTGAAGGCATCAATAGAACTCATGAAGTAAGTTCCCTCCGGACTATTAACAAGAAAATTCAAGAAGTGTCTTCCCCTCCTATCTGTCCAACCATCCGACATGAGTGTGCAGCCATATTGCTTCCAAGAAACTTCATGTTTCGCCTTTAACTCATCGATTTGTTTCTTTGTCTTCTCAAGTTAAGGAACCCTCAACTCATAATATGTTGGAGGCTTTACCCTATTGCCATATGGACTCGATCATTACCTCGAAGTTCTTTGCATTTGGAGCATTGAATGGTATGCCACTCAAAAAAAGTTAGCAATGTGCATATGAACTCTCCTTTTCCTCTGGTGTCCTCAAATGATTTTCAATAGTCGTTTGGCTCAAATGCTTGCTACGTCTCTCCTCTACAACTTCTTCGGGAGTCTTCCTTAGAAGTGCTTCAATCGTCTTTGTTGGAGCTTTTGGTTGTGACTTTTGGAATTGAAAGGCAGTTTTCTTCCTTTTGAAAGCGGTCCCAGAACTTAGGATAGTGTTAGAGGAAGCATTGGAAGTCATGTTTGGCGGAAAAGATGATTGTTTTTCTTACAGTTTTACTACATCATCATCATCATCCAACTCAACTGGTTATTCAAAGCCAATTGCATCTCCCTCATAATTTCAGTGGATGTTTTAGGGCACTTCGCTACATCTCCAAAATTTCATGTTAGATGTTGCTTTCTTTTGATTCCCGAACGACATTTCTTCCAACAAAAGATACATTGCACTATATCATTATTACTCATTTCTGGCCAATACCCATATTTCCAACCCGGATCGTTTGATTTGGCCTTTCTTTTTGAGTCCTTGGTTATATCATATAACCATCGGCTCCCGAACTTTCTGCCATTTTGTTTTCTAATTTCTACACAATACAATCAAACAAAAAATATAAGAGACAATTGACATTTTATTTTTACTTGTTAATGTATTAGTATATTACTAGTTTAGAAAGTAGCATCCATTCACACTCAACATTTAATAGATAGTGTTTACACTTTGTAAATTGTGAAAAAAAATAGTAAACAATAAATATAACTTGTTAAAAAGTCAAATAACCTCCCACATAATTTTCTGTTGTTTAAACTTTAAAGTATAATATCAATTCACAAAACACATTAAATGTACTAACCTAAGTGGCTAACTGTTCTCTATATATTTAATTAAGCTTTATGTATTGGCAATGATAAAATATATTCCTAAATCCTAAGTCATTAAGTTTTAATTTAGTGGAAGCATCCTGAGTTCCTAAGTCACAACCTACTTTGTTAAACCCCCACTAGTCCACCACAAGGATATAAATCAACAAAGCAAATAGAGAAACAGAGAAAACAAAGCAAGGAGAGAAACAGAGAAAGCAAAGCAAAGCGAGGAATAACCTATGTGAGAGAAGGCTGGCTGGTTGGGCAGTTGAAAAAGAGTCGGAGAGACTCACAGCTAGGTCGACTTGGATTCTGAGTTCCGATAGATGTGATGGTGGTTGAGCTGCAATTGGGCTATAATGGAGTCGTCGGAACTGCGATGAGTCGAAGTCACGATCAAGTCCAAAGATGTCGCGAAACGTGATTGCTGACAAGTGTTTTAGGGTTTTATTGCCTTTCTCTTTGATTTTTAATCGATGGGTGTTAATGCCCATGGGTCAAAGGGTCAGAATGTTAAACATTTAAGTAAGTTCAAAGATGTCGCGAAACGCGATTGCTGATAAGTGTTTTAGGGTTTTATTGCCTTTCTCTTTGGTTTTTAATCGATGGGTGTTAATGCCCATGGGTCAAAGGGTCAGAAGTGTTAAACATTTACGTTGGGTAAGAGCTGCAAAGGCGCACGCCTTAACAACTCCACCTCAAGTTGACCTTCGCCGTGCCAGTTTTTCCACCGCCTGGACGCCTAGGCGACACCATGACAACTATGAATTGGAAATGAATGAAACACGACAACATGAAATTCAACTACTATTAACCAGCTCAGTTTTTTTTAGCAGTTTTGATTATAAATAAAATTACTGCCCTATTTATTATTAATAAAATTACTCATAAGTGTTCCAAATTTTATTCAGAAGATTTGACGACAATAAAATTATTTCCTTGTGGTCTTTTTATGTTGTTTTAAGAACTGCAATGGTTTTCTTTATTGCAGCCAATATTCACTTCCTCTAAGAAACTAAGGTTTCAGCATAAATCAAAGTAAGATATTTCCCCCTCGCGATGTGAACTGTGACACAACTATTACAATCTAAACGTTCAATTTGAGAACAAGTACTTATAAGATATTCAGGAGCAATTGGTAAGTGGTAAATTTAATTACAATATCTAGAAATTTACATGAGAATACTAAGGAGCAATGGTTGGAACTATATCCTCAATTTTATTTTATGTTTACTTTTTTTTCCCTGGTAAGTGATTTGTGTTTATGACCGAATAAGTAATTTAAATAACTCATATAAAGTTGCAAACAAGATTATAGTTTCCAAGATAAACACCACCTAGCTTAAACAAAAACTTATTTAAGTCCGACCAAATAATGGGCAAACCTAAATAATGCTTCAGAGGATTATTGACCGATTTTTCTGCGTCTTAAATATACAACACCACTTAACAAACACATATACATTCCCCACAAATTTGAGCCTTTAATATTTAGATCCATGTGTTTTCAAAAATTAATTGCCCGTATGCTTGCACTAAACAACCTAGATGAGTAGTTCTAAACTCTTTACTTCGAATACATTAAACAAGAATTAATTAACAGTACATCTAATAGTGACAAAATGCAAACCTACAAACAATAACATGAAAATTTAAGGTATCGAATCCAACTACATAACCTAATAAATCTTACTCAAAATCAGAATTCATATCAGCAAATGTGAATATTGAATCGTAATAATTAATAATGACTCCAAATAGAATGCTCATCTCAACTCAGTGGGGGAACCAGAACGGTTTTGTAGAAGGGTCAAAATTTTTAAACCAAGCGGGCCGAAATTATTAATACCACCACTTGTAAGTTTAATCCTTTTTCCAAGGTAGATTAGAGAAAAACTATAAATTTCAAATAACTCCACCATATTCCAATTACACTGGAATAAGTCCGGTAACACAATGCTTTCTGCCAACAAACTGAAACAGTTAATTTACATCAACAAACTAACACCATTAACTTTGACATAAACCATTTACAAACATGAAAATACAAGCCAAGACACAAAGAAGAAGAAAAAGAATCAAATAAGTATACAAATTATAGAGTAAGTCGAAAATCTCGTGTGGTAAGTGCTGCTCACTACACCAATTATGATGCTGCTTGTGCACAATGATTTAATCATTCTAACTGTAAATTGAACATATTCCCAATAGTTTTATATAAGCACCTAAGTATAGACACATTCCTACTCGTTTACATGTTTGTGACCAAACTGGGAGATCAAGTCTCCTACCAAAACAAAAGCATTACTAGTTAGGAATAATTTGAGAAGGTAATCCTGGAGTACAAACAACTCAACCCCTTTTTAAATTGTCAAAGTTAGTCTAGTTCTCATCTTATTTCATATTTATTTTTAATGTCTTTCTAATTGAAAGTATTATGTGAACTTCAACCAATCAAATTGTCAAAGTATACATTTACAAAATTATAAAAACAACTTGCATCATCAAAATTATTTTTATTCTTTAGATAAGAAAAAGAAATAAAGAAAATTCTATGGAAATAATTCTATATTTATTTTTATTCTTTTTCTTATATTCCTAAATTTATTTGTCATCTTCAAAATTACATAAACAGAAAATATTAATAGTATGCATATTTAGGCTAAATTAAATTTAATAGTATCAAATTTAAAAGACATTTAGGCTAAATTAAAATTAAAAATTAGTTAAATTACTTACCAAAAGTCCAAAGCAGACAAGCAGTAGAGGCGTGGAGCAGACAGCGATAGCGGGCAGAGTAGTGGCGGCAGAGGCAGTCGGCAGGAGGAGGCAGACGCAGACGCGTAGTGGAGCTGAAAAGGGAAGTCTATAAAGATAAAGAGGGAGAGGCGGAAGACCTAATGTCCTAATAAAATTTTTTTTTTTTTTTAATTTTTTTTTAATGAAACGACGTCATGTGTTACTTTAAAAAAAAAAAAAATCAAAACAGATCTCGTGTGTTGGTTCGCCTGTTGCAGTCGGAGTCTCGGAGTCGGAGAAGAAGAATAAGCTCGCTGCTCGCCTGCGCCTGCCTGCCGGCTGCCCCCCCCCGCTCCCGCTCCCCACTAGCTCCGCCTGGACCGCCACCCTACCGGGGTCAGCTGCCCCCGCCCCCGCCTAGTTCCGCCTCTGGCTCAACTAGACGATATCCCTAATTATAACTAATAAATCCCATATAGTAGATAACATCATAAACTATTACAGGGAGGGTAGCATCAAATAAGCTCAATCTACAACCAGTGCAGTGTGCACATAGTAACCCAACAACAAATAATTTCAAACAAGAATATGTGAATCTCACCGCAATCCCCATTGAAAGATTTAGGTATTTCAATTACTGCAATTAAGCAAATTGTACAAGAATTGATCGCATTGGACTTTAATTAAACAGAAATAACAATAAGGAACCGAGAGAAAGTAAGAAAATGAACCTGATTTTTCGGAAACCCTAGATAAGCCCCAGTTCCTTCCGCTCCTTGCTCGATTTTAATTCTTATTTCTTGTAAAGAAATGAGAAAAGCTTATGTTGCTAACAGGCTTACACGTTTTGATACACTTTCCATTATTTGGGCTCAGTAGCTCAACGGTTTTAATTTCTGTGATATACACAACTTCAGGCCCACAAGAAAAGTTAAGGGTTGATTTTAATTTTTATTTATGGATTCCTAACCAGAAAGTACTAGTAGTATCTGTTTTGGATTTTTAAGATAAAAAATAAAAATATTGATATTTTTACAAGTATTTTAACAAGTTTATTCTCACATAAATAGTTAATGAGTCTCATATTTATATGTGTGCGATCTTGTGAAAAATCAATTTTTATTTATATTAGTAACAATTCCCTAAATAAAATAAGTGACAACAGTAAAAGTTCTATTAAATTTTTTTAATTTTTATTTACGTATAATAAGGACTTTTCCCAACAAACTCGATCATAAATTTTTGATAATTTTTTAAGAGAATTGATATTTCCACAAACAGAAATAATAGTTCCACAAGGCTCCTCTCACATGAAAGGAACACATAAATAATAGATAGGTCTCACAATCATATGAGAAAGACCTCGTAAAAATATCAAATTTTACTTGTAAATTCCTTTTTTTGAAATATGAATATGTTTTGAAAAATGATGTACAGTTTGCGTTAAGCAGATCTTAAATCAATACTAGATTAATTTTATCTTTTAATAAGATTATTAAGACCAAATATTTTAAATAAACAAAAAAAAAATTACTTAAAATATATACCCACTAGCCAATGTGACCTTAGTCTGATAATTAAGTTGAGGATGATCTTTGGTCACATGTTGGATAACATGGTTAGTTGGTACTCAAATTTTAGAAGCAAAACTCATCAAAGAAACTTGTTTGGCAACTTAAATGCACAAGTAATGTTACGTACACATCATTTTCTATTAGTTTTTCCATGAAATTGATTTTTCTAATCAGGCCTTAGAGTCAAAAGTAAAGCTGTAAACGAGCTAAACAGTTCAGTCTCAATTCGGGCTCGACTCGAAAAAAAAATGAGAGAGACTCGGATTCGTTAATAATTTGATCCACATCTGAGTATAAAAAGGGATTCGTTTATTCATAGCTGTGATACAATTAAGATCTTTCACAGCCTGAGAAAAAAGGGATGGGTCTTTTATACTAGACAAGTTTTAGCAATGAAATTTTGATGAGCAGAATCAAGGGAAACATAAGAAAGATAATGATGTAAACTATATTTAGTATGAGAAGAAACATGATTAGATACCTGAGATTCCCCAACAGATGATAGTCTAGACTGATGATACTAAGCTAGTAGACTTACCATTGACATCATAATCTCGCCACCACACATGTCTAGTTTTGATCCTAGTAGACAATTATCTAGGAACAACATGTGGTGAAAGATTTAAAGGTAGAGAAACTGATTGAGAATCAGACAAATGAAGCACATGTGATGGTGTATTATGAGACTGTAGAATAGAGGAAGGATCAAGTTTCATAGTATGTGGTATAGTTGTTTTAGGTGTGGTGTCTGGTGCAAAATCAGTAGGAGTGACAAAGTTAAGAAACATAGTGTTAGGGAAAGTGAATGAACACTCTATATATATATATATATATATATATATATTAATTTATCTGTTGTACACCAATGTAAAAAATTAGTATGTCAAGATTAGTATTTTGTACCATGTCCTTAAGACATTTATGTCTTCCGTACGGTGTTTAGAGTTTTGTAGCTGTTGGGCCATAATACTTTTCATACTGGGCCAGGCCGAATGGGCTTGTCCTTTGGGCTATGTCACTTTGGTCATGTTGGGTCAAATGAATTGGGCCCCGCTACTTGACTACCCTATTGGGTTTAGTCATTGGATCGACCCATTGCATAAGGTGTTACTTATCCTATCTTTGACCGGTAATCATCACAAAAGGCAGCAGTTGACTGTTATGTCTGCCACCTCTCTGCATGGCATTAATGAGGATGGGACTCCGATTGCCGGCGGGAGGTAACAGTGGTAGCAGGTAGGAAAATAAGCTACATGCTTTCGGCTGAAATGACTGGGGAGGAGAGGGGGTGTCAGGAGATAGTGGGTGGCACAGTAAACCGGGTCTAGGGAACGTATGGGGCGAGGATCACAAAAGAAAAAGAGGTAACAAAACACTGGACACATTATTATTTTTCACACACACTCAGACACTAGATTTTATTTTCCTCCATTGTTAACCTTGTGATCGCCTGTACTGACTCTCACGCCGGAGCTATCCCCCGACGGTCAGGCCGTCAAGCTTTTGGTGTTGACATGTTGAACTGTGCAGGATCAGAGCGTCTTACGTGATTGGGACGTGAGAGAAGATCTTGGCGTTAACAGTAGCACTTGTCTCCCAGGATACAATGACAACGTATACTTTAGCAGCACAACAAAAAGTATACTCAACGAATCAAAGAAATACTCAGAACTCTCCCTCAAAAAATAAACTCTAACTGATTTATGCTTGAATACTTGTGAACTGAATGAATTTGAATGGCAGCACCCCCTATCTATTTATAGGAGGGTAAGTGACCCATCAGAAGTGACACAATCCATTGAAAATGTATGATTAAACCAAAAATGACGTAGTTTTGGCTTTAAACAGAAAAGGCGCGTCCGTTCGGACTATAAACGACGTAGTTTTAGGCTTAGCAGAACAAAAACGATGTAGTTTTGCAGCGCCTGTTCAAGCAAATAGCTTTTCCCAAAACGACACAGTTTAGACGCGTCCGTTTGGCAGGTAACACTTTCCAAAACAACACAATATTGATAATAGATAACATTTATCAAAATTGTTTTGATAATAGAGCTAAATAAAATAAAATTTAAATAAATTTGTCATGCCAATCAACAACGCATGGGTTCAAACCAAACGTGGGTTGCCTCTTGGGGCACAAGAACAATTTTCTTGTATATAAACATATTAAACTTTTAGTTCTTAACCGACGTGAGACTTAGCTTCCCACAATTTATTTATTATCATTTCCAAAGGTGATCTTTGGGAGTTAATTTCTCATTCATTATCCCATGAATTTAAGCTTTCAAATATATAATTTAATCTACTCATGAATTAGAACACATTAATGTGTGAAATCATTACAAATAATTAATGATACCCACATTAATTTAGGCTCAAATTCTAACACAAAGGACTATCAGTAGGAGATGTATCAGAAGAAAAAATTAATGTGTTAGAAGAATCTGGTACTGAATTATCATCTAATGTATCAATGCATGACATGGCATGATGTGGATCAAAAAAAGAATTCACAGATGACTGAGTCAGGAAAGGAAAGGTTGTTTCATGAAATATGACATGCCTAGAAACAAAAATTTGTTTAGCAAGTAAATTCAGAAATTTATGACCTTTCTTACCAGTAGTATATCCCATAAAAACTCCTTCGACAGCCCTAGGAGCATATTTATCAGCTAAATGTATACTTTTATAAAAAAGGCAACCAAACATTCTCAATAAACTATAATCAGGTGGTTTGTGAATATGAAGCTCCTGAGGAGATTTAAAATGTAAACCTGATGTTGGTAACCTATTAATCACTCTCTACTCTAGCATTTTGTTGGGGGAGTTTGCGCACAAGAACTTTGATGGATAAAAAAGGTGATACATGTTTGAAAAATTCAGTACCATTATAGTTTCTTGTTGGAACTTGTGACTCATAACATAGAAGCTACTGAAAAAGGCTAGTGCGGAGTGGAGCGAGGAGGCGAAGCCTCTCGCGGTACTCCGCAAGAGTAGCGTAGGCCGCTCCAGTGTAAGGCTAGGAGTGGCGTGGGGCGCTCTAGGATCGGTGCAGGTTCTGCATGTGTGGCGCGGGGCGCGTCGGTCGGCGGACAGAGTTTTACTGGTTCGTTTGTTGGAGGACATTATGGGTATTTGAGCCATAATGTGAAGTAGGGTAGAAATAGAATTAGTAGCTATAAATACTATCTATTGTAAAGCCTTTTGTAACTGAAATCATCAATAAAACAACAAGCCGCCTATGGAGTACCCAAATTGGGGAACCACGTAAATCTCTCTGTTAATTCTCCATTGTCGTGTGCGTGTGTGAGATCCTAATTCTAACACTTCTAAAACACTTAATTTTCTTATGAATTTGATTATCAACATAAGCAATGGAGTTAAGTAAAGTGATACTAACATGTTTGGCTTGGTTGGTAAGAGAGAAAAGTCCATGCGGCTCTAGAATGATCATCCACAATGGTAAGAAAATATTTGCAACCATGCTGTGTACTAATGTTGTAAGGACCCCAAATATCAATGTGCAGAAGATCAAATATAGTACAAGCATAACTAGAACCGGAATTATAAGATAATTTGCACTATTTAGCAATGGGACAGATTGGGCAGGTCTTATTACAATCTTGAGAGATTATGATGAAACATAATCTATTTTATTTAGAACATTATGAGAAGCATGCCATAATTCCAAATTTGCACTCAGTTTAGATCTAGAAACAGTATGAGCTTTACTTGAATGATGAGAAACACTAGCTGGTAGTAAATGCTTAGTCTGTAAATGATAAAGCCCTCCTTGCTCTCTACCAACTGCCAAGAGCCTCATCTGGTTCTGGTCCTGAAATAAACATTGATGAGGAAAAAGGTAACAACACAAGAAGAATCTTGTGTTAGTTTACTAACCGATAAGAGATTGCAATTGAAAGTAGGAACAAATAGGACTTGGTGTAGTGGAAGAGATCCCATATAAGTGATTTGTAGTGTAGCTTTAATAGGAAAAGAAATGTGTAAAGGATAACCAAGGACCTGAACATTTTGTATAAGAGAAAATTGATTACACATGTGGTCTGTTGCACCTGTATCAATTATCCAGGTATTATAATAGCCCTTAAAACTAGAACAGACATAGAATATACAGCACCTATACCCTGTCCCTTAGTAGCAAGCATGATGCTCATCATGTGATTCTCTTGATTGAGTTGAGTCTGTAGTTGTTCCAATTGTGGCATGCTATCGGTTGAAGAGCTAGGCAAGAGAGCTGGATCAACACTAGTTTGGATAGCTTTTTGGAATGGTTCTGAAATTGTAATTGTGTTGGGTGGCTAGCCCTTCTTCTTATTCCTTTTGGGAGGGTAACCATGAAGCTTAAAACAAGTCTCCCTGAGATGATTATCCCCATTACTATAGGAATACTTCATTGGCTGTTTATTAGTATTACTAGTCATACTTCCTTGATGAATTCCAGAACCAGAAAACTCTTTTCCATGATTGCCAAACATGTTGCTTTGAGTTACACTATTATGATTTGTACCATGATTCTGAGTTGTTGCTTTTACATTATGTGCAATGCTGAGATTAGCACCATCAGAATGAGAAGGCGTATAACCCTGCCTTTGTTTTTTATCAACCAACTCAGATATATATAACAGATAAGGAATCAATTACAGAACAGACTGTAGATGTGTTCAAACTAAGAAATCATAATCAATCAGTTTTGGAAACGAAAATAAATCTGGACAATCAACTATGTAGAAGGAAAGAACCAGATACAAAGAAGATACTACAGAATTCACCAACATGAAGAAGAAGAAAAATGAAGGCGGAATAGAAGCACAGATCATAGCTCTGATACCACATTAGAATTCTCTGTAGCTATGAAGAAATGTAAATAACATTTAGAGAAAATTGAGAAAGGAAATTTTTGTATTCATTGCATTAACTTCTCCCGATCCGGAGGTCTTGAGTTCGACTCTCACTCGGAAGATTTGTCGGGAAAAAATAAAATAAAATTATACTATTATTACTGACTGTTAACTCCAGTAACTAAACTAACTCTAGTTAAGTATAACTAACTGTAGTAAAATGTTGGTTACATGTCTGTTACATTGGTAATACTAGTGTGTGTTGCCACACCATTGTGTTCTCATTTGTTAGATGCCATAGGGTGCACTGCTGATGTTGCTGCTTCTGAATGAGCTGGGCTTTGTGCTGAGACTAGTGTTGTGGCCAACACTAGGTTTATTAGAAATTGTTCTCTTCTATCTAACTCATCATCTTTCCCCAATCGTCCCAATTGTTTGGATATGTTAGTACACAATCATGTCGATGAGGATCTTTCCCCCATCCATTCAATTGTTTGGCTAAGTTATATGTGTGATTTTTTTAAGTTCAAATTTGGAGCTTAATAATTTTAGGCCTAAATATGAATTAATACTTTAAACTTTTAATTTATTTATTTTTTTACTTTGGAGATTGTCTTTTCAATTTTTTCGATTAGGAGATTAAATTTTTTTTTTTCTGATTGCGTTTAAGTGATGATGTCACGTCAGAAAATTGAGAACATGGTAACGACACGCGAATAAAAAATACTTATGTGTAATATTAAGTCTCATTTTAACATTTATATAACTATTTTTTTGTGTCAAAAAAGGTAAATATAAGCCCATTATTAATTTATAGAGAAACATTCATGAAGAGTGATAGTGGGGATGAATTTGGAGGCATTAATTACACTTAGAAGTTATGAAAATTTTGAGAATAGAAAGCAAAGGGGGTAAACTAATGCAGTTAAATAAATCTCAATATCTTAATTATACACACAAAATTAAAAATAAAAAAATAATAATTATATAAAATAAATAAACAGAAAAGGGACCAGAACTCCATGAAATTGTAGATTAATCAAGTATTTTTTTATCCCGATATAAAATAAATAAATAATTACATTTGTATAGCACAAAAAATTGTATCGGTAGATTAGTAAAACAAAATACAACCTTTTTTAATGCAAACATTTACTATACTGACAAATTTATTAAATATATATTTCTACAAAATAAACAAAAATAAATAGACTTCGGTAGTATTTTAACACGAGCAACAAAAAGGAGGTTGTCGTGATAACCCCACCCCCAAATTTAAATAAATTTGTCTTCACCGAATAACGTAAATCAAACCTCCTCCGTGAAGAGATTATGAAAAAAATTCCGTAGAATGAGAAAATAAGACTCCATAGATTGAAAAAAAAAATTAAGAGAAATAAAACCTCATGAGATAAAAAAAATCATAAAAGAAAAAAATAAGAACAATTAACTAAAAAAAAAGTAACAAAAACCTTGGGGAGGATCCCCTCCCCAACCATGCAATAACTAAATTCTACAACTTCGAATATGCATTAGAAAATACACCACGGCTAGACCTCAAAAAAAATTTCCCAGTTGGCAATGCCTCAGCCGGAAGCAATGTTAAATTAATCCCAATCTCCGCCGCAGCATCCGCCGTGTAATTCCCCGTCCCTTGAGTCATAGACGTCTGCGTGTGGCCGGGACAAAAGCAATTTACGCTTATACCTCGCCCTTCGTACCGCTTGGCCAATACCTTTGAGTATGCATTTAATGCCAGCTTCGACACCGCGTAATCCGTCCAATATTCCGGCCACCCTCGGCTATTCCACGCCCCGGTTTTTACGTCTTCAAGAAATAATTTCACCATGGCTTCGATTTGTTCCTCGGATAATTTTTCTTCGTTTAGAAGTGTCTCTCTTAGGTGAGGGTTTCTCAGCTTCTGCATGTAATTTAGGGAATTATGAAGATTAGTAATTTAAATTATTATTTGATATGTACAAAAAAAATATAGTATCACCTCCATCCTTCAATTAATGTACTTGCTACTTACGAGTAGGGGCAGAATTCGAGTGGGAGGGGGCCGGAAAATTTATAAAAAAAATTCAGCCCTATAAAGTATTAATGTAATATAAAAAAATATAAATATCAAATAAAATCTTAAATATTTTTAGTTTTTACATATATATATACATATTATGAAATCATCTATATCAAAGCATTGTAATATTAGACTAAAGTGAGAGGTCTCAAATCCATATATTATCATTATATTTGTTTAATATCTTAAAAATTACATTAAATACCTATACAATGACAACATATATAATATATATTTTATAATTTTAGACACCTAATATTAGTCATAATATTAATCTTATTTATTTGACTTTAAAACTAAGTTAAACTCTCTTGTAAGCAGTCGTGTTGCTAAGAAAGAACGGGCGCTTAGAACTTAGAAGAGAGTTTGACTTTTAAGTTTTTGTGAAAACATAAATTAACTCAAATTAATAATTGTTTTAGTGAAAAAGAGAATTCATATATGTTGTCTCTTTTTTTTCTTATCTATTGATGTCAGATATTACTTAAGTATTTTTTTTTAAATTAATAATTATATTACATTTAATAATTTATAGTACATGACATGAGACAAAAGATCCGAGTATATTCCGAAGATAACCAAGTAACCAACAACTGATTAAAAAAAAAACTTTAACGCTCTGTTTCTGAGTTTTAAAATGGACAAAAAAAAAAAGAAATGGATAAAAAATTTAAATTTTCTTTCCAATTCTTATGTTTTTGAGTTTTTTAATAAACAGAAAAGAAAAGAAATGGATAGAAAACTTGGCCACTTTTCCTTCCAAAGTTTTCTGTCCAAAATTGGCATGATTTGGACGGAAAAGAAATTGGTATAAGTAATATTTTTATAATTCTCATATTATCCTCAACTTTTAATATAATAAATTTTAAATTACAATTCATGTCTTCAATTTTAAATTTTCTATTCTTTTCTTTTAAAAACTCAGAAACAACACAAAGGAAAACTTCAAGTTTTCTATTCTTTTCTTTTCTGTTCTAATTTAAGTTTTCTATTTTTTTTTTTTTTCTGTTCAAAACTCAGAAACAGAACGTAACTTCATGCATCGCGGGATGTACCTAAATTCTTGACTATTTCAATTTTTTGTCGGTATTCAGCACTTAGCAGTCATTTATTCCTAAAATCACTCCGTTTTATTTTTTTCCCAAAATGATTATATGTTCAAATTACGTTGTGGAAGAAATAAATAATATATGATCTTTATATTTTAAAGATTTTTACGCATTATTTTCACTATATATATATATATATATATATATATATATATATATATATATGATAATACTCCCTCCGTCCCAAATTAATTGCTCAGTTTTGACTTTTTAAAGTCAAATTGACAATTTTTAAAACTAATCTTTTTATTATTTTTGCTAAAATATAGGTGTAGAGATTATAACCAAAAGAAAGTATATACAATTTATTACTAACCCCAATTTTTATAATTTTAGAAATATATTTATATATGCTTAATTATTAATTCTAAAAATAGTCAATTTGACTTAAAAAAATCAAAACTGAGCAATTAATTTGGGACGGAGGGAGTAATTTATAGTATATATTTACAATAGATCAAAAATAGATATACATCATCTATATAGTTCAATATAAGAACCAACGGCCGAGATTAATTTCATCCGTTACTATTAATAGCGGACGACGGTTTTCTTCTGCTAGTAATAATAGCGGATGACAATACAATTTTCAGCGTCATCCGCTACTATTAGTAGCAAACGTAACCCGTCGTTCGCTAATAATAATAGCGGACGTGAATTAATCTCAATTAATTATTATATTAAACGATAAAAATGATATATATTTATTTTTAATTCATAATAAATACATACTACTCATATTTTTCTTATATATATTGAGACGTTCTGCACACAACAAGACTAACTATCAATCAAAAGTTCCATAATATTATTAAACTCCCACATGCATGCAATACTGGTCTGTCGCAACAAATAAACAATAGTGGAAAAGTTTCCACAACGTTGAGATGTCTCCATCTCTCTGACCCTCCTGTCTCCCTCCAAGACAACTTGCCAAAATTATAAACACATAAGAATATAATATTTCTCTCCCTTCAAATCAAATGGCAGTTGAAATTAAAATTATACGCAAGGGTGTAACATGTGAATATAAAATAGCTATAGATATTTTAATTGATTGAATAATATTCATGAACCATAAAAAACAAAAAAAATATTTATTTTACACTACCTCGTCTTGAAAATTCATGTATACTTTGATATTAACTTGTATACATTGATTTCCAATTTTCAACACATGAACACGTACACAAACATATTTAATTTATGGTGCTTGATATATATTGTTAAGTCAAAAATGATATTAACATAATAATAAATATCATTTAATATATTAATTATCGCTAGAATAATTATATAATTAGATATTTTTAAATATATATCTTATATGTTTAATAAATAATATTGAGGTATCGTGACTTTTAAATCTCGATTATCATTTAAGTGAGTTTATTTTTTTTTTTGATGTGAAACTTGTTATCTCTTTATGTGATGCTTGTTACGGGAAAGAATCCATAGCAAGTATTTGTTATGAATAAAAAATGGACAAATATCATTATTAGCGTCTAATACAAGAACCAACAATCGAAATTAGAATTGAAAAATTCACGTACTATGAGTTAGGTCCGTTATTAATAATAGCGGATGACGGGTATCGTCCGCTACTAATAATAACGGATGTCATTGAAAATAGTACAGTCACTCATTACTATTTAGTAGCGGATGTAACCCGTCATCCGCTACTAATAAATAGCGGACGCGAATTTTCAGTTCTAAGCTCGGTCATTGGTTACTATACTAAACGATAGAGATTGTGTTTATCCATTTTTAATCTATAGCAAGTATTTGTTATGAATCATTTCTTTTATATATATATATATATATATATATATATATATATATATATATATATATATATATGCTCTGACAACATTATTTCTATTCTAATGATATCAACTGTCTAAATTATAATTAAATTAATTGAAACGATAATGATTAAGTAAAATCATAGTTTAAAGGCATTGACATGCGTTTAAGAAGAGTCTTGAGCTAATCAATTAAGTATAATAGTAAGTTTAGTTTAACAAGCCTAGTCTTGAGCTAAGATTAAGTATCCGAGTTGTGGTTAATGACCGGCGAAACATGGGCAAGAGGGCTTCAATAAGTTTAGATGAGCTATTTATTTATTTGAAACTTGTTATCTCTTTATGTGACGTTTGTTACGGGAAAAGATTCATAACAAATATTTATTATGAATAAAAAATGGACAAATATCATCATTAGCCTCCAATACAAGAACAAACGATCGAAATTAGAACTGAAAAATTCAGGTCCGGTACTATTAGTAACAGACTATAAGTTATGTCCGTTATTAATAGTAGCGAATGACGGGTGTCGTCCGCTACTAATAATAGTGGATGTCACTGAAAATAGTACCGTCGTCCACTACTATTGATAGCGGACGTAACCCATCATCCGCTACAAATAAGTAGCGGACACAAATTTTTCAGTTCTAATCTCGGCCGTTGATTACTATACTAAACGATAGAGATGATTTTTATCCATTTTTAATCTATGGCAAGTATTTGTTATAGATCATATATATATATATATATATATATATATATATATATATATATATATATATATATATATATATACTCTGACAACATCATTTCTGTTCTAATGATATCAACCGTCTAAATTATAATTAAATTAATTGACACAATGATGATCAAGTAAAATCATAGTATGTAGGCATTGACATGCGTTTAAGAAGAGTCTTGAGCTAATTAATTAAGATTAAGTATAAAGTAAACTTACGTTTAACAAGCCGAGTCTTGAGCTAAGATTAAGTATCCGAGTTGTAGTTGGTGACCGGCGGAACATGGGCAAGAGGGCTTCAATAAGCAACTTTGGCCCGTAGAAATTTGTTTTCATAACATCATCTGCATGCTCTACTGAGTTATGGTTGATGTCATTGAACACAACAGCAGCATTGTTTACCTGAAATACCAAATTTATTTATTCACCCTAATATATAAATTGTTGATAATATCACAATAAAAATTAGACTTCTGTTATGTATTATAATAAATTTACGTCAAATTATAATTACAAAACTTATGAACACCTAAATATAATTGGGTAAATGGAAATGAAGTTGTTAAAACTTTAAACTTTTTTTTTTTTTGGGGGGGGGGGGGGTTAAACTCTAATATAACTTTTATTTGTTCGGCTGTTTTATTATGAGCCCCAAATTTTAATTTTTTTTGGTTCCTTTAGTTTGATCCTGAAAAAAAAAGTGAGTTCATTTGTTTATTTTTCTTGAATTGCTCCTTCTAATTAGTTTAGTAGTAATTATTTCTTTCGTATTAAATTTCTTAACACAAATAAATAAAAACTAGATATTGAGGGTCATTAACACGAAAGGGGCCTGAACGATCGATAGGAGGGTCCCACTTATTACACATTCTTTTTAAAAATATATCACTAATAATTATTCACATAACTGACAACCAAAGAGTCAACACAAACATTCACAATATATGTCATTTTACTAAAAATAATATTGTCAAAATAAATATACAATTATCGATACTTTTATAATGTTTAACAACATTAACCAGGTTTTAAAAAAAAAACAACATATAACCGTCTAAATGTATGAGCATTTTTTTTTGGAATCGACAAAAGAAATTATATTAATAAAAATTAAATTTTACAAGTTCCTGAGTTATCCATAAGCTTTGGATAAACTCACAGAACCAGACAAAAGTTATCATCAATCAATAATTTTAGGTTGATCGGCCAGTTGCGACCGGTCCAAATTTTTATTTTCTGTTGACTTTTAAAATTGTACAATTCTGTTTTGTATATGTATTTAAATTACACTTAAATCGCTAAAAATTTCAATTAAAATAAATACTATATATTTTTTGAAAGGCAATAGAAAAAATAAAAAATTTGGCTGGTCTAGCCGGAGAAGGACTCATCATCAATATGTTACCAAAAATCACCATCAAACATCTGTAGAATTACTCTGTAGAGAACACAGGACTAAAAATTTTGATGTAAAATTACTCTGTAGAAAACACGAACTAATTAAAAATTTTAAAATAAAACCATTTTCCTTGAACCACGTCTGCAATTTCAGCTGAAAAAACCCTCCATTATTTTGTAATGCACACATCCAGTTGGTTATTTCGACACTTATTACTAGGGGTGAGCATGGTGCGGTTTGAAGTCCAAACCGCACCCGAAACCGCTTAGGTGCAGTTTGAAAAATTCAAAACCGCACCCGAAACCGCTTGTGATTGGTGCGGTTCGGTTTTAAAGTGTGCGGTTCAGTTTTAATTGGTGCGGTTTCGGTTCCAAAACCAATTGAAACAACAAAAAAGTTTAAGCATTCAATAAAATTTAACATAAAACTTACATCGAGCAATTAACTTAGTGACAAAGTAGACAATGAGAATTATATCAAGTATGCTTTAAAATTAAAATATGCGCTATATAAAACAACGGAGACTATTCGATAATAAGCAAGAATGTTTATCTAGTTCCCCAAAAATTAAAAGTATATACTGAAGATAGAATAAAATATACTACAGGGAGGACTAAAAATAATCTATTAGACTATTACAATTATAGCATTGACATTAACCAATGCATCAAATGCTCGAGCAACTTTAGAATTTACTAGAGATAATACATACATATACACACATGGTGCGGTTTCGGTTTTATGCGGTTTGGTTTTGGCTAGTAACCAAACCGGATCCGTAAATTTGGTTATTCAACCCACCTAAAACCGTCACATACGCCGGAACCGTTGGTGCGGTTTTAATTGGTGCGGTTCGTGCAGTTTTTGGTACGATTTCGGTTCCAATTTGGTTACTTGCTCAGCCCTACTTATTACTCTAGTAGCATAATTTTTGCTCTTATAATAACGTGTATATATATAGCTCGACTCTCTTCAGCGAACTGAAAGGATCAAACTAAGAGCGAACCGTCTATATCAACAGTTTTTTCCGTCACTATAGTATAAAAAATCAGCTTTCTATTTTATAGCGACGGAAAAAATAGTCGTCATAACTTGATCGTTCTTAGTTCGTCCTTCCCAATTTGCTGGAGAAGCGGACTATATATATATATATATATATATATATATATATATATATATATGAGTAATGATCTATATTATGTATTTATTATAGTCTTTTCAACGCAAATTGAAATCTTCAAATTATGTTGGCTTTAATGGGTTAGGGCTTCTAGATAATTCAACGATAATAACATATACTATATTATAATACTCTTATCATGGTGGATGTAGTCAATTAAATATTTATAAACTATATGTTAATTTCCCAGTTGTCAAGATTCCACGGAGAAAGAAAACTAATAGCGTATTAGCTAGGATACCCTCCATAGGACGAAATTTCAATTTCTTCCAATAAATATCTAATGATAAATATTACATTTAATGACACGTTCAGCGATATAATTACGATGGATTTTATAGTATTATTAATTATTTGTGATAAAATTTAATTAATTATTAAATATAATATTTGTATAAATAAATATGTATGGACAGAAATTGAAAGATATATGCAATATATATAGGAGATCCTAATCTACTAATAGCTAATAGAAGCTCTAACTAGGAGTATAAATATGTTGAGATTAGAAATTTTCAATTTTAATTAAACTTTTTTATAATAACTGTTCCTACTTTTAAATTTTTGTTTCTATTTCCACTTGTTTTAAAATAAGAAAAAATAATAGTGTTTGGTAACTTTTCAGCTTTGAAAACACACACACAAAAAAAAACTATTTCTTCAATTTTAGTAACACATGCAAAAATTCATTTCCACTTTAATAAGGTCGAGGTATCCATTTCTTAATTCTTTTTATGGAAAATATACATGTTTCCTCTTTTATATGTGAAGCTTGTTTGTAAATTGGTGTTTGTTTGTGTCTGAATACGACTTAATTCACATGTTTCTGATTCGGTCAGAGGTAAATTTTGTTTGGTTAAGACATAAACTCAAATCTTAACTACTCAATAAATATTGTACTCCTTCAATTTTAAATTTTAAAATCATTCAAATAAATTTTTTAAATAATTTAGAGGGTTAAAATGATAAAATAGTAGATGTTTTACATTTTTTAGTTATCAAACAATTTTTAGATTCAGATGATCTAATTTATTAAAATGTATTAACCATTCAGATTTTAATTACTCAATTTTATCGAACGCCGCCTAAATTTGTATCTTCCTCCTTTAGTGAGGCTTGATTGGTTCTTTGATATTGTATTAGTGAATGATGTATTTAATTATGAGATTATATTGTATTTTTCACACTGTGGGACTTCAAATAAAAATTAAAAAAAAATATCTAATAATCTTGTCAACAATAAATTAAATTTCAAACTCTCCTCTTGCTAAAATAAAATATAATTATCAAACAATTTGTCTAATTTTTTTACTAGTAAAAACAAAAATAAAAAATAACTAGATTTAAGGTTTTTTTTTTCCCATTTTAATTTGCACCAATTCTAAGCGTCAAAATTTATCCAAAATGGTGCATGTGGTATGTGGTAGGGCACATTTGACCGGCCTATACCTATATCTAGCTGGCGTGCCATGCATATTAACCACTAAAATATAATCCCCAATCCATAAATGAGAAATATGAACCACTCACCAGTATATCCAGCTTTCCAAATCTCTGTGCAAACCAAGAAGCAAATAATTTGATTGAACCCGGATCCGATACATCCAAGCAAAAAAAGTGTACGTGTAGCCCTAATCCTTTTAGTGTCTCAACTGCCTCTACTCCCCTTGCATTATCCCTAGCCGTTAAGATCACTGTCAGCCCCGACTCCGCCAGCCGCCTCACCATCGCATATCCTATACCCTTGTTCGCTCCGGTCACGATCGCCACCGTCTCCTTGGACCACCATCTGCACCAAACGCAATTGTTACATCTGTAATTATATTAAATAGATCGATGATCAAGTTATAACGTAGTTCAAAGCATATCTGATTTTTGAATTGCAGTTGCTATTCGGAAGCTTATATATGGAGAAAAAGAGAGAAAAGTACCTTGTGGAAGGGAGGGAAGGAGGGGAGAAGGTTGGTTCAAGTCTCTTTGATTCCATTTGTGAGAATTGGTGATATGATTGGAAGGGAGAAGAGGTCCAGTCTGTATATATATATATATATATATATATATATATATATATATATATATATATATATATAAAAAAGGAAATAAACTAGTGTATTATTGATAATTGTAGAGGACAATTTGGTTGTCAGTATATATAAATGAAAAGGAAAACGTGCAATTTTTGTTCTTATTAATTATGTATAGAAAATAATTGAGGATCAAAATGTGGCATTAAAATTATATATCCATGTGCATCTGATCTGACTTCTTCTTTTGATTTCCCATTGACTTGCCATTTTCTTTTTTTATGTCATGGATGCCAGAGTTCACATTTGAC
Organism: Panax notoginseng; assembly: GCA_016801055.1. Lineage (NCBI taxonomy): Eukaryota > Viridiplantae > Streptophyta > Magnoliopsida > Apiales > Araliaceae > Panax > Panax notoginseng. The sequence goes on from CM029022.1 coordinate 42,685,297, forward strand.
ACGAGTAATTCTTAATAAATATCATTTATACTATTAAAAATTAGAAAGAAAAGTTACTAATAATAACATACCCTAATCAAAATAAGGGGGTTAGACTTTATCAATAAATAAATATTTAGAGTTTATTAAATAGGATTCATGATTTATTAAACCGGGGTTAATAAACCCTAAATCAGGTTAATAAATCCTAAATCTTTATTAATAAATTTTAAATATTTATTGATAAAATCAAACTGTTAATATGATTCTAATTAGCCCTAAACATTAATTGATAAAGTCAAACTCTTACTCTGATTAACGTTTGATATTATTAGTAACAGATGATATGAGTTTTTTTTTACTGTCCGCTATTAATAGTAGCGGACGTCGATTTTCAGTTTTTAATCCTGGCTATTGCTTCTTGTTTTTAATAGTATAGATGGTGTATATACCCTATAAGGATAAATATCAAGTACATTCTATAAATCATTTTCTATATATATATATATATATATATATATATATATATATATATATGACCATTTATTTTATTTTTTAATGTAACTTATAAGGTGTTAGTAAATACGATGGAGTTCAATCATTAAAGTGAATTTACACAATTTAAACTAGGAAAGCTGGAAAGGTGAACAGAAGGTGACATAAAACAAGATATATACATGTGTGTGTCATTGTCTCTCTCTTGGCTTTAAAGGATTCATTTGTCAATAGCTTGCTCTATTTAGCTTGTTTTTGAAAGACTTTATGTGAAACAAGCCCTTTTCAATTCTTTTTACCCAATTTATAATGTTTGTTCTAATAGATACCCAAAATATGGATATATTTTGCTGTCACAAACAAACAAATATAATCACACTCATATACAAGTAATATAAGAATAATTTTATGTGTACTAATTAAGAGTTGTGCATTAATTATGGACTAACATAAATAAAAGAGTACATGGGTTTACTTTTGAGATCAAACGATTGCATATTATATTTTAAATTGATGTGAATTTATTTAATTTTAGTTGATATGTAAGACCCTAACTTTTATAAATAAAGATGAATTTTCCATAAATATCATTTTTGAATATTATGGAGTTAATTTGATATAATGTTATAGTTGTGGGTAATATTTATAAATTTTGCAAAGTACGCAAGTTGTTATATAATATTCGATTGGTCGGGGAATATTCGTTTTAACAGGGAATATTCGTACAACGGCACAATCATTAGTGGACCCCACAATGGAATTATTGTCGGATTGAGAAAACGACAAAAATATTTTATTAAAAATAACGGCGGAAGTTTTACCATTGATACTGTTGAACTACTCGGTAGTAAAAGTACAGTAATACGTGTGATTGCATAGTAGCACACGGTATTGATTATTAATGCTTATGTGAGAAGTCACTCAGTTTGATTCAATTATTGTCAGTTAATAATATGAATTATTTAGCGATAATGACATTTTGTTTTATTCGTATTATTAACGTAATAAAACAGAAACATCTTTTTATATAAAACAGAATACTTTATTAAAGTTATTCTATAAATAAAATATATTATATTTTATTTAAAAAAAATTTCTTTAAATATGGACCGACAGATTAAAATAATCTGTAAGACCCCAACTTATTAATGAATAAAATCAAATTTTCTCTAAATATTATTGTGAATAATAAGGGGTTAATTTGATATAATACTTTGGTTATGGGTGAAATGTGCAAATTTTACAAAATAAGCAAGTGGTTATAAAATATTTATTTTTGGTCGGTGAATATTCGGTTGGTCGTGGAATATTCTTGCTGTCGGGGAATATTCGTACGACGACGCAGCCTTGTGTGGGCCCCATAACGAAAAGCGATTGGATGAAGAAAACGACAAGTATAAGTTGTTGTTACCGTTAATACTGTTGGAATACCCGGTGGTTAAAATACAGTAGCACACGGTATTGCACCAATTATTGATTCTTACGTAAGAAGGCACTACTCAATAATTGTTACAGTAGTTATTATTCAATATTTTATTTTATTGATTCAATAATTGCTGCGTTGATATTTTATATTATTGTTGTTTCAATAATTGTTGCTGCACAGTATTTTCATTTATCAGATCAAATATTCATATTATTTGAATAATATTATTAGATAACATTATTGGCAATGTCTAGAAAGTTCTGTCTAAGGAGATGTTTGGTCATCTAATTGCGCGCCAGTAAGGAGAAATCCTTATTGGAAAGCCCCCTCTTTCCTGGGAACGGCCTGGTTGTCATAAATGTGATTCTGTAATATTATTTGTGAATAATTAATTATTGATTCATATGATAAGGAAATATTTATTTTATGTGGATATAAATGAGGGATATATTTTTGTGGTTAAAAATGAAGGAGTTAATGTTGAGGTTTTGTCAGTATTTTTGTCGGAATGGAGGTATTAAAAATCAGGGTTTTTGAGATAGTTTGCGGGGGTTATAATTTTTAATCCGACCGTTGGATCGTGGTAATTTTTGGATATGTTATACATATATAAGTTGAGTATATGTCCACAAATTTTGAACCGTTAAAAATGAACGTATGATTTATTACGAATTTTACAAGATGACTGGTTCAGAAATTGTTGAATTTTCAGAGTTTATCATTTTGGTGGAAAATTCTAGAATTGGTGGGCCCCACTTGTGGTTGGTGAAGAAATGTGCTGAATTATATTTCAAATGTGGTGGGTGGGAATAGTAGCAGGTAAAGCCATCAGGTTGCAGGTCAAACCTACCAAAATTTTCCTATAAATAGAGGGCTAAGTTAGAATTGAAAATCACACCAGAAACAAGTTTTCTCTCTTTCTCTCTCTAGATTATTGAGTGTATTTTGTGAGTATTTAGATACTTTGAGAGTTTCTATTCATCAGAGCAAGTTTCTTTCAGCCTTATACCGGTATTCCGACCAGAAGTACTGATATTTTGAGGTAAGGGATATTATTTTCTTCTTAATGATATTATTTTCTTCAATATCATTATGCTGAAATATTGATATGAGTTTTTATCAAATTTAGAACTTTTTGTGTCGGGGTTACTATTTACGTATACGGCACTATTCACGTATACGATACTATTCACGAATACGGCACTATTCACCGAAAAATAAAATTTTCCCTTTTTGTCCAAGATGTCTATTATGGTTACTATCTTTGATTGTATCCATGTTTTGATCTTTATTTTTGAATTCTGCTTCACAATTTATTATTATGAAGTATTATTGATATTGGATAAACTGTTATACGAATCCCTACTATTTGTCCTTCTGTCTCACTGGATTCGTTCTCTTTAAGATATTTTTCATCATCCTCAGTCCTAAATGATGATATTAATGAATATCTTTGGCCTGTAGTGCAAAGATGTATGATTACTTGATGAATATCTTTGACCTGTAGTGCAAAGATGAACAGGTGTTGAGATGAACATGACTGACAGGTGATACAAATGAATATCTTTGGCCTGTAGTGCAAAGATGAATATTTGGATAAAGATGATTATTAATTGATGTTACAGGGATAAAATATTGATGATGGACTTTTAAATCTTAGAAGATAGTAGAATTCTTTCTCTACTTGACTCTTCTAATGGTTTACTGTTTCCGCTGCAGTTGTTGATCTAAAACTTGTTGTCGATTATATTTTATCAGATTTTTCCCTGTTGAAGACTAACGATAATTTGTTGTATATTATCTTAGTCATAATATTCTTTACTGGGCTAGTTGAGCTCACCCTTTTCCTTTTTGTTCCATTTTTCTTCTCAGGAGGTGAGAACATAGCAGGATCTAGTCGGGGTATGGAGTGATGATTCTAAAAAGATGTTTTAGCAGTCCTCACTATTTCTGTAAAATAGTGTTTGAATAATTATAATGAGGATTTATTTGAGTGTGGATATTGTCTAGAAGACAATATTTGTATTTAAACTCACAGTATGTGTTGTCGTATTTTGCACGACATTTTTATTATTGAAGTTGTAGTTTGCTTTCTGTACCATGTATTTGGCGACTCAGAATGGGTGTTGTATACTTATTTTGGGGGCGTCGCATAATCAATCTGGACCGTTCATGGATTAGTTACTATGCATTCTATTTTTTTATAAATAGCAGCTCATTCATTCATTATTTCTTACGAATTCACTGAACTCTAGAGAGAGAAACTATAGAGAGAGAGAAGAAGAGTATTCTGTTACTTAACTACTTTCTTATTTCAGCTCTTTTTTAAAAGGGTAAGTGGTGTTATTCTTTCTTATTCATGAAGAGAACTGTTGTTATTTCATTATTTATTATTCTGTTGGAATAACTTGTATACGCGGTCTACCCTATACTTGGTGACATTCTTCTGTTATTCTGTTGGAACATCCTGTCTGTGTGTTTTACACCGGACCTGGTTCCGTTTTTATTATTATTCTGTTGGAACATCTTGTCTGTGTGTTTTACACCGGACCTGGTTCTGTCTTGTTATTATTCTGTTGGAACATCTTGTCTGTGTATTTTACACCGGACCTGGTTCCATTATTTATTATTCTGTCGGAATATCCTGTCTGTGCGTTTACGCCGGACCTGGTTCTATTATTTATTATTCTGTTGGAATAACATGTCTGTGCGGTTTATCGCATGTCGGGTGATTTCTTTTGTTATTCCATTCTTTACTATACTCAGTTGGTTAAGTTTTAACTTCTATACTCCATGAAATTAGTGGAATATCCTTGATAATTGCGGTTCATCCAGTATCTTTACATGAAAATATTCTTCTAAGCATTCTTAAATTTTACTCCACAAAGCAGTATCATGTTGACAATTTGGACGTTGTTAATTCTTAGATAAATTAATTCTTGAACTTGTTTTATTGAATTCTTATATCATTGTCATCATCCTCATGTTTATAAAATGTTAAAAGTCATCTGTGGCCTGTATTGCATAGATGGACTAGGTATAATTATGACCAAGGATTATTCTGTAAGACCCCAATTTTTATAAATAAAGATGAATTTTCTATAAATATCATTTTTGAATATTATGGAGTTAATTTGATATAATGTTATAGTTGTGGGTAATATTTATAAATTTTGCAAAGTAAGCAAGTTGTTATAAAATATTCGTTTGGTCGGGGAATATTATTTTTGTCGGGAAATATTCGTACGACGGCACAATCATTGGTGGACCCCACAACAGAATTATTGTCGGATTGAGAAAACGACAGAATTATCTTTCTATAAAAATAACAGCTGAGGTGTTACCGTTAAAATCGTTAAAACTGTTGAACTACTTGGTAGTAAAAGTACAGTAATACGCGTGGTTGCATAGTAGCACACGGTATTGATTATTGATGCTTACGTGAGAAGTCACTCAGCTATACTCAATTATTGCTACAGTAATTGCTGCATCATATCTCTTAAATTATTGTCATAGTATCATCTGTATAATATGTTATATTATTAAATCAATAATTGAGACGTTGTGGTAAGTTTGGTTATTTTATGGGGGGCCATATGTCATCATCTAAGAGTCTCTTCGTCAATAGTATTTACCTTGGTCAATAGTAATTACCTTCGTCAATAGTATTTACCTTGGTCAATAGTAATTACCTTCGTCAATAGTATTTACCTCGGTCAATAGTAATTACCTTCGTCAATAGTATTTACCTTGGTCAATAGTAATTACTTTCGTCAATAGTAGTTGTCCCTTCAATATTACCAAGAGTCATTTGACCCGTCGTTAAGACCAAGAGTCATTTGACCCTTCGTTAAGACCAAGAGCCACCCTCGGTTTTTCTATAAATAGAGGCCTAGGGCTTCATTATTTTTCACGAATTCATTCAAGCTATAGAGAGAGAAAGTATAGAGAGAATAAGAGAGAGAGAGACTAAAAGTATTCTGCTACATCACTTTTCCAATATCCAGTTCTTTTAAGGTAGGGAATATTATTTCTTTTATATTCATGAAGAGAACTTCTGTTATTCCATTCGTTATTATTCTGTTGGAATAACCAGTATACGCGGTCTACCCTATACTTGGTGACATTCTTCTATTATTCTGTTGGAACATCCTGTCTGTGTGTTTTACACCGGACCTGGTTCCGTTTATTATTCTGTTGGAACATCCTGTCTGTGTGTTTTACACCGGACCTGGTTCTGTTTTATTATTATTCTGTTGGAATATCTTGTCTGTGTGTTTTACACCGGACTTGGTTCCATTATTTATTATTCTTTCGGAATATCCTGTCTGTGCGTTTACGCCGGACCTGGTTCCATTATTTATTATTCTATTGGAATAACCTGTCTGTGCGGTCTATCGCATGCATGGTGATTTCTTTTGTTATTCCATTCTTTATTGTACTCAGTTGGTTAAGTTTTGACTTCTATACTCCATGAAATTTGTGGAATATCCTTGATAGTTGCGTTTCATCCAGTATCTTTTCAAGAAAATATTCTTCTAAGTATTCTTGAATTTTACTCCACAATGCAGTATCATGTTGACAATTTGGACGTTGTTAATTCCTGGATAAATTAATTCTTGAACTTGTTTTATTGAATTCTTATATCATTGTCATCATCCTCATGTTTATAAAATGTTGAAAGTCATCTGTGGCCTGTAGTGCATAGATGGACTTGGTATGATTATGACCAGGGATTATTCGGTATAATCATGACCGTAATGTTACAAATGATGTGGTAAAAGTCCTCATTGGCCCGTAGTGCATTGATGGACAGTTGTTGGCATGATCATGACCATTAATGAATACACGAATATCCTTGGCCGTAGTGCAGGGGTGATTCGATGATGTGGATTATTTTATTAAGCTGAGTCTCAGCGATCACAGTGTTGAAAAACTTTTTAAATCATAAAAGATAGTAGAGTTTATTTTCTACTTGACTCTTTTAATGGATTGCTTGTTCCGCTACAGTTAAACTTGATGTCTATTATATTTTATCAGTTTAACATTGTTGAAGGCTAATGATAATTTATTCTGCATTATCTTAGTCATAATATTTCTTACTGGGCTAGTTGAGCTCACCCTTTCTTTCACTGTTCTCTTCAGGAAATGAGAACGTAGCTGGGACAAGTCGGGGTACGGAGTGATGGTCCGAATGATAGTATTAGTTAGTAGTCCTCACTATTCTATGTAATGGTGTGTTAATAAATGTAATGAGGACTCCTTTTGAGTATGAATACTCTCTAGAAGATAATATTTGTATTCAAACTCACAGTTTATGTTTTGTCGTATTGTACACGACAGATGTATTAATAAGTTGTATTTGTATTCTGTACTATGTATCTGACGACCCAAGATGGGTGATGTATACCTAATTTTGGGGGCGTCACAGTTGGTATCAGAGCTTAGGGATATGATCCCTGGCTAAGATGTGAGAATAGAACTAGGAGGGGAGAGACGGGGAATTCCTTCGCTAGTATGACATACCTAAGTTTATTTGCATGGTATTTAATTGGTCGGTCATAATATAAGGATAATATATGACATATCAATTAATTTTTATTTTGTGGCAGTATCTGAAAATGGCATCTGAGAATGTTGAGAATAGCAATGGAGCACAGACGACTGTTGATTCACCACATATCAATAATCAGGATAATGTGCATCAGGAAGGTGTCAATCCTCATGCAAACAACAACACTGACCAAATGATGAATGATCAAATGTTCAGAGGCTTTATGCAATTCATGCAACAACAGGTGAAAGCGGCTCCTGTCCACAACGTAGGTGGAAATACTGGAAACTCTCAGGCGGTCACCGCTAAACAGTTTAAGGAGCTGGGACCACCGGAGTTTAAGGGAGAACCCAAACCACTTGTAGCTGAAACATGGATAAAGCAGATCACCAAGATATTTGATGTCTTGGGTTGCTCCGAGGAGCAAAAGGTTCCCTTTGCCGCCTTTATGTTGCGAGGAGAGGCAGATTACTGGTGGGAATCGATAAAGCGTACTCAACCTGCCGCACTGAAGATGTCTTGGGAGAAGTTCCAAGAGCTGTTTAACGACAAATACTTTCCCGAGAGTATTCGTCACATGAAGGAGGTGGAGTTCATCAAATTGGAGCAGAATAATATGACCGTGTCGCAGTACGAGGCAAAATTTGCGGAGTTATCCCGGTTTGCGTCCCACCTGGTGGATAATGAAGAAAGAATGACGCGGATGTTTTTAAGAGGTTTGAAGCCGGAGATACGTCAACATCTTGTTTCTCATAAACTGTGTTTGTATTCAGATGTTGTAAATAGGGCTCAGTTGGTGGAGCGCGATAACGAGACAACGCAACCAAAAGAGAGCAGCCGGCAAAATGATAATACCAGTGAGAGCAGTCATCGAAGCGGTGACAACAAGCGTGGAGGGAATCAACAGGCCAGAAATGGTAACCACTTCGGTGGTAATCAGGGCCAAAACAATAAGAATGGACATTTCAAGAAGAGGAGATTCAACAATGATGGAAAGACGTCAGCACCAGCACCTGTCGTTAAGGAAGGAGAACGACCACCTATCATATGTTTCAAATGCGGAGGGGAGGGGCACATCAGTCCAAACTGCGCGATGCCGTCCAAAGCATGTTATAATTGTGGAAGAGAAGGTCATTTAGCCCGATTTTGTCGTTTACCGAAGACAAATTCAGCTAGGATGGAGGCACCAAAGCCGTCCCAGAAAAGTCAAAACCGGTTGTGCAAGGGAGAGCGTTTGTTGTGAACTCCCAGAGAGCAAGGAACCCGAATGAGGTCATCACGGGTAAGCTTATCATAAACTCTAAAGAAGTTTATACTTTATTTGATACCGGTTCAACCCATTCTTTTATTTCTCCTACTTGCGCTCATCGATTAAATTTGATTCCGGAGAAATTAGACTTTGACTTATCTGTGGAAACTCCGTTGGGAGAAACCTTCATTACTCCACTGTTTATAAGTCTTGTTTGGTTCAAGTTGGTACCCACACATTACCTGTCGATCTGATTTCATTAAAAATACTTGCATTTGACGTGATTCTAGGGATTGATTGGTTAACTACTCATCATGCAAAAATTGATTGTTTTCGTAAGGTTGTTAGCTTTCATATTCCTAATCGACCTATTATGCGAATTCAAGCAACCAAACCATTAAAATCAATCGCTGTCATCTCAAGCCATAAACTATTCGTTTATTGAAAAACGGATGTCAAGCTTTCTTAGCTCATGTCACAGATCTAAACAAAAATACGTCAGTTTTGAATGATATTTCTATTGTTAATAAATTCCCTGACGTATTCCCTGAAGAACTTCCTGGCCTACCCCCAGAGCGTGAAATTGAATTTTGTATCGACCTTGAACCCGGTACAAAACCCATTTCCAAAGCCCCATATCGAATGGCTCCTATTGAACTTCAGGAGTTAAAGATCCAACTGCAGGAATTGTTAGACATTGGCTTTATTCGTCCTAGTACTTCTCCTTGGGGTGCTCCTGTTCTATTCGTGAAGAAGAAAGATGGAAGTATGCGACTTTGTATTGATTATCGGGAGTTGAATCATGTCACCATCAAAAACAGGTACCCATTGCCACGTATTGATGACCTGTTTGACCAGTTGCAAGGAGCACAATTCTTTTCAAAGATCGATCTTCGTTCTGGATATCATCAGCTGAAGGTTAGAACTGAGGATATTCCAAAGACGGCTTTTAGAACTCGGTACGGGCATTATGAATTCCTAGTCATGTCCTTTGGATTGACTAATGCTCCTGCTGCCTTCATGGATATGATGAACCGGGTATTCAAGGAATATTTGGATCACTTTGTGGTCGTCTTTATTGATGACATCCTTATTTATTCCAAAAGCCGTGAAGATCATGAGCAACACTTGAGGCTGGTACTCCAAAAGCTTCGTGAATACAAGCTTTATGCCAAGTTGAAGAAATGCGAGTTCTGGCTGGAGGAGGTAGCATTCCTTGGGCACGTAGTATCAAGTCGTGGAATATCGGTTGACCCGGCAAAGATTGAAGCTATTCAAAGCTGGGAGCAACCTAAATCAGTGACCGAGGTACGTAGCTTTCTTGGTTTAGCTGGTTATTATCGGAGATTCGTGGAAGGATTTTCTCGAATCGCTACTCCATTAACTCAGCTGACTCGGAAAGATACAAAGTTTGGTTGGAGCGAAGAATGTGAGCAGAGTTTTCAAGAACTCAAGAGGAGACTCATTTCAGCACCTGTTCTAACAATACCATCTGGCTCGGAGGGATTTGTCATCTACAGTGATGCTTCGAGCAAAGGGTTGGGATGCGTTCTCATGCAACATGGAAAAGTCATAGCCTATGCATCAAGACAACTCAAGGAATATGAGAGGAATTATCCTACTCATGATCTAGAGTTGGCAGCTGTTGTCTTTGCACTTAAAATTTGGAGGCATTACTTGTATGGGGAGAAAGTGGAGATCTTTACGGATCATAAAAGCCTCAAATATTTCTTCACTCAAAAGGAACTCAACATGCGACAACGACGTTGGCTTGAACTGTTGAAAGATTATGATCATACCATTCAATACCATCCTGGAAAAGCGAACGTGGTAGCTGACGCATTGAGTAGAAGATCATATGCGGGTACAAGTGCAATATTAACAACGCAAAGGCCCATTTTGTGTGACTTGCAAAGGATGGAGATAGAGTTGAAGACTCCAGGGACCCATGTGATGATGGCGAATATACGAGTAGAACCGACTTTAATCGATAAAGTTAAAGCTGCTCAAGCTACAGACCTGGAGCTGATGCGTATGAGGAAGAAAGTGCAAGAAGGTGTTATGCCGGAAGCAAGAATCGATGAAGAAGGAATACTTCGAGTCAACTCCAGACTTTGTGTTCCTAACAACCCTGATTTAAAGTATGAAATCATGATGGAGGCGCACAACACACCGTTTGCAATCCATCCTGGAAGTACCAAAATGTATCATGATCTTCGTCATACATTTTGGTGGAGCAATATGAAGAGAGAGATAGCGTTGTTTATCTCAAGGTGTCTAACTTGTCAACGAGTCAAAGCGGAGCATCAAGTACCAAAAGGTCCATTGCAACCACTTGAAATTCCAGAATGGAAGTGGGAGCACATTACCATGGATTTCGTTACCGGTCTTCCTAGGGTTTCTCAAGGTATTGATGCGATTTGGGTCATTGTTGATAGATTGACCAAGTCTGCTCATTTCTTACCGATACGAGAAACTTATACACTTGAACGTCTTGCTCGTATGTACATAAACGAGATTGTAAGACTGCATGGTATGCCAGTATCCATAATTTCTGATCGAGACCCAAGATTCACTTCACGATTTTGGGTTAGTTTACAAAAAGCTATGGGCACGGAGTTACGATTTAGTTCAGCATATCATCCTCAGACGGACGGACAATCAGAGAGGACTATTCAAACTCTTGAAGATCTATTAAGACTCTGTGTCTTTGACTTCAAGGGAAGTTGGGACAAGTTCTTACCATTGGTGGAGTTTTCCTACAACAACAGTTATCAAGCAAGTATTGGCATGGCTCCATTCGAAGCATTGTATGGAAGAAAATGTCGTTCTCCAGTATGCTGGGATGAGGTGGGCGAAGCAACGTTGTTGGGACCGGAGTTGGTACGTATGACTACAGAAAAGATTCAAACGATCCGACAACGTATAAAAACCTCACAAGATCGACAAAAGAGTTATGCTGATCTTCATCGAAAGGACGTGGAATTTGATGTAGGAGATCATGTGTTCTTACGTGTTGCTCCATGGAAAGGAGTTACGAGATTTGGAAAGAGAGGAAAGCTAAATCCTCGATTCATCGGTCCATTTTTAATCCTCGATCGAGTAGGAACTGTGGCTTATAGACTCGCTTTACCGCCAAGTATGTCTCGTGTTCATAACGTTTTCCACATATCCATGTTACGCAAATATGTGGAAGACCCGAACCACATTATTGAGTTAGAACCGGACGAAATAGCGGAGGATTTGACGTATGAAGAAGTTCCTGTTCAAATCTTGGATAAGAAGGAACATATTCTACGCTCCAAGGTTATACCTCAAGTCAAAGTTTTGTGGAGAAACCACGATGTTGAGGAAATGACTTGGGAGTTAGAATCAGAAATGAAATCAAGGTATCCTTACCTCTTCGACATACCAGGTACGTACCCTAATTTCGAGGGCGAAATTTCATAAGAAGGGGAGGTTGTAAGACCCCAATTTTTATAAATAAAGATGAATTTTCTATAAATATCATTTTTGAATATTATGGAGTTAATTTGATATAATGTTATAGTTGTGGGTAATATTTATAAATTTTGCAAAGTAAGCAAGTTGTTATAAAATATTCGTTTGGTCGGGAATATTCTTTTTGTCGGGGAATATTCGTACGACGGCACAATCATTGGTGGACCCCACAACGGAATTATTGTCGGATTGAGAAAACGACAAAATTATCTTTCTATAAAAATAACAGCTGAGGTGTTACGTTAAAATCGTTAAAACTGTTGAACTACTCGGTAGTAAAAGTACAGTAATACGCGTGGTTGCATAGTAGCACACGGTATTGATTATTGATGCTTACGTGAGAAGTCACTCAGCTATACTCAATTATTGCTACAGTAATTGCTGCATCATATCTCTTAAATTATTGTCATAGTATCATCTGTATAATATGTTATATTATTAAATCAATAATTGAGACGTTGTGGTAAGTTTGGTTATTTTATGGGGGGCCATATGTCATCATCTAAGAGTCTCTTCGTCAATAGTAATTACCGTCGTCAATAGTAATTACCTTCGTCAATAGTATTTACCTTGGTCAATAGTAATTACCTTCGTCAATAGTATTTACCTTGGTCAATAGTAATTACCTTCGTCAATAGTATTTACCTTGGTCAATAGTAATTACCTTCGTCAATAGTATTTACCTTGGTCAATAGTAATTACTTTCGTCAATAGTAGTTGTCCCTTCAATATTACCAAGAGTCATTTGACCCTTCGTTAAGACCAAGAGTCATTTGACCCTTCGTTAAGACCAAGAGCCACCCTCAGTTTTTCTATAAATAGAGGCCTAGGGCTTCATTATTTTTCACGAATTCATTCAAGCTATAGAGAGAGAAAGTATAGAGAGAATAAGAGAGAGAGAATAAAAGTATTCTGCTACATCACTTTTCCAATATCCAGTTCTTTTAAGGTAGGGAATATTATTTCTTTTATATTCATGAAGAGAACTTCTGTTATTCCATTTGTTATTATTCTGTTGGAATAACCAGTATACGCGGTCTACCCTATACTTGGTGACATTCTTCTATTATTCTGTTGGAACATCCTGTCTGTGTGTTTTACACCGGACCTGGTTCCGTTTATTATTCTGTTGGAACATCCTGTCTGTGTGTTTTACACCGGACCTGGTTCCGTTTTATTATTATTCTGTTGGAATATCCTGTCTGTGTGTTTTACACCGGACCTGGTTCCATTATTTATTATTCTGTCGGAATATCCTGTCTGTGCGTTTACGCCGGACCTGGTTCCATTATTTATTATTCTATTGGAATAACCTGTCTGTGCGGTCTATCGCATGCATGGTGATTTCTTTTGTTATTCCATTCTTTATTGTACTCAGTTGGTTAAGTTTTGACTTCTATACTCCATGAAATTTGTGGAATATCCTTGATAGTTGCGTTTCATCCAGTATCTTTTCAAGAAAATATTCTTCTAAGCATTCTTGAATTTTACTCCACAATGCAGTATCATGTTGACAATTTGGACGTTGTTAATTCCTGGATAAATTAATTCTTGAACTTGTTTTATTGAATTCTTATATCATTGTCATCATCCTCATGTTTATAAAATGTTGAAAGTCATCTGTGGCCTGTAGTGCATAGATGGACTTGGTATGATTATGACCAGGGATTATTCGGTATAATCATGACCGTAATGTTACAAATGATGTGGTAAAAGTCCTCATTGGCCCGTAGTGCATTGATGGACAGTTGTTGGCATGATCATGACCATTAATGAATACACGAATATCCTTGGCCGTAGTGCAGGGGTGATTCGATGATGTGGATTATTTTATTAAGCTGAGTCTCAGCGATTACAGTGTTGAAAAACTTTTTAAATCATAAAAGATAGTAGAGTTTATTTTCTACTTGACTCTTTTAATGGATTGCTTGTTCCGCTACAGTTAAACTTGATGTCTATTATATTTTATCAGTTTAACATTGTTGAAGGCTAATGATAATTTATTCTGCATTATCTTAGTCATAATATTTCTTACTGGGCTAGTTGAGCTCACCCTTTCTTTCACTGTTCTCTTCAGGAAATGAGAACGTAGCTGGGACAAGTCGGGGTACGGAGTGATGGTCCGAATGATAGTATTAGTTAGTAGTCCTCACTATTCTATGTAATGGTGTGTTAATAAATGTAATGAGGACTCCTTTTGAGTATGAATACTCTCTAGAAGATAATATTTGTATTCAAACTCACAGTTTATGTTTTGTCGTATTGTACACGACAGATGTATTAATCAGTTGTATTTGTATTCTGTACTATGTATCTGAAGACCCAAGATGGGTGATGTATACCTAATTTTGGGGGCGTCACACACCCTCTATACATAGAGGGCTTGAGGTGGCCATTTTGAAAGAGAAAATGGCGAGGAAGCCCTGCCCAATTTGCTCTGCATTCATCCTAGGTAGTGTAGTTTCCCCTTTTAAACACCTGTGAGCTTATATATAGCCCTTTTGTACCTACAAGAGTCTGTGTTTACTCACTCTAAAGATATAGAAGTCTTCTTTGACAGCCCACTGTAAGCCTTCTCACACACTTTAGAGTTCTTTCTCTTCATCTTTGCACACACCTTCCACACGTTGAGAGTCGTGTTGCATATCTTGCCCAGACTTCGGTCCGTGGTTTATTTTTAGCTTGTATATATATATATATATATATATATATATATATATATATATATATATATATATATATATATATATATATATATGAACTAACATTATCGAGTTATGCCTCGATTGAGCCTAGACTTCGGTCTGGAGCATTTATTTACTTTCATATATATATATATATATATATATATATATATATATATTTATATATATATTATATATATATATATATGAACTGCGTGTCGAACTCTGTTCGATGAGCCTAGACTTCGGTCTGGAGCGTTTACCTGCTTTAATATATATATATATATATTATATATATATATATATATATATATATATATATATATATATATATAATATATATATATATATATATATATAATATCTGTGGTCGAACTCTGTTCGATGAGCCTGGATTTTACATCCGGATCGTTTACGTGCTTTAATATTATATACTTATACATATTAACTGTGGTCGAACTCTATTCGATGAGCTTAGATTTTACATCCGGTGCGTTTATATGCTTTTATATATATATATATATATATATATATATATATAATATATATATATATATATATATTTATATTTCGTCCCACCTAGAGTTTACTTCGTGGTGGTAGACCGCTTTTACAGTTTTCTGTACATTTCGTCCCACCGGGAGTTTACTTCGTGGTGGTTGATCATTTTTACAGTTTTCTGTACATTTCGTCCCGCCTGGAGTTTCCTCCGTGGCGGTTGATAGCTTTTACAACTTTATTTACATTTCTGATCCCCCATGGATGTACTTCGTGGTTGGTGATCATGTCTGTATATATATATTTACCGCTTTTATATATATACTTGCTTACTGCATTTATATCAATTTCGGCATCATGTGAGCCTAGGAATCATGTGATCACAGATTCAAGCCATTGGATCTAGATTCGGTTCCTGTGATGGACATTTTCAGTTGTAAGCAGCTTGTAAATTATATCTGTGATGTTTGGATTTCCTCAGATGGTTTTCATACCCACGAGGAATTCAGCACCATTTTGTAAAGTATTTTCGTACAGATGCTTCATATCTGTCTAATAAAATCAATATAGTCGAATACGGAATAAAATGGGAGTGTAAAAGGTCTTAATTACTATTGAGCATCAGAGTTTGAAAAACCTCTTTTATAAAACATCACTGCCATATCTTGCTTAAAATTGAATTTTTACATAAAATTCAAACCCTGTGTATATAGGTGCGAACGAGGCCTCACACTACTTCCAAATAACAGCACATTGACCCACATACACACATATTCGGATAATAGTTTCTTGAAAAGAGGCGATCACCGTGGTAACACGGATATCGGGGGGTGCCTAACACCTTCTCTCCGCATAACCAAGTCCCCGGACCCTAATGAATCTCGGTTTCACCGACCCGTTTAGCAGTGTCACATCAGTGGGTCAATGTGTAAACCTTTACTTGGTTGTGTTGGTACAACCATTTAAAAAACCAACTGGTGACTCATATAGTCCAATCGTCAACATTATACATGTCGGACCTTTTTCACTTGTTTTTTTCAAACAAATCTCACCTAAAATGAGAACACCAAAGAACAAGTAACGAAAAGGGACAATTAAAAATCCCGACGTCGACAAGTGGGATCCTCTATCGGAATATCCACCTCCTCATCCTTAACGTCTGGAACATCTACCTGGACAGGACGTATCACGACCTCCACCAATCGACGAGGCTGTTTGACAGAACAGGGACGAGGCACTTCATAAGCCCTCCGCCGTACACCAGAAGTGGTCCTATAGGAACTGCTCGACTGATCCGGATCCATAGTATCTAGACAACAAGTCTCCAAATCACCTCAGAAAGGGTGTGGTATTTCCTTAACTGGAGCTTTCTAGAATGCATTTTATGACTATATGCATGCATGCATTTATTTTAACATATAATAGAGTTAAAATGCATGACTACCCAATGCCTATATTTGGAAAATTTTTGCCATAGTCCCCTTTGAAAATAGGACTATCCACATGAATCCAGGCATGTCTAGGTGGCCATTCAGTAGCACACCTGCCCCAAAGTCATATACATAATATATGCATTAAAAATTAAAATTATCATGCATAAGGCCAACCTCAATACTAGGAGTACTTTGCCTTGCTACCTTATGCTCATTGAACCTTAAATAGGACAAAAATAGCATAAAAAGGTGCCAATTTGACTGTCTCAAAAGTCAAATTTTTTCACATCATTATGTTCATCATGGTTTAATACTACTCCCTCCATCCCATAATAACTGTCGTTTTAGCTTGATGCACATGGATTAAGAAAGTCATTTAGTGCTATCATTTATTAATTAAAATTGGTATGAAATTTCATCACTACCCCTTTATGGGAAGTTGAAAACTATTAATACAAGGGAGAAAATTTTTTGGGACAATGAGAGAAGGTAGGGGTGATATAGAAAAATAAATAATTTATTCTCCTAGAAAGTTGTAAACGACAAATAAATTGGGAAAATTTTTTTCTTCTAAAACGACAGTTATTATGGGATGGAGGTAGTAACATTTACTATGTTGAATATTTTTTATCTAGTCATTTGTGCATACATAATCACTACTATGTGTTTAGATGCATTTCATGCGATAACGCAAAATCCAACAGACAGAAATGAGAGA
Source organism: Panax notoginseng (assembly GCA_016801055.1). Lineage (NCBI taxonomy): Eukaryota > Viridiplantae > Streptophyta > Magnoliopsida > Apiales > Araliaceae > Panax > Panax notoginseng. Next base: position 42,702,834 of record CM029022.1, read on the forward strand.
AAATACAGGTATATGTTACCAAGATAGTGCAAAACCCTTGTACGATTACAGAATTTGTAGAAACAGCCCGAACTCAGCAGATCTGAAAGAGGCTCACGTATTTTCCTTCGCGCAACAAGTTGAAAGTGACTTGTGAGACCAACCAGTTGGAATTTATCATCCACAGTTGGCCGCAGGCCCATCTACGGCTGCAGCAGATGCACCTGCGGCATCCCTATATGGGTCCCATCCCTCCGGCTCGGTCCAGTGCGAGTTGCAAAGGAGTTCTTACAAGCTGAAAAGGCCAAACCAGGGATAAAAACGCTACGCGATTGAGCAGATTAGCCTAAAACCCTAGTTTTTCTGGATCCAACTGTGGCTTTCTTTTCATCCATTGGTATTCGCTCGAACACAAGGTTTACTATACCGATGATTTAAGTCTTTGCATACCACATTCGACAATACTGTACAGAGGTCCGATGCCGTCAACGTAAGGTTGTCACCCCAATCTTTTCACAAAAGAGATCCCCAGCGGGGGTTACAATGCATGCTCATCCGTTGACACATAAATCAACGAAGGTCAAGCAGCCTTGACATTATTACGGCTGATAGCGATTTAAACCTATCAGAGCTCTGAAGCCATTCGAGGTTTTCACACCCAATCGCTCGTATTCCCCAGCGGATCCCCGGCGGGGGTCACAACGTAATATTTCAGTGATCTACACGACAACAGAGGTCAAGCAACCTTGACAGTATATCCCACAGGATTTTTTAGTCGTTGATTCACATGTCGGTGAAATACACATCAACGAAGGTCGGGCATCCCTGACAGCATTTGCTGTTGGCAGTAAATCCAACAGAATCGTGACATGTCCTGACGATACAAACCAGGAGATTGTCATCAAGGAGGATTGATGATGAAATATGTTATACACATCCTCAGGCAGATCAAGCTTCATCCCCATAGATCTCTCACACATAAGAGGTACATCTTCGGGATCAAGTCATAATCAAAGACGTAGGACTTTGGTGATAACTCCAACATCAACATCCTAATAGATTCGGATTACACATCAAATCTGGTCATCGTTGCCAATCCCTAGTTGAAGCAACAGGGAGCCAGCAATCATCCCTAGCGTGTTGGGCTACAACCCCGTACACATGCATCATATATTTACATCATGTTGCTATCCATAGTACCATGTTCGTCTTGTTACATTTCAAGTGTCTAGGATTCTTTATCCTACCCATGCATCGCCATGCATGAGTAAGATAAAGAGGGGCATCTGTAGACACTCAAAATTTTCTGTACACCTGTCACTAACATTGCAGGAGAACAGCTTCATCTGTTAAGAGGGAACCTTGAAAGACGATCCATATCCATGCCGGATACTACCAGAAGTTTAGCATCAACTCCGGATCGCAATCTGGGAGTAACAATTCTAATCTCGGAGATAACCTTGAGGCATGCAGATCAATACCGAAACACACACCGGAGAAGACTGATTAATCTCGGAGATAACCCCGAGGTATCCAGTCTCAGTCCCAACCATGGGAATAGCCACCAACCTTGGTGATAACCCCAAGGAATGCAATTTTGGCAATAACCCCGGAAATGCTTGTTATAAATGCGAGCAGCTTCAATCTCGGCGCTCACAATGAGATACACTGTACTAGCCCGTCGATAACATCGGGAAGACAGACACACCTCAAAGATGACAATGAGGACCTTCAACCAATTGCAGTAGTCCAATCCCAGCGAAGCTGAGCAACGTCTGCTTTATCAGCCCAATCCAGCGATAACACCGGTAAGGGGCAATATCATCATCTGACCAACACGATGCCACGCCACGTCGTCTCAACATCTCAACACAACAGTGTCCCACAAGACTAATCAATCCCGAGTGACCATTGTACGGGGTAACGGATGAAAGTTGAAGCTTGAAGACCGGAGGGCACCGTCCCATCTTTAATGACTTCGCACAAACTCTAATCCCATGCCATCGTACAACTATCAACAACGGCGGTCCGAAATAGGTCTTGTATACCTCAAACAGATGCCCATATTGCACTTCTGAAAGTCTGAGTGGACATTACAGTGCCTGAGTACACGTACTTCGAGACGACATGAGCCGAAAAACCCGGGCCAACCCGGGTTACACCTACGGCTCCACCCTCTATAAATAGAGGGCTTGGGGTGGCCATTTTGCAAGAGAAAACAGCGAGGAAGCCCTGCCCAATTTTCTCTGTACTCACCCTAGACTGAGTATTTTCTCATTTTAATCACTTGTGAGCTCATATATAGCCTCTTTTGTACCTACAAAAGCCAGTGTTTACCCACTTTAAAGATATTGAAGTCTTCTTTGGCAGCCCACTGTAAGCCTTCTTTCACACTTTAAAGTTTTTCTCTTCATCTTTGCACACACCCTTCTACACGTTGAGAGTCGTGTTGCACACTTTTACCCGGACTTCGGTCCATGGTTTATTTTTAGTTTGTATATACATATATATTTATATATATGGACTAATATTATCGAGTTATGCCTCGATTGAGCCTAGACTTCGGTCTGAAGCGTTTAATTGCTTTTGTATATATATATATATATATATATATATATATATATATATATATATATATATATATATATATATATATATATATATATATATATATATATATATATATATATACATTTATATATATGAACTGCGTGTCGAACTCTATTCGATGAGCCTAGACTTATGTCTGGTGCTTTTAATGGCTTTCTTATATATATAATTATATATATGAACTACTATCGAACTCTGTTCGGTGAGCCTAGATTTCACATCCGGTGCGTTTACTGCTTTAATATATATATACTTATATATATTAACTGTTGTTGGACTTTGTCCGATGATCCTGAATTTTATATCCGGTGCGTTTATATGCTTATATATATATATATATATATATATATTTACATTTCGTACCACCTGGAGTTTACTTCGTGGTGGTTGACCGTTTTTACAACTTTCTGTACATTTCATCCCGCCTGGAGTTTCCTCCGTGACGGTTGATAGCTTTTACAGCTTTATTTATATTTCTGATCCCCCATGGAGGTGCTTCGTGGTTGGTGATCATGTATATATATATATATTTACAGCTTTTATATATATACCTGCTTACTGCGTTTATATCAATTGCGGCATCATGTGAGCCTAGGAATCATGTGATCACAGATTCAGTCCCCCGAATCTAGATTCGGTTCCCGTGATGGACCTTTTCAGCTGTAAGTAGCTTGTAAATATATCTGTGATGTTTGGATTTCCTCAGATGGTTTTCATACCCATGAGGAATTCAGCACCTTTTTGTACAGTATTTTCGTACGGATGCTTCACATCTGTCATAAAATCAATCCAGCCGAATACAGAATAAAATGGGAGTGTAAAAGGTCTCAATTACTATTGAGTAACAGGGTTTGAAAAACCACTTTTTTAAAACATCACTGCCATATCTTGCTTAAAATTGAATTTTTACATAAAATTCAAACCCTGTGTATATAGGTGCGAACGAGGCCTCACACTACTTCCAAATAACAGCACATTGACCCACATACACACATATTCGGATAATAGTTTCTTGAAAAGAGGCGATCACCGTGGTAACACGGATGTCGGGGGGGGGGGGTACCTAACACCTTCCCTCTGCATAACCAAGTCCTCAGACCCTAATGAATCTCGGTTTCACCGACCCGTTTAGCAGTGTCACATCACTGGGTCAATGTGTAAACTTTTTCTCGGTTGTGTTGGTACAACCATTTAAAAAACCAACTGGCGACTCTTAACAGTCCATCGTCGACATTATATATGTCGGGCCTTTTTCGCTTGTTTTTTCAAACAAATCTCACCTAAAATGAGAACACCAAAGAACAAGTATCGGAAAGGGATAATTAAAAATCCCGACGTTGACAGACAATATTCAAACTCAAAAGGAGTCCTCATTACAATTATTGATACACTATTGTACAAAATAGTGAGGACTGTTAAAATAACTGTTTGGACCCATCACTCTACACCCCGACTAGTTCTCGCTATATTCTCGCCTCCTTAGAAGAAAAATGGAACAAAAAAGAAAAAGGGTGAGCTCAACTAGCCCAATAAAGAATATTATGACTAAGATAATGTAGAACAAATTATCGTTAGCCTTCAATAAATCAGATAAAATATAATGGACAACCAGTTTTAGATCAATACTCGCAACGGAAATAACAATTCATTAGAAGAGTTAAGTAGAGAATGAAATCTACTATCATCTATGAATTAAAAAGTCCATCATCAATATTTTATCCCTGTAACATCAATCAATATACATCTTGAATCAAATATTCATCTTTGCACTACGGGCCAAAGATATTCATTTGTATCACCAGTTGGTCATGTTCATCTCAACACCTGTTCATCTTTGCACTACGGGCCAAAGATATTCATCAGGTAATCATTCATCTTTGCACTACAGGCCAAAGATATTCAGTTATATCATCATTTAGGATTGAGGATGATGAAAAATATTTTTAAAAAAATGAATCCAGTGAGATAAAAGGACAAATATTAGGAATTCATACTTCAGTTTATCCAAGTTCAAAAATACTCCATAATAATCAATTGTGGAGCAAAATTCAAGAATGAAGATCAAAATATGGATACAATCAAAGATAGTAACCATAATAGACATCTAGGACAATGAAGAGAAAAATTTATTTTTATATGAATAGTGTCGTATTCGTGAATAGTACCGTATACGTGAATAGTAACCCCGAAATGAAAAGGTAGAAATTTCACAAGAAAAATCATACTTCGTTAATAGTACTCGTGAATAGTACCGTATTCGTAAATAATGTCGTATACGTGAATAGTAATCTCGACATAAAAAGGTAAAAATTTCATAATAAAATTCATACCAATATTTTGACATAATGATATTGAACGAAATAACATCATTTAAAAGAAAATAACATCCTTATAGACACTCGAAATTTTCTGCACACCTGTTACTGATATTGCAGGAGGGCAGATTCATCTTTCAGACATCACCCTGAAAGAGAACTCATAACCAATCCGGATACTACTAGAAGTTCAGTCTCAACCCCGGAACACACATCGGGAGCATCGGTTTCAACCTTGGAGATAACCCCGAGGCCTGTAGTTCCAATACCAGAAATTCCACCGGAGAAGGCCGATTTATGCCAGAGATAACCCCAAGATATTTCTCCTCAGTCACAACACTGAGAATAGTAGATTCCAACCTTGGGGATAACCCTAAGGAAGGCAGTTACAGTTCCTGAGATAATACCAGAAATGCTTGTTTCAAATACATGCAATCAGCTTCAATCTCGGCGCTTACACTGAGGCACTCAGTAAAAAGCTCGTCAATAACACCGGGAAGATAGACACACCTCAGAGATGACACTGAGGACCTTCAACACTTGCAGCAGCCCAATCTCAGAGATAACCCTGAGCAACGTTTGCTTTATCAGCCCAAATTGGAGATAACCCCGGTGAGGGGCAAAGTCGTCATCTTGCCACCTTGACGCCACATCACGTCGTCTCAACATTTCAGACATACATTTCTACACAGCAATGTCCCACAAGAACCAACGAAGTTCAATCCCGAGTGACTATTACGCAGGGTAACGGATAGAATTTGAAGCTTGAAGACTAGAGGGCATAGTCCCATCTTCCTGACTTCGTACAACCTCTAATCCCATGTCATTGTGTAACTCTCGACAACGGCGGTCCGAAATAGGTCTTACATACCTCAGTCGGATGCCTGGATTCCAATTCTGAAAGTTTAAACGGACATCACGTTGTACGCATGCACGTACTTCTAGACGGTGGGACCCCCAAAGTCCGGGGCACCTCGAGCAGCCGCAGGTACACTTACGGCTCCCCCCTCTATAAATAGAGGGCTTGGGGTGGCCATTTTGTAAGAGAAAAAGATGAGAAAGCTCTATCCAATTTGCTATGTACACACCCTAAACTGAGTGCTTTCTCATTTTAAACACTTGCAAGCTCATATATAGCTACTTTTTACCGGTAGGAGCCGAGTGTTCATCCCTTTCAAGTTATAGAAGCCTTCTTTGGCAGCCCACTGTAAGCCTTCTTATACACTTTAAAACCTTTCTCTTTATCTTTGCACACACTATTCTTCACGTTGAGAGTTGTGTTGCATGTGTAGGCCCGGACTTCGGTCCGTAGTTTCATTTTAGTTTGTATATATATATATACTTATATATATATATATATATATATATATATATATATATTTTATATACGGACTAACATTATCGAGTTATGCCTCGATTGAGCCCAGACTTATGTCTGGAGCGTTTAATTGCTTTCGTATATATATATATATATATATATATATATATATATATATATATATATATATATATATATATATATATATATTAAAGCAGTAAACGCACCAGACGTAAGTCTAGGCTCATCAAACAGAGTTTGACATACAGTTCATATATATATATATATATATATATATATATATATATATATATATATATACTTATATATATAAACTGTTGTCGGACTTTGTTCGATGAGTCTGAATTTTATATCTGGTGCGTTTACATGCTTGTATATATATATATATATATATATATATATATATATATATATATATATATATATATATATATATATAGTCCCGCCTGGAGTTACTTCGTGGTGGTTGACTGTTTTTACTGCTTTTTGTACATTTCGTCCCATCTAGAGTTTCCTTTGTGGCGGTTGATCGCTTTTACAGCTTTATTTATATTTCTGATCCCCCATGGAGGTGCTTCATGGTGGTTGATCATGTCTGTATATATATATTTACAGCTTTTTTATATATATATACCCGCTTACTGCGTTTATATCAATTACGGCATCATGTGAGCCTAGGAATCATGTGATCACAGATTCAGTCCACTGAATTTAGATCCGGTTCCTGTGATGGACCTTTTCAGCTGTAAGCAGCTTGTAAATTTATTCACGGTGTTGGATTTCCTCAGATGGTTTTCATCCCCATGAGGAGTTCGGCACTGCTTTGTACATTATTTTCTCGAAGATGCTTCGCATCTCGAAAATAAAAGCAATCAAGTCGAACATTTAATAAAATGGAAGTATCAAAGGCCTCAATTACTATTGAGCACATGGTTTGAAAAACCTCTTTTAAAACATCACTGCTATATCTTGTTAAAACTGAATTTTTATACAAATTCAAACCCTATGTATATAGGTGCGAACGAGGCATAAAACTACTTCCAAATAATAACACATGGACCCACACACACACACACAAACACACATTCATATAACAGTTTCTTGAAAAGTGGCGGTCACCGTGGCAACACGGATGTCGGGGTGTGCCTAACACCTTCCATCCGCATAAGCAGGTCCCCGGAACCTAATGAATCTCGGTTTCATAGACCCGTTTAGCAGTGTCACATCACTGGATCAACGTGCAAACCTTTTCTCGGTTGTGTTGGTACAACCAGTTAAAAAACCAACTGGCGACTCTTATAATCAAATCGCCGACATATAAATGTCGGACCTTTTCACAACTTGTTTTTTCAAACAAATCTCACCTAACATGAGAACACAAAAGTACAAGAATAGAAAAGGGACAAAAAAAAATCCCGACGTCGACAGGTGGCGACTCTGCTGGGGATTTCTAGTAAGAGGACTTAAGCTGCTTTACAATCTTTTTAAAACTGTTATATGCTTGTGTGTGGATGTTGCATTTACATTTATGATGAATGTGTACGGATGCATTTTTTTACTGCACTGGAATATATCTGCTTGTGATATTAGAGCTTCGCACATGTCATCATTTTCATAAATGGTGTGACACGTTGTATGTGAATGTATGTTGTGTGGTTCCTCCACTAGGAGGCTATCCTGTTGGTGTTTGATTACTGGACTCGTAGGAAGACTAATTCCAACAAGGCTCAGGAAAGGCACCACCCAAATTCGCTCCAATTGAAAGACCAGATTAACTTCCCGTTGAGTAAATTGCGATGATTTGAGAACCTTCATGCCAAAAAAGCCGCTAGAGAAACCTAAGATAGGTCAGCCTCTGATAAACCAAATGCGGAGGAAAGTCTCTTCATGCTTTCTCATTTCAAATTACTCGTAAAGTCAATTGCTTGTAATTTATATTTTATATTCATCTCCATGTAATGAGAAATACGAAGAAATATGTGCATATACATATTTAAATTAACATGTTATCCTGTATTACGAACAACTAACATCCGTTTTGCAGGATCATAATCCTAAAACGGACACATCACATAGCATGTAAACATTTACACAATCCCTAAAACTAAACTATGCAAGTTTTGCCGCAGGGAAGCATTCAGACCTATTACCCGGTCAAAGTCCAAAAAGGCTACGAGCCTACAGCCAATCATGTCTTCATCTGACCAATCTAATCCAGTTTCTCGCGAAGAATTTGACGGATTAAGTAAACAAATCACAGATTTGGCTGTTCTAATTAAAGAACTACATCAGTTTACTCAAGGTACGAAGATACCCATACATGCTGAATCCTCTGCACAAGGAGGAACCCAAGGTTCTAACAAAGCCATTACAGTACCTGAGTTCCAGTTGGATACAACCAATAAAAGTCATGATATCACCCATCTTAAAGGAGATCTAGACACCGGTGACATCAAGAAAAATGTCCTTCAAATGGAAGAAACACTTCGTTCTATCAAAGGAATTGGAGCATATGGGAGTGTCTTCTATGCCGATCTTTATATATTCCCTGGTGTTCATTATCCAGAGAAGTTCAAAACTCCTGACTTTGAAAAGTATGACGGGTTAGGAGATTCTTACACCCACACCCATTTGAAGGTGTTCATTGGAGAACTTGGATCTTATGCAGAGGACGAGAAGCTCAGAATGCAGCTGTTCCAAAAGAGTCTGACTGGAGAAGCCCGTTCATGGTATACCAGATTAGACAATTCAAAGATCCATAGTTGGGAAGAACTAGCTCATTCCTTCCTCACACAATACAGCTTCTAGTCTCAGATGGCTCCTAACCGGTATCAAATTACCAAAGTCAAGAAATAGTCCAATGAGTCTTTCAGAGAATATGCTCAAAGGTGGAGGCGCCTTACTGCTCAGGTGATTCCTTCTATGATAGAGTCAGAGATGGTCATGACCTTTATCGACATACAAGAAGCTCCTTTCTATGAAAGAGTCTTAGCTGGCATTGGTAAACCATTTTCTGAAATGATCAAACATGGAGAAATGGCTAAGATGGGATTGAAGCCAGGAAAGATTCAAGAGCTAGCCGCTCTCAAAGCTGTTGTTGAGCACATCCAATTCAGAAAGTATGGAAACAACCCCCGGAAGGTCCATAAAAAGAAAGAGGATGATGTTTCCCTGATACTACAGGGTCAAAAAGGGAAATCAGAATATGCCTATCCAACGGAGAAATTACACTCATTTTCAAGCACAGTCTTCAAACCCTCCAATGCTAAAAGGTGGAGAAGTCAAACGCCCTCGAGTGTTCACACCCTTAGGGGACTCACTCGAGAATATTCTCACTCTTCTGACAACTCAGAAGAAAATCACGCATCTTCTTCCACCAGCCATCCCTAATGGGAGGGGTTTTAATGCTGCTCGAAAATGTGCTTATCATGCCGGGGTGCCTGGACATGATACTCAAGATTGTTGGGCCTTGAAACACAAGATCAAAGATTTGATAGACAACAGTGAGATCGTGGTCACCAAACCAGATTAACCTCACGTACAAGACAACCCTCCACACAGAGAGGAAGAGGTCAACATGATTAATTGGAGCAATGGACAGAGTTTCAAATTTAACTGTGAATCATCCCAGATCATCAAGGACAGTGTTGATAAATGGGATTATGCAAAGTTCCAGTTTACGATGGAATGGAAGATTAAAGCTCAGTGTAAGCAAATTGAGCAATTGGCCGAACTTGTGACCTATCAGCATCAAGTCACACATCAATTAATTAGCTAGGAGCATGCTCATCTCCTTCCCTTGGTTATGGATACTCCCTCGTCACCTTCAAAATATGAAACATTGGAGGATAAAGTGACGAAGAGAGCAACAGCCAAAGCCCGTCGAGATTTTGCCAATAGAAGGGAATTTATATACCTGGGCCAACTTATAGAGGAGATACTTCAGATGCTAATCAATGAAGGAAGAATCACATCCCTTCTACCTCAAATTAATCCCCGTTCAGGATGGTTCAATCTTGATGGAGTATGTCAATATCACTCCTATTCTCGCGGTCACAGCAGGGAAGAATGCTGGGCACTCCGCCACCTTATTCAGAACTTAATCGATAGCGGTGTCCTGCAATTGGCAGACAACGATACTGTGCTATTTAAAAGTGAAAATACCTATCCCACTAAATGGAAAGGACTAGTAGCAGTTATATCCTCTGAGGCTGATGGAACTGTTATACCATTCACAATTAAACCCAAGGGAGTTAACAAACCTTTGAAAGTGGCTGCTCTAGAGCCAATCATTTTGCTATTCAGACCACAATATCCTGTTGTCAGCTTACAAAAAGTTCCCTGGAATTATGGAGAAGTTGAAGGATCCACATCTCATACAACTGCTGCAGTGTTAAAGGAAAATCCACTGTATCTACCCCAACGAGTGATGAAGCCTGCTATTAAATCAAAGGGGAAAATTCCCACAGAGAAGATTGAAAAATTCTTCCGTGCTATGGGTCATAATGAAGCCAAGGTGGTTTTAAGCTTAAGAGAAGCTCCACATCAAATTTCAATACTAGACTTGGTTTTAACTTCCGAAGATCACAGGAAGATTCTACTAAAGGTTTTGGAAGAAGCCTACTTGCCAAAATCAGTGGATGTGAAAAAATTTCAACATCTGGTTGATCACATTTTGAACAATAATGTGATCTCTTTCACTGATGATGACATACCGCCCGAAGGGACCAGTCATTGCAAGCATTTACACATTGCGGTTTTGTCCTCCGAATATATGTTAGCTGGAGTCTTAGTAGATGGAGGTTCATCTCTGAATATCTGTCCTTATGCTACATTACTAAAGATGAATGTCAATATCAAGCGGATCCGAAGTAGCCATACGATCATCAAAGCTTTTAATGGATCACGTCAGAATTTAGTCAGAGAGATTGAGCTGCCAATTGAGATTGGTCCCCATACATTTTGTGTGTCTTTTCACGTGCTGAAAATAGATACAGGATACAACCTGCTTCTAGGGAGACCGTGGATTCATATGGCCGGGGCAGTCCCCTTCACTCTTCATCAGCAACTTAAATACATTATCAACAATAACATAGTTACAGTTAATGCTGAACCGGAATGTCCTCAACATGGTGACCTTCCACTCATTAATATCAATTTAGAGGTTGAGCCGGTCAGTTTCCATGCTTTGGAAGTAAGCAACACTCAATACCATTCTATTGGGATGCCATTTCCCGTATCCAAGATTTCTGTCGAAGTTATGGCAGCTACTCAAGAAATGATGTCATTGGGACACCAGCCGGGACAAGGGCTGGTTAAAGAGCATCAGGGTATTAAGCACCCAATCCAAGTGTCCAGTCAAACTGGGACAGCTGGACTAGGCTATTCTGCCAGTTCCAGTTACAGGAATCCACATAAGCATAAGCAGATTCCTTCCACATCAGCCACACGGTTATTATTTCCACCTGTACATCCAGAGTCCGCACCATCTTCAGTAAAGGTGCCATCCAACGTAATGGCTATGTTATTTCCTAAGCCGATACCGATAAAGGAGAAGGAAATCTTTGTTCCAGATCCCAAGGTGGAAGAAGAGGAAAGGAGAATTAAATAAGACATCATCCGAATGATGTCAGGCATACGCATCATTGTCCATGATGAACATACAAACAGATACACCCCAGACGATGATTGCCCAGACATAATGGTCATCATTCAGGAGAAGGAGGACGATGACAGCCCCTCCATCACTGCTGTCCACCAGGACTTTGCCCTTGCCAATTGGAGCAACACTCCTTGCATTGGTCGACAAGGGTAAAATGGGCAGGACTTCTTTCTGCCCTGTAGATATCATAACTACTTACTTTTCTGTACAATATTAGCAATTATTTTGTCCGTACATGCTAACACTTTGTATGATTAAACAGTTTCATATATATTACGTGAAAGTATATTTTATTTTAGGACTCTGAACTTAGATGTGCCTGTACTTGCTGATAAGATGCCTCTTCTCCACAAGGATTGTAATTTGATGAAAAGTTAAACTCCGACTTGATGGAAATACAAGAGGACATTGAGGTGCCTCTGGAGATCAAAGAATGGGTCGAAAATAAACCTAAACCCAACCTTGATCAAACCACCTCTTTCAATCTCAAAATCCTAAGTTAATCTAGATTGGTTCAGACCTCACTCCAAACCAGAGGAATGACATGGTTACACTACTAACCCAGTTCCAGGATGTGTTTGCATGGTCTCATAAAGACATGGTGGGTTTGTCCATTGACATTGTCCTTCATCGCCTTCCCATTAAGGAAGGAAACTCAGGCAATTGAAACCTGAGTGGAGTTCAAAGGTGAAATAAGAAATTGTGAAACAATTTCAAGCTAGTATTATCATAGTGTCCATATATCCTGAATGGATATCCAACATCATTCCCGTGCTTAAGCCTGGAGGAAAAGTGCGAGTTTGCGTGGATTATCGAGATCTGAATAAAGCTTACCTTAAAGACCAATGGGTACAAGACAGATATCACCAATTATCTCTAATAGATGAAAGGTGAACCGCGGCTATCTTCTATGGTCAGTTATATTAACAAAGGATCGCCCGATCCTACAACAGAAAAGTCCGGCTACGGCAGTTTAAAGAACATGACTTGGTTTTGAACAAGATCATTAACAACCAAGATCAGTCTAAGGGAAAATTTGCTTCTGACTGGGAAGACCCATTTGTTGTCAAGGAAGTATTGACAGGAGGTGCACTCAGATTGCAGGAAATGGATGGCGATGAATTTCCACAACTCATCAACTCGGACACCGTGAAACGATACTATGTCTGAAGTTACCATCAAACAAACATCCAGGTATTGGATCATCAGATCGCCAATCATTCCGATTCTTTAGCCCTTTACCACATACAACTCTTTTCCACACTTTGCCCCTTAGGGAAACATACTCTTTAAGCCAGCAGCCTGGCTTCACTACGCTCTTACAACTTTGGTCATCCCACTAGGGATTAAACCTCTCGCGTTTATAGTTTGTCCCCCCAAACATGGGATCAAAATTTTCACACCTGCAGTTTATCCTCAACCTAGGATTAAACTTTCTCTTCCTCGCAGTCTGACCTGCACATGGGATCACACTTTTTAACTCGTTCTGAGGGGCAAACTACGTCGACCTGATTTCCTTAACACACGGGAGTACGTAGGCAACCATATTTTATATGGTCTGGTCACAATAAAACAAAAATAACAAAAACACTTCTACACCCTTTTCCTTACAAAAACACAAACAACAATAATATTCCTACACCCTTTCTACCATAAACAGCGTTGAACCTCTTACACCAGGTTCGAACTACGCAGACCTGATCTCCTCTTTAACAAGAGTACGTAGGCAGCCATTTATGGTTCGGTCTAACCCCCTACCAAAACACAAATACTTGTCAACGGTACTGGGATCAAACTTCAATCCACCACATTTCATTGGCTTTAAACCAAAGGGATGGAATTACCTGACCTCCCAATCTAAACAGGAGACTCGGCGGCCATCTAAGCTGCGGTTGTTCCTTGAAGAGCAATACCAATCCATAAGAGATGGAATTAACTAGGCTCCTCCTAAATAGGAGTACTGGCGACCATCTGTGGTGCGGTCAATCTCAGAGAGGAAAGCCACATTCCTCTCCATATTTCCATATAGAAACCAGTCCCAAGACACCAAAGATGGTAGGGATACACACAGATCCGTGATCTATTCTGAACTATCTAGAGACAACTCAATGTCCATCCAGTAAGGAGGAAGTCAGAATACATCAAGATCACAAGCCCTGAAGAAGCAGGCAAATATCAAGCAAGTATTCAGGTATATCTAAAAGGGAAGTGATCAAAAAAATATATTTCTCTGCTATATATAATACTGTTTGATATACACAATGTAAACTGTACATGACAAAATGGCTAAGCTAGTATGTGCAGGAAAATACAAGGCTATCTACAGATCGGTATGCATACGAACTAGTAGATCTAATATAGCATCTCTCTCAAGAGAAGGAGGTAATGTTGTGGTCTCCTGTACAAGGATATCCACATAAGTCAGCAAGTTCGAGGCCATTTGCAAGGTGACGCGATGCTCATCAATATATACACTCATCTCGACAAGCATGCCAGTGGTAAGGGACCTCATTGTAGTACTATCTGTGACGGCTACATCCCGGGCAGATATGGCGCTATCCCGCTCAACTATCATTGCATCTCTGGCTGATCTGGCTTCATCTCGCTCAATAACAGCGGCATCTCTACGAGCTAATGCCTCGTCTCTCTCTAACAGAGTTGCGTCTCTCCCATCAAGAGCTATCAACATCAGGGCTCTAGCCTGATCTCTCTTAAAGGTCATCAGATGAAGACTCTGCTCAAAGTACTGTGCTGAATGCTGGATCACGATAGTGCTAGTACTGGGAGAATCTAAGAGAGCTGCTGGCAACCCAGTAAATGGCTCCTCCTCAGTGGGAGAATCAATGTCCTCTATGGGCTCTCCACCATCTGAATCACTACCCGGCACTGTAGATACTACCACAGCCGATGAAGCATCTGTCTCCATCCACGCAGAATACTCTAGTGAATAACCCGGATGACTAACAGAAAAAGCAGCTATCTCACACTGATCCCAACAAGCATACACACGGGATTGGTCCTCTGCTGATAGATGGCGAGAAGCTAAGCGCTGACCTAATGCCCCATCAAAAGGATGAAAGCCCTGAAATTGGTCAAACTGCGACATCACGGCCAGTGGGTGGTAGGTAGTCATGCCCCTCAAACTAGCCAGATGGAGATAATCCATGCCTGGAGCATGAGTGATGAAACTGTAGGGCTAAGTAAGCCCTGAACACGATAAGATAGCAAATGGATCTCCAATCCCAGCTAAGAAAACGGACCAAGATACAGGATCTATACACTCCGTAGGATGGAAAGAATACGACATAACTATCTCATGGGTAAAACAATACCTGTGTCGTCTAAATGTGCCAATCGGTCTCAAGTGTGACATAAACCACACATACAGCATGATCAAACTGCCTGTGAATACCCCTGTAGAGTAAGTGCTGCAAAATATGGCCGACCTCAGTGTCTCTGCCATGATCATCGGAATGATGGTACGACCCTCCCTGAGAGCTCTCACTGCCATAATAACGCCGATGTCTAACTCGTCCATGTATCATGGCATATATACGTATGATGCCACTGGTCCTCTGGTATGGTGAAATCCCCAGAATACTGAGCATAGATGACCTCATAGCCAAATCTGTCAATCAGAAAATGCTAGGATATCACGTAGCCGGATGTGATCTCATCCTGCACAACTCTTCACCTCAGCCCGATGAGAGTCATAAACTGACGGCTCATGTCACCAATGGCCATATGCACGCAAGGTCTTTCAAGTGGTAGCATCATCAAATGTGCATACTCCTCCAAAATCAGAGTTAACTTCTGGGTCCCAAACCGAAAAACCTGTCTCTCCGGTACCTAGTGCTCTGCATGCCCTCCACAAATCTTGCTGGAACCTGAAACATCAAAAGGGTCATGGTATACTGCAACAACTGATCTACGGTTACCCTATCTGGGGGTGATATACTATCATACCAATATCTCAGATGGGATGCTACCAATAATGGTGGAGTGTGATCTATGCAGCTGACTGTCGAAGAAGACATTTGTGTGGGCCGTATCATAATACCATCCAGGGGTCAATGCTGAATATCTCTGGACATACATACATATGCATAACATGATACATGCATAACAGATAATAGATGGCAATATGATGCAAGGAATAGAAGATAGTACATACATTCCTAAATACATCATCATCTATATACATCATCTCTGTACAACTAAAAATATAGGAAAATGGGGCACAGATGCCCTACTACTAACAGAGGCCTATCAAAAGATATAGCGAGAATGACACAGCCACCCAATATCTAACAAGAGGCCTATCAAAAGAGATAACGAGAATACACATCAGAAGAAGATAATGGTGTCAATATCTGCATCATCAATCCTGTCCACCTGATGTAACTCCTCCTGAGTCACTGGATCTCTATCAACAGGGATGTCAGGCCTATACAAAGGAGGATCTACGCCGATAAAGCCAAATGGGTCATCTGAGGGGCCAGCTCTTATGCTGGAAGGATCAAACGAATCTGCCTCTGCCGGATCTCTGCCCAAATATTGGATAAAGAAATGTGCCCGGTCTAGTCACTGGGCCAAGCTATCAATGTGTGTCACATGAGTCGGATCTCGAACACAAGCTAGCCAATTTGTCATCATCACGGATCCTAGAACCATATCCCCCATGAACTGAGTGGCGCGGTTCTGGGCTCCAATGGTACGAGGGATCCACTAATGCTGGAATACATCCTGAGAAAAAGGACCCTCTGACAATGCAAAATTGTCAACACCCAATAATGGGATATCAATGACGGGTGACTGCGACACAGGCCAATAACGCCTGGCAAGTGGCAAAATCGGTATACAGATCTCTCCTGTGGTGCTCCTAATAGCACGCTATCCTAAATAGAGCTCCCATCCTCCATTTGTGAAGAGAGAAACCCTACGGGTGGAAATCACGTACTCGACACCAGTCGGGTACCCATCCTCAAAACCAGGGGCCAAATGCTCCCCAGAATATGGAATCCATGTGATGACATCCGCTGTCAACAACTCCAACTGTAGGCGACAATGAGTGAAACCCTCAACTACGGGGACCTCCACCAGTATGGAAAGATGTCATCGCTATCTTCGTGGGTAGGTATCCAACCCTAATACACTCACCGGACGTAAGTATGGGAGCCTCTCATAGGCCCAAACCTACCAACACAAGGGCAAACATCTGCTGTCAGTTAACACTCTTAACTTGTAGATGATAAATGATAAGAGAAATACTTACCAGCAGAAATGGGTAAAATCCTAACCAAGCCTCGGTCAAGCCCCTAGAGCGCATACGCATGCCCCTAAGGAAATAAGCAAAGGTTTAGGAGCCCCAATCATATTCTCCAATACGGTCCACATGTCGCGTGGCGCTGATCAAAGCGAACGACACCATAGAAGAGTTATTTGCTATGAAGTAGCCCCTAATGATTATCAGGAACAATCGCCGAAGAATGCGATCCCTGACTCTGACATCAGCTGGTATGGGCTCACTCAATAGCCCACTCATAGCATCTACACTCAAAGGACCCGCACGGACAGTCCTACCCTTGAGCGCCTCCGTCGGAACTCTTAACAAGGATCTGACGACAGTGGGGGTAATATTCACCGTGAAAGGCACTGGTGCCCCTCCAAACTCTATACCTGTGATAAAACGCTAATCGATCGGTGTCATCATCACCTCACAGTCCAGTAAATGGAGTGACTGAGTCTGGTGAAACTAGCGCTCCGATAATGCCCTGAGATAACCCAGGGACAGCTGCGGGAAAGGATGGAAAAGAATGCCCCAAATCCCCAATCATGCACAATGGCTCTATAGTAGGGATGCAGAGCCTGGTACATGGAGTGAATGCTGAACGAGTTCCCTCAAGGCTGTGTAAAGTTGAGAACCTACATAAAATGCAGATCGACTTCAAAATCCTTTACTCCTCATCAATAGGAAAGAAGAAAGATTAAGATCTAACTTTATACCTCGTTGGCGTGCAAATACATCGAGGGATGTCGACTCAGATCACCCATAAGCTTTGGGTTTGCCACCTGAATACTCGGGAGGTCCCTACGGGGAATATGTACAGCAGGAGCGGGGTCCACAACTGGAACATCCTCCTCCTCGTCCTCGACATCTGGTACATCAACCTAAACTAGACGTATCACCGCCTCCACCAACCGATGAGGCTGTCTAACAGAACGGGGTCGAGGCACTTCAGAAGTCCTCCTCCGTACACCAGAAGTGGTCCTGCGGGAGCTATTCGGCTGATCTGGATCCATAATATCTGGACAACAAGTCTCCAAATCACATCAGAAAGGGTGTGGTATTTTCTAACCTGGAGCTTTTCAAAATGCATTTTATGACTACATGCATGCATGCATTATTTTAACACACGTCTACAGTAGAGTTAAATATGCATGACTACTTAATGCCTACATTTTGGAAAATTTTGCTATAGTTTCCTCTATAAATAGGATTATCCTCATGCACATAGATATGACTAGGTGGCCATTCAGTAGCACACCTGGCCACAGTCATATAAATACTATTTGCATTAAAAAATCAAAGTTATCAATCCATAAGGGTAGCCTAATTACCAGGATTAATTTGCTTTTTCACCTTTGCTCATTTTTCCTCAAATATGATAAGAAATAGCAGAAAAAAGGTGCCAATTTGACTGTTTCAAAAGTTAAATTTTTTCACATCATTATGTTCAGCATGGCTTAATACTAATATTTACTATGTTAAATATTTTTTATCAAGTCATTTGAGCATACATAATCACTACTATGTGCTTAGATGCATTTCATGTGATAAATCATTTTCCAACGGATAAAAACTGAAAAAGAGTACATGCATACGTTACCAAGACAGTGTAGAACACTTGTACGGTGACATAATTTGCCAAAAGACATTCGAACTCAGCAGATCTGAAGAAGAACTCTCGGATTTCCTTCGCGGTGCAACTTGAAAATGACTTATGAAAGCAACCTGCAGGACTTTAATATCCACGGTTGGCCGCAGGTCCATCTGCGGCTGCAGCAGGTGTACCTGTGACACCCCTACGTGGGTCCCATCCCTCCGGCTCGATCCAGTTCGAGTTGGAAAGAAGATTTCACAAGCTGAAAAGGCCAAATCAGGGATAAAAACGCTACGCGATTGAGCGGAATAGCCTGAAATCCTGGTTTTTTGGGCCCGACTGTGGCTTTAATATCATTCATTGGTATTCGCCCGAACACAGGGTATACTATACTGATGATCCCCATCGTTGCAGATCACATTCGGTAAAATTGCACAGAAGTCCAATGCCATCAATTCAGGGTCGTAGCCTTAATCTCCATCCAAAAGATCCCCGGTGGGGGTTACAACGCATGTTCCACTGATACACACATCAACGATGATTCAAAAGATCCTCGGCGGGGGTTACAACACATGTTCCACTGATACACACATTAGCGATGATCCAAAAGATCCCCGGCGGGGGTTACAACGCATGTTCCGTTGATAGACACATCAGCGATGATCCAAAAGATCCCCAGCGGGGGTTACAACGCATGTTCCACTGATACACACATCAGCGATGATCCAAAAGATCCCCGACGGGGGTTACAATGCATGTTCTGCTGATACACACATCAGCGATGATCCAAAAGATCCCCGGCGGGGGTTACAACGTATGTTCCACTGATACACACATTAGCGATGATCCAAAAGATCCCCGGCGGGGGTTACAATGCCTGTTCCGCTGATACACACATCAGCAATGATCCAAAAGATCCCCAGCGGGGGTTACAACACATGTTCCGCTGATACACACATCAGCGATGATCCAAAAGATCCCTGGCGGGGGTTACAACGCCTGTTCCGCTAATACACACATCAACGAGGATTAAACAGATCCCTGGCGGGGGTTATAACACATATTTTCTGTTGATGCACATGTCAACGAAGGTCAAGCAACCTTGACGTCAGTTTAGCCGTTGGTAGGTAAACCCAACATCGCATCGGAAGCCATTCGATGATTGCATCAGTTGATACACACATCTATAAAGGTCAACTAGCCTTGGCATTCATCCTCAACAGGGAGTTCATTCGTTGATATACACGTCAGCAGAGGATCAAATGGATCCCTGACGGGGGTTACAACGCGCGGTCAACCGTTGGGTCACAAGTCAACCAAGGTCGGGCAGCCCTGACAACACATACTGTTGGCAGTAAATCCAACAGAACATTGATATGTCCAGGCGATACAAACCAGGGAGCATCAACATCATTGGAGAGGATCGATAATGGAATATGTTATACACATCCTCAAACAGACAAAACTTTATCCCCATAGATCTCTTATACACGAGAGGCACATCTTTGGAATAAAGTCTGTATCAAGGATTCAAGACTTTGGTGATAGCCCCAACGTCAACATCCTAAGAGGTTTGGATCACACATCCAAGCTTGTCATGATTGCCATCCCCAGTTGAAGCAACAGGAAGCCGGCAACCATCCCTAGCATGTGGGTCAACAAAACATATGCATCATACACTTGCATCATGTTGCTACACATAGCATCATATTCACCTTGTTGCATCTCAAGTGTCTAGGATTCTTTATCCTATCCATGCCATTGCATTGCATGAATATGATAAAGAGGGGCATCTGTAGACACTCAAAATTTTTTGCACGCCTGTTACTGACTTTGCAGGAGGGCAAATTCGTCTTTCAGACATAACCCTAGAAGACAGCTCATAACCAGTCTGGCTACTACCGAAAGTTCAGTCTCAACCTTGGAACACACACCGGGAGCATCAGTTCCAACCTCGGAGATAACCTACCTAGAGGCCTGTAGTTCCAATATCGAAAATTCCACCGGAGAAGGCCGATTTATCCCGGAGATAACCCAGAGATATTCCATCTTAGTCCCAACACTGGGAATAGCAGATTCCAACCTTGGAGATAACCCCAAGGAAGGTAGTTGCAGTTCTGGAGATAACCCCGAAAATGCTTGTTTTAAATACGTGCAATTAGCTTCAACCTCGGTGCTTACATCGAGGCACTCAGTACAAGGCCCGACAATAACACCGGGAAGATAGGCACACCTCAGAGATTACACTGAGTACCTTCAACACTTGCAGCAGTCCAATCTCAGAGATAACCCTGAGCAGCATCTGCTTTATCAGCCCAAACTGGAGATAAGCCCGATTAGGGGCAAAGTCGTCATCTTGCCACCTTGACGCCACATCACGTCGACTCAACATTTCAGACATACATTTCTACACAACAATGTCCCACAAGAACCAAGGAAGTTCAATCCCGAGTGACTATTACGCAGGGTAACGGATAGAATTTGAAGCTTAAAGACGGGAGGGCATAGTCCCATCTTCCTGACTTCGTACAACCTCTAATCCCATGTCATTGTGTAACTCTCGACAACGACGGTCCGAAATAGGTCTTACATACCTCAGTCAGATGCCCAGATTGCAATTCTGAAAGTTCGAGCGGACATCACGTTGCACGCGTGCACGTATTTTGAGACTACGAGACCCGCAAAGCTCGAGGCACCCCGGGCAGTCGCAGGTACACCTGTGGCTCCCCCCTCTATAAATAGAGGGCTTGGAGTGGCCATTTTATAAGAGAAAATGGCAAAGAAACCATGTCCAATTTGCTATGTACACACCCTAAACTGAGTACTTTCTCATTTTAAACACTTGTAAGCTCATATATAGCTACTTTTTACCGGCAGGAGCCGAGTGTTCATCCCTTTCAAGTTATAGAATTCTTTTTTGGCAGCCTACTGTAAGCCTTCTTATACACTTTAAATCCTTTCTCTTCATCTTTGCACACACTATTCTTCACATTGAGAGTTGTGTTGCATGTGTAGGCCTGGACTTCGGTCCGTGGTTTCATTTCAGTTTGTATATATATATATATACTTATAAATATATATATTAGTCCGTATATAAAACATATATATATATATATATATATACACACACACACACTTATATATATGAACTGTATGTCGAACTCTGTTCGATGAGCCTAGACTTACGTCTGGTGCGTTTACTGCTTCAATATATATATATATATATATATATATATATATATATATATATATATATATATTTACATTTAGTCCCGCCTAGACTTTACTTCTTGGTGGTTGACCGTTTTACTGCATTCTTTACATTTTGTCCTGCTTGGAGTTTCCTTTATGGCGGTTGATCGCTTTTACAGCTTTATTTATATTTTTGATCCCCTATGGAGGTGCTTCGTGGTGTTTGATCATGTCTGTATATATATATATATATATATATATATATATATATATATATATATATATATATATATATCTGCTTACTGCGTTTATATCAATTACGGCATCATGTGAGCCTAGGAATCATGCGATCACAGATTCAGTCCACTGAATCTAGATTCGGTTCCCGTGATGGACCTCTTCAGCTGTAAGAAGCTTGTAAATTTATTCACGGTGTTGGATTTCCTCAGATGGTTTTCATGCCCTTGAGGAGTTCGGCACTCTTTTGTACATTATTTTCTCGAAGATGCTTCGCATCTCGAAAATAAAAGCAATCAAGCCGAACATTTAATAAAATAGAAGTATCAAAGGCCTAAATTACTATTGAGTACAGGGTTTGAAAAACCTCTTTTAAAACATCACTGCTATATCTTGTTAAAACTGAATTTTTATACAAATTCAAACCCTATGTATATAGGTGCGAACGAGGCATAACAATACTTCCAAATAACAGCACATTGACCCACACACACATATATATTCATATAACAGTTTCTTGAAAAGTGGCGGTCACCGTGCCAACATTGATGTCGGGGGTTGCCTAACACCTTCCCTCCGCATAAGCAAGTCCTCGGACCCTAATGAATCTCGGTTTTACAGACCCGTTTAGCAGTGTCAGATCACTGGGTCAATGTGCAAACCTTTTCTCGGTTGTGTTGGTACAACCAGTTAAAAAACCAACCGGCGACTCTTATAGTCAAATCGTCGACATATAAATGTCGGACCTTTTCACAACTTTTTTTTTCAAACAATTCTCACCTAACATGAGAACACAAAAGAACAAGAATAGAAAAGGGACAAATAAAAATCCCGACGTCGACAATCCCTTACCTCAAAAGAATAGTACTTCTCCCTGAAATATCAGATATAATACTAAATGAAACTTGCACTGAATAGGAACTCTCAAAGTAATTAAATACTCGAAAAATATGCTTGATAATATAGATAGAGAAAGCTTATGATTCTGGTATCATTTTCAATTCTAACTAAGCACCCTATTTATAGGAAAATGCTTAGAACGCCAAAGCAGACTAACCTGCTACCTGATGGCTTTACCTCGTACTATTCACGCACACTACTTTTGAAATAAAATTTTAGCATATTTCTCACCAATCAAAAGTGGGGCCCACCCATTCTAAAAAATTTCCAAAATGTTTTAAATTTAAACAATAATCAGCAACTTCAATAATTCTTAATAAATAGCCCTTTTATCAGAAAAAATACGAATTTTATGTCTATTCCATAGAAAATTTAATTCTCTACAACTTTGTAGAAGAAAGATTTTCTAAATTCCAAACAGAAACTGCCCGAAAGCTATATACGAACGATTTTTAATATCTCCATTCCGACAAAATACTGATAAAATACCTCAGTATTAATTCCTTCATATATATCCACATAAAAATATATCAGGAAGCACACAGTACGAGGTACTCGATACACCCAGGAAGCATAAAGATATATCAGGATTTGCGTCAACATTTTTGGTGGCCAAACATGAAGAAAGAGGTTACAGAATGCGTTAACAGATGTCTAACTTGTCAGAGAGTCAAGGCAGAGCACCAACGACCAAGTGGAATACTATAGACATTAGAAATTCCAGAATGGAAATGGGAGCACATCATGATAGATTTTGTGGTGGGACTTCCAGTAACGTAAAAAGGGTATGACGCCATATGGGTGACTGTAGATAGTCTTACGAAGTCAACTCACTTTTTACCGATCAAGATTAGGTACAGTTTGGACCAACTAGCCAAATTATATATCAAAGAAATTACCTCGAGACATGGAGTACCGATATCTATTGTATCGGATAGAGATCCGCGATTCACGTCAAACTTTTGGAAGAGTCTTTAAGAAAGAATGGGGATGCAGCTAGGGATGAGCACCGCGTATCATCCGCAGACCAATGGGCCAAGTGAGAGTATGATCCAAACACTTGAAGACATGCTCAGAGCTTGTGTGATGGACTTCAAGGGTAGCTAGGAGGATCAACTTCCATTAGTAGAGTTCGCATACAATAATAGTTATCACGCCAACATTGGAATACCATCGTATGAAGCACTGCATGGGAGCAAATGCAGAACGCCCTTATGTTGGGATAAAGTTGGTGAATACAGGCTGTTGGGACCAGAACTGGTGCAGCAGACAGTACAGATCATCAAGTTGATAAGAGCCCAGATGATAGTAGCTCAAGAATGCCAGAAGAAGTATGCGGACTTACATCACAAGAAGAGAGATTTTGAAGTAGGAAGCTATGCATTTTTGAAAGTATCTCCCTGGAAAGGAAAGATAAGATTTAGAAAGAAAGGTAAGTTGAGTTCGAGATTTATTGGACCATTTGAGATCTTGAGGAAGATAGGCGAAGTGGCGTACGAGGTAGCTCTACTTCCTGAACTGGAACATGTTCATAATGTGTTTCATGTGTCAGTGTTACGACCATATAAGCCTGATTACAAGCATGTGATATCGTACGAACCAATTCAGGTCGAGAAATATTTGTCGTACTAGGAAATTTCGGTAAAAATTTTAGATAGAAAAGAATAGAAGTTACGAAATAAGGTTATACATTCTATAAAAGTTCTTTGGAGTAATCACAATGCCGAAGAAGCTACGTGGGTACTCGAGAAAAAGATGAGGGAAAATTATCCACATTTTTTGAGTAAACTTATGTGTAATTCCGGGGACAGAATTCTTATAAGGGGGGAGGATGTAATAACCAGGAATTTCAAGTCACTTTATATGTATATAAACATTATTGATATTTAAAACTTTGTGCTATATAGTGATTTAAGATGTGATAACATATGAGAAGTGGTGAAGGGCTAAATAAATAAATATACTGCAGTTATTGATATATACATTTATAGATTTCATTAAAAATGAAAACTTCATAACCTAATTATACATTAGGTAAGATAATTAAATAACCTAAGGGTTATAGTAATAAGGAATAGTTAGTATTTAATATGTATACTAACTTAAGTGGGTAATTTTATTATTGCAAGTGATTAATAATGGTAAACTTAATTAGGTTACAAGTTAACGAGATATGTGTATGTAATTAAATTCCATAAGATTGGAAATAGAAACACTAAATAAACAATTAGGGTAATATATATTAAATTTGTTAAACTATGTTTATTACATAGCCGAAAACAATTAAAGGAGAAGCCCAAAAGAAATAAAATGCAAACCAATACTTAGCCCACTTGATTAAGGGTATTATAGACTTTTCATTAATCAAATTTGTGCATTAAAATAAAAACAAAATGGAGGGGATAATGGGCAAGGAAGTGACTGGCCATATTAGGCCTTATAAGGCAAAAAGTTTATGCTAATCATGTTCCTTAAGTAGAAATTTTTACAACAAGGACAAGTGTGTCTAGCTCCCATTGGTGGAAAATCTAATTAGCATCCTTAATGACATGATTAGACCTAATTGGAAGGGATAAGGCTAAGAGTTTTATCCAAGGGAAAAAAAGAATATGGGGGATATTAGCTTAATCACCACATCCCATTTCATTTCACCACATTCATCTTCATTTCCATTTCATTTCTCCACCATTCTTCTTCTTCTATTTTCTCCCAACTAGCAAAACACAAAGAGAGGAAAAGAGAGAGAGAGGTTATGATATTTGGGGAAGGGGAAGAAGGAATGTGACAACCCCAAAATAGGTCCATTCCACCCAACCCATTCTGAGTCGCCAAATACATAGTACAGAAAATAACTACAACTTTATTACAATAATTGTCATGCAAAATACAACAACACATATGCTGTGAGTTTGGATACAAATATATACCAACTGTGACTCGTGCCCCAACCGTAATGTGACAAATGTCCCATCAATAGACAGCACCTCATAGTGATACCTACATAAAGGTATAGTCAAAAACTGTTTTAGAAATTAGAATCTTTGGGAAGTGCTCAAGAAAACCTTCGTACATGGGAGGCCATGCTTCTAGGTTATGATAGATATCATATGGCCACAAAATTATCCTCGATTGACCCAATAGACCCCAAAGAAAAATGAGACGATTGCTATCATAATCTTCCCAATGGTGAGTCTTCTCTTGACTTATCAGTATCTCCACTGTCTCTAATTGAGAATTATACTTCAAACAAATACCAAGATTATATAGGTAGTGCTCGTAAATATACTCAGCAAGTGGATGTGCACAACCCTGTCTTATAATGACACGAGGTTGTATGACATTAGACATCTTGTATGATAGTGGAAAAACACCCTTCCAACGTTGGGTTCGCCTCACCCTGTTGGATTCATCAAATATAACTATTAAATGATAACCACCATTCTATTCCCCTGTTACCCCCGCTCGACCCAGCTACACTCGTATTACCTGAAAGGAATTGTGAAACAGAAGGGTGAGCACAACTATCCCAGTAAAGAATATCATGACTAAAGATAATTAAATTATCAATAGCCTTCATTAGTAATAAATCAGAGATTTAGAACATATGGTAGATGATAAAAATTTCAACCATAGTTGCAGCGGAACGAGCAATCCATTAGAAGGGTCAAATAGACTATAAAGTCTATTATCTTCTCCATGTTAAAAATCCACCAACAATGTTTTATCCCTGTAACATCAATCAACAATTATGGTCTACAATCATATGAATAACTCATAATCATAATTGTAGTTCTAAATTCCTCTTCTCATCTAGGACGAAGATAATTTTCATTACCTATCTTTACCTGAAACATCAAAGATCATGGTTACACCAAATCACATTTTCTGTTCATAGTCATACTAATAACTTCATCTTTGCACTACGGCCAAAGATATTCATTTGTATCACCAGTTGGTCAAGTTTATCTCAACACCTGTTCATCTTTGCACTAATAACCAAAGAAATTCAACAACATGTCATCTTTGCACTACGGGCCAAAGATATTCATCAACAATTCATCTTTGCACTACATGCCAAAGATATTCAACAACAGTTCATATTTGCACTATAGGCTAAATATATTCATCAACAGTTCATATTTGTACTATATGCCAAATATATTAATATCTCACAGAAATATATAGTCATTTCAGAATTTATATAAACAATAATTATAACCATGTTGATCAATTCACCTTTGCACTTAAGCTAAAGATATTTAATTATAAATTCAATGGTCATGATCATACCAGTCAACAATTCAACTTTGCACTACTGGCCAAAGGGAACCATAGTCATGATCATACCAAAAATCTACCCATCTTTACACTCAAGTCAAAGAGAAATATCATCATTAGGGCTATAAAAATGTTATATATGATAATAAAATCAATATAATCACCATATAGATTTAATCTCAAGAATAATATTCATAAATCAACTGTAATTTGGTCAGAAAAAGAAACCAATTTTGTCGTGAATAGTAACTCGTGAATAGTAACTCATGAATAGTAACTCGTGAATAGTAACTCGTGAATAGTAATTCATGAATAGTAACTCGACATGAAAAAGGTAGAAATTCCACAATAAAATCCATACCAATATTTCAGTATAATGATATTGAAAGAATAATATTTCTTAAGCTTATAAACAATTTATTTTAATTGTTTATAATTTACTAAATAATGCATTTAATCATCCTAAAATGCCAAACTCATAAGATTTCATTACCAATAACCAAAACCCTCATCAAAAATCTGCATATACCTCATATAGGATTCTCAAGCCATAAAATCCTATTTTTCAATTTTCTTACTTCACATAACATATTTAATTTATTTACTCATAACTAGTCCATTTTTATGAAAACTACCAAATTAGTTTCAAAAATATTTCTTTTCTGGGATTTAGCAGAATATAGTCCCATATTGAACATATATTTTTCTCAGAATTTTTAAAACTCATTTACTATTTTTCATATGGCCAAAATAACCGAATATTTAGACATTTATCATAAATTGTAATTTTATCCAAAAATTCCGAAATTCACAGAGTACACTGATATTATATAGATATACTTCCAATAAAAATTTCATCAATTTTGGAGTTAACCACAAGGAGTTATAAGCGGTTACTTTTAAAATAGTCTTTTCTCAGAAAATTCACAACTCTTAATCTATACATCCAAAAATCGCCATTTTTTGGACTCAATCAAGAAAAATCATCAAATTATCATTTCAAATTTTTTCAAAATTTTTGAAGGTCAGAAAAATTACGAAACTGAAAAACATAACAACCCTTAAAATCCCTTAGCCCTTACAATCCCTTACCTCAAAAGAGCAGTATTTCTGATCGGAATGTAAAGCCGAAGGAACCTTGCACTGAATAGCAACTCTCAAAGTATCTAAAAACTCACAAAATATGCTTCATAATATAGAGAGAGAAAGAGAGAAAGCTTATATTTCTGGTGTAATTTTCAATTCTAACTTAGCCCTCTATTTATAGGAAAATGTTAGCACGCCGAAGCAGACTTGACCTGCTACCTGATGGCTTTACCTGCTACTATTCCCACCCACCACATTTAAAATAAAATTCAGCACATTTCTTCTCCAACCACAAGTGGGGCCCACTCAATTCTAGAATTTTCCACCAAAATTATTTATAAACCTAATTTTCGAATCAGCTACCTCTTAAAATTCATAATAAATTATACGCTCATTTTTAATGGTTCAAAATTTGTGGACATATACTCAACTTATATATGTATAACATATCTAAAAATTACAACGATCCAACGGTCAGATTAAATATTATAACTCACACAATAAAGCTGTAAGAATATCGATTTGATCTTTTAATACCTCCAATCCGACAAAATACTGATAAAATACCTCAACATTAATTCCTTAATTTATAACCACATAAATAAATCCATCATTTATATCCACATCAAATAAATATTTCCTTATCATATAAATCAATAATTAATTATTCACAAATAATATTACAGAATCACAATAATGACAACCAGGCAGTTTTTAGGAAAGAGGGGGCTTTCCGATAAGGATTTCTCCTTACTGGCACGCAATTAGGTGACCAAACCTCTCCTTGACAGAACTTTCTAGACATTTCTAATAATGCTATCTAATAATATTATTCAAATAATATGAATTATTGATCTGATAATGGATATACTGTGCAGTGACAATTATTGAAACAACAATAATATAAAATATCAACGCAGTAATTATTGAATCAATAAAATAAAATATTGAACAATAATTACTGTAACAATTATTGAGTAGTGTCTTCTCACGTAAGAATCAATAATTGAAAAAAATACTGTGCAATATCGTGTGCTACTGTGCAACTACGCGTATTACTGTATTTTAACCACCAGGTATTCCAACAGTGTTAACGGTAACAACTACGCCGTTCTCAAATTTGTCGCTTTCTTCATCCGACAGTTATTCTGTTATGGGGCCCACAAATGACTGCGCCGTCGTACGAATATTCTCCGACAGAAAGAATATTTCACGACTAAACGAATATTCCCCACAACAATGAATATTTTATAACCACTTGCGTATTTTGAAAAAATAATTTATATATCACCCTTAACTTTAATTTTTATCAATTTAACCATTTACTAAATAAGAAAATTGAATACTTTTATTTCATAAAATTCGAGGTCTTACAAGGAAGTTGTTCATGCATCCCAAGTTCATAAGCTACTTTAGAAAGAAAAAGAAGACATCCCACAAGACTAAGTAAGAAAAATAATACCCTAGTTTTATATTTTGTGTGTTTTATGTAATCTTGTGATAGATTTATGGAAGTGCAAGTTCTAAAAGGCTATAGTCTTATGGGAATGATAAATCATGAGTATAATATGTTTAACTTGTTCATCTATATAAGTTTGTGTTAGAAATTTGGGAAAAAGGAAGTTAAAGAAGTTTTTAGGAAAATTTATTTTAAAAAGGGTGATCTATGCTTTTCATTTTGAAATCTACAAAGGTTTTTTGTGATTTTGTTTCTTGGTATGCTAGAGCTATGAGTTAAGGGCAAAACCTATTTGGAAGCATGTAAAAATGTTAAAAAATGAGCAATATATGGATTTATTACCAAAACACTCCAACTATGAAATCATGTTGCATGAACAGCCACTTCTGGACTGTTTTTCGGGACTAAAACAAATCCAAATTTGATGTTTGATGAATGAAAATCCAACAAGACCGATTGGACCTAAATCGGAGGTGTAGATTTTATTTTATTCAAGTTTTAGTGAAGGACCCCAAATCTGGAAAAATCAGAAAATATTAGAAAACCTACTGCCGGTTCACTGTTCACCGAACGGCGCAAATTTTTTGGCGACCGGTTCGACCCTTTTCCAGCCGGTTCCGGCGACGGTTCTTGGACCCAAATTTTTCTAAAAATGTGAAGAATATTAAAATATTTAATTCAAAATTTTTCAGGACAGTTATGTTATTATTAAGTAATTAGTGGTTTAAACTCATTTAAATCATTTAAAACTTACTAAAGAATAATTTTTAATTCCACTAAATTAAACTAATTACATGTAATTTAAATGTAATTTATCTAAGTGATATTGGGTGATAATTAAGTAGAGATAGTGTTAATAAATTAACTATTGATTATTTAATTAAGATTAAATAATAAATAGAGTTACACCATTGATTAATTAATATTAAATAATGATTAAAGAATTTTTATGTAAGATTATATAATAATAATGCAATTGCTTACTTACATTGACATTTATCCTTGAATATTAAAAAATTAATTCACTTCATAAGTCTTTAATTATTCTTTCTTATTAATCTAAGAATCTTTCTTATTAATGTAAGAACAAATGATAATTAATTATTCTTAGATTAATAAGAAAGAATAATTAAAGACTTATGAAGTGAATTAATTTTTTAATATTCAAGGATAAATGATTAATTAATTATTACTTAATTAGTATTAAATAATAATTAAAGACAGATAATGTTTGTAACAACCCGATATTTTCTATATAATTAAATCAGAAATGTTGCGTATATTTTTTTTTTATATTTTTAGGATGAGGATTTGTACAAGATAATGTGTATATGTATTTTTGTGATAAATAAAAATATATTTATTACATGAATATTTACAAATAATTTTATTTTAGAATTTTTGATTTTTATAAAGTATGTTCTTATAATAATTAGTTTATAGCAGAAATGTTTTTATTAATTAAAATATAATCATATATTATTTAAATAATACATGGAGTGATTTTCTTAGAATAATTATAATAATTATTTTATTATATGAATTTTAGTACATATTATTAAGTTAATTATTTTACCTTAATTATTAAGGTTAAATACGAAAGAATAAATCAGATATGGAATCCAAACCCTAATTTTGGATTTTTATCAAGGAATGAGAATAATAATATAATATTAATTATATTTTAATTTTTCAGTGCTATAAATATGTACTGTATGTACGTATTGTTAATAGTTGGTCAATTATGGTATATAATTTCAAAACCCTTATATTAATTGGTTAAACCCTAGATTTATTGGGAGAAACCCTAATTTGAAAATCAATTGTGAGTTTAAGACTGTGATATAACTGTGTTATATGATTTATGATGTGTGATATATAATGATTTGATTAATTAGGTCAACCCCAATTAACATTTAGATTAAAAATTTAGAAACCCTAAATAATTTTTAGAAAACCTTAAAAACCTTAATTTTAAATGTTAAACCCTAACTTGAAACTCAAATTAGAGTTCGAGATTATTTGTAATTGTGATAAAGTGATTAATTTGTAAGTATTAGAATTATAATTGTTAATCATGAAAACCCTAATTACTAAATTAAAAACCCTAATTTCTATATTTAATAACCCTAATTAGTAATTTTAAAACCTAATTACTAATTGTAATAATAATATAATATTAATTATATTTTAATTTTTCAGTGCTATAAATATGTACTGTATGTACGTATTGTTAATAGTTGGTCAATTATGGTATATAATTTCAAAACCCTAATATTAATTGGTTAAACCCTAGATTTACTGGGAGAAACCCTAATTTAAAAATCAATTGTGAGTTTAAGACTGTGATATAACTGTGTTATATGATTTATGATGTGTGATATATAATGATTTGATTAATTAGGTCAACCCTAATTAACATTTAGATTAAAAATTTAGAAACCGTAAATAATTTTTAGAAAACCTTAAGTTATTAAAAACCCTAATTTTAAATGTTAAACCTTAACTTGAAACTCAAATTAGAGTTCGAGATTGTTTGTAATTGTGATAAAGTGATTAATTTGTAAGTATTAGAATTATAATTGTTAATCATGAAAACCCTAATTACTAAACTAAAAACCCTAATTTCTATATTTAGTAACCCTAATTAGTAATTTTAAAACCTAATTACTAATTGTAAACCATAATTGCTAAATTAGCAAAGTTAATTATAATTAGAGATATAAAACCCTATTGTTCCTGTATAAATTAATTAGAAACGTAATCTAATTAATAAACCCTAATTTTCTAATTTTAGAAACTAAAATTTTTATTTTATTTTTATTTTGTGTAAACCCTAAAATGTAATTCTAGAAAAGCAATTGTTGGAAACCCTAAGGGTCAAACCCTAAGGGTTTGCCAAATGGCAAGAATGACATTAAATTGGAAATACAAAAGACATTTTTACCCCTCTTGTATTATTGGATTTTGCCAAGTGTTAGAGTTGTTGGAGTTGGTGAACTACTTGTTTGACAATTGTGACTCGATAATGCCAAGTAACAAGCCATTATACATCAGCCAACACATTACACATTGGCTATAAATATAGATCAAGGAGAGAGAAATTCATTTGCTAGCCTAATATTGCACAAAACCTTAACCATCTCTCTCTTCTTCAAAACCCGCGAAATCCCTTAGTTTTTCAGTCACCAAGACTAGCCTCACGAACACCATAACCAAATCATAAGCCAGAAATCAAGAGTTGTTTATAAGAGGTATAAAACCCTAGCAAGATTTCTGTCCATAAATCTTTTGTTAGATGTTAGAATTTTTGTGTTAAATGTGTCGTTAGTAGTGTCTAATGATGATCTGGGCTGCTAGATGTTAGATCCATAACATCTAGAGGCACAAATTTGAAGATTTGCCAAATCTGGAAAAAGTTCAAACTGTGGTTTGACAAGCAATGTCAGTGACCACAGATCCTTGTTCATGTATGCTTTTTGTTGATTAAAGGTTTAAATATGTAGTTTGACATGTAGCCTTTGATC
This sequence comes from Panax notoginseng, assembly GCA_016801055.1. Classification (NCBI taxonomy): domain Eukaryota; kingdom Viridiplantae; phylum Streptophyta; class Magnoliopsida; order Apiales; family Araliaceae; genus Panax; species Panax notoginseng. The sequence goes on from CM029022.1 coordinate 42,736,302, forward strand.
TGGAGCAAGAATCAGAGTTAGATCTGGTCTATATTGAAAGATATTGTTAGTCAAAAGTCGTTGACCGACCATGACTGGACAAAATCTGGGTAACCCAGATCTTGCCCAGAAATGGTCTGACAAGGCTTTTGACGCCTCTGATCTCGTAACTTATTGTTGATTTGTGTTTGTTGTTGTGATATGGTTATTGCATGATAGTTATACTACATGTTGATGCTCTTAGATCATTTTTATCACTATCATGCTGGAATTTGGGGATGGTCAAACCAGGCAGAAAGTCCACGGATGAGCTTTCTGGGTAACCCAGAAAGTTCATGAGAGTGGATTCTGACATGGTTTGACCGGACCTGTTTTGGCTATTTTGTTGTTGTTATGATGATTGGATGTAATAGATCTGTTCATGTGTATGTTGTCTACACACTAGAAGCCTTAAATCACTAAAATATTACACGAGAAACAAGTAGTGGAAGCCCAAAGTAGGCTAGTCAAACTGTTCTTCATTTCTGGGTAACCCAGAAAATGAAGAACAGCTCTGACAGTCACTTTAGAGGCTTAGATCGCTTTGGCTATGCATGATATGATCCTGTTTATTGTTGTATCTTGTAGTCTTGCATTAGCACTACACAATATGATCAACAGAATTCCCAGAAACACATCACACACTAAATTATGATTGGTCAAACTAAGCCACTCGAAAACTAGCATGAATGTTCTGGGTTTAGCCAAGAACACGAAGAACACCTATAGCGACGGTTCTGTCGCTATAGGCAATCTTTAGCAACACTTTTATTAAATTTAATTATTTAAATTTCGAAAATTATTTAAAAATAATAATTAATTTTTGAAAATTACAAAAATAATTTTAAAAATTATTTTTAAGTTATAAAAATTAAATATTAATAATTTGAAATATTTTTCATAAATATTGGTATTTATTTAAATATTATTGATAATTAATTTATTTGTTAAATGCATTAAATAAATTAATTAAAAATGATTTTAATATATTAAAAATTATTTTAAATGATAATAAGTTATTTAAAAATATTTTAAGTTATAAAATATAACTTTTAATAATTTAAAGCAAAATTCATTAATAAATTAATATTAATGATATTTAAGTTATTTACTAAATGAATTAAATAAATAAATTAAAAATGATTTTATTATACTAAAAATTATTTTAAATAATAATAAGGTATTTAAAAATATTATAAGTTATAAAATATAACTTTTAATATTTAAAGGTAGATTTCATTGATTAATTATTATTAATGATATTAAAGTTATTTAATAATTATATTAAATAATTTAGTTTAAAAATAATTTTAATATTAGAAAAATTATTTTAAATGAAAATAAAGTGTTTAAAAATATTTTAAGCTATAAAATATAGCTTTTAATATTTAAAGAATAATTTCATTAATAATTTAATATTAATGATATTAATATTAAATAATATTAAATTTATTTAATAATTATATTAAATAAATAGTTTAAAAATGATTTTATTAATTTAAAAATCATTTAAAAAGGATATAAATGAATTAAAAATATTTTAAGTTATAATTAATGACATTTAACATTTTGATAAATAGTAAATTAATATTTAAATATTAATGGTAATTAATTAAAAATGATTTAAATTGTTTTAAAAAGAATTTAAAGGTAATCTAAATACTTTAAAAATATTCTAAGTTATTATAAATAACTTTAATATTTAAATCATTTAAAGGTGATTCCGATGTTTGAAAATTCATGATAAATTATAATAAATATTTTAAAATTATATTAAGTTATTTAAAAATAATATGACTAATACTAAGTTGCAGAATAGAGTCTTAGACTCGATAATTACCCGATAAAGCTGTCGGTATACCGACATGTTTCAGAAATTGATCTGGACTTAGATATTTTGATTAGATATGTGTTTATTTGTGATTAAATGGTTGTTGAACATGTGTGATAATGTGATTAGGGTATGTGCTGACTGCAATAAGCAGTGCTATGTGTTGAAATATGTTATTCTAATCAGTAAAATGGTCTAATTAATGATAGGTCGTGAGATAAAAGATAGAACTAAGTTACAAATTGTAAGCAGCGTACCAAGCAAGTATCTTACCTTTGTATTTTCTTTATGCAATGGACATGAGTAAGAATGTTTCTAAATTATATTATTATTGTATAGATTATTAACCCTATATTATATACGCTCATTGCTTATCAACATGTTAGTATCTGGTATTTCAGATATATATTATGTTCGTTAATTTCTAAAAATGGTTATATAAGTGTCCCCACTTGGATAATCATTGTATTTAATCACATGTTGATACACCTTTGTCAATTACCCGTATATATATATATATATATATATATATATATATATATATATATATATATATATATATATATATATATGTTGAATTATAGATTATTGTTGAACAAGATAAAACCTTTGATTTGGAACACAGACAAGTATGAACATCCCTACACGGGAAAACCCTCGTTCTTGCATGTAGTATTGATCAATGCAGGGTACAACGGGCTGATCACCCCCGTGCCCGTAAGTTATGACGATTTGCAGATGAATTTCTGTTTAACCTTTTCGAAAATGAAATCAATGTTCATAGTATGTCACCTTAACCCTAGTTACAGTCATTACGTATTTTCAAAAATTTGATAGAGAGTTGTTATGTTATTATTATCAGTTCAAATTACTTCACAACTATTAACTTGTTGTAGAAGGGTAGTACAAAGAAAATATTTAAACTCTTTCAGCTATATATATATATATATATATATATATATATATATATATATATATATATATATATAAATGCTACTACTTGCTGGGCACTCAAATGCTTATCCTTGCTTAATTTAAATATTTTCAGCCAAGTGTGAAGAACTAGAAAGCTCATGCAGAAACAAAGGAAAAGGAAAGCTAACCAAATACGATTTGTGGTAGTTTATGTAATAGTTTGATATTATTATTAAGACAATGATATGTATATTATCTATCATGTTATGTAAAGAATGTATTAAAGGTTACGTACTTGGGAGCTGGACTCTGATAATCATGTAAATTAAGTTTAATAATTATATTATTATTATTATTATTATTAGTATTATTCCGCTCATAGAAATTGTATCGTGAAGCACCGAGTTCGGGTTTCAAGTACCTGGATTTGGGGGGCTTTACAATGTTAATAATGTAATTATTCATTATTTAATTAACATTAAATAATAAGTAGATGTAATTAGCTATTATTTATTAAATAATAACTAAAGGTAATTAATTAATTACTATTTAACTAATATTAAATGGTAATTAAATGAAGATAAAGTTAATAAATAAAGATAATTTAAATGACTCATTAATCAAATAATTATAATAAATTATTTAAGGATCGAATAGGAGTTTATTACTTAAGAAAACCTTATAAATTTATTAAATCATTAACCTAAGATTTATTAAATATCTTATAGGATTGGTGATGGTACATTATACTATGTGTACCTTGTGATTGAATTAATTGCTAGTTAATAGCATAAGTTAGCGCATAGACGCATAATTATACGCAGTACTAATTAGTAAACCAACATTGTCAGTGCTAGATCGTTCAAAGAGTTTTAATTAAAGCTAGTTAGTCGTAGCTCGTCGAATAGGTAAGTTTCCTAACTCAAACTCAAGTTATTATTTTTTCACATGTTAGTGGATAATTATTGTTGATTATTCCACATCTGTGGTTATTATTGAATAATAGCAATTATTGCAAGTTCCCTAACTCAAACTCAAGTTATTATTTTTCAAGCATGTTAGTGGATACTTATTGTTGATTATTCCACATCTAATATTATTATTGAATATTCGCATTATAGAAAGTTTCCTGATTCCACTTGAGTTATTAATATCAAAGCATGATTATTGAATAATTATTGTTGGTTATTCACATCCATTATGATTATTGTTATTCGCACCTAGTGCATCTGATTTCTTGATCTGTTACTTGAACTATGAAATAATTTGAAGTTCTTTTATGCATGAACTGTTTATGAGTTATGTCTCAGCTATTTGTTTTGTCGAGACTAATATTTGTTAAAGCATGAAACGTTCTATTTATTATGAGTTGATTTATTATTGGAAGATTTATGCCATCTACTTCGGCTAGATCAACATTGATATTATATGATAAATTCATAGCACTTCTTTGAATTCAATCCAAACTATATTTTCATGGCACGAAAATCATGATGTAAGACTGAGAAGAACAACACTTATAAAAGGGGGAACTTTATTGTCGTAAAATGACCCATGCGTAATTTTTGAGTATTATGCATAGTATATGGTACAATAGAGCTGATCACTTCATGTAATTGCAGAAGAGTATAATTAGTTTTTATAACTAACTTTTATTTTTGAGGTAATTCAACTTTAATTACTGATGATTTCTCGAGTAGTTCTTGATCCATTTGTGATCACTCAGCATGAAATCTGGGAATATCCCACTTTGTTGGATATTATTGTAGTATTGATAATTCTTCTTAATCAATTGAGTATTATTGAACCTTCGATAGAATTTTACTCTTTCATCCTTGGAATGCTATTCAGTATGAAACTTAAAAAAATCCTTGTTATTAAAAATGATTTATCATTTAGCTATTTTGAAATTGTTCGAATATCTTTGAAATTATAGAAAGTTCAATTCTTCTATATCTTTTTTTGTACGCTTTAACTTGCTGAGCAGACTCGTTGCTCACCCTTGCTTAAATAAAATATTTTAGCTAAAATCGAGGTAGTAGAAGGTTTTAATAAGAACAAAGGCAAAACGAAGGCAACCGAGTAGTATCAAGTTGTTCAATGATTATTATATTATAATTTTGTTTAAGTCTTTTGTATTAATAGACATGAAAGGTTAAGGTTAGTTAACTTGGGATAATGATGGTATAATTATGTTTTAATGTATATTTTTATTAAGGTAACATATTTAATAATGAAATTCATAATTGAATGGGTAGTTAGATGTGATATGTATGATGGATCGTGAGCACCAAACCCGATGTTAGGGAACCCAAATTTGGGGATGTCACAATAAATGATGAGGTACGAAAAATTCGTATCGATCAAAGAACAAGTTAAGAGTAAGATAGAATTAGGTGGAATTTCAATTGAGGACTCGTGTGATGGTTGAGTTATACAAACCTTTGTATGAGTGAGGCTTTTGTGCTTGCACTCAGTTTATCACATTGATATTGATTAGAATGTTGGTGTCGCGCTATCAATGTATATATGGCAAAAAGGTGATTCTTTTCTCATGTGTATATTTGATAGTTAGAAACTATTAAGATTAGTCAGATATTATTAGCATTAGGTGCGAGTTCTTAAAACTCATACTTATGGTAAGTTGATGACTCATAATCATATGTATGTTTTTGAACCCCTAAGCATATGGACAGTCCCTGATGGGTTCTTGGACTATATATTGCTAGGACATATTTTTAAACTCATTATTTTGGCAAGTTCCTGAACTTCCAATGTGTGGTAATTTTGATGAACTATATTGGGGGTATAGGAAGATTATAAGTTAAAATACTAGAGTATTTAGTATAAGAGCATTGGTGGTGCTAGAAATAAAATGAATTAGTAAGTAATGAAGTAATGAAGTAAAGACTGACGTTGATGGAGAAAATTAGATATTCCAAATCTTCTAGCTTTACTAGATTTTTAAAATTTATTGACTTCGTGCTGATGTTTGCACTTCTATTTTCTTCAAAAACATTGGATTAAATGATTGAACCAGTGAGTTTTAAAAGCAATACCGTTATTCGTATGTCTATGCTAATTGTTTTGGCTAGATAAAAATGATTTAAACATATTAAAATTAATTTTGTTTTTCCATAGTCATTAAAGCATCACTAAATATGATGTTGATATGACAAACGAGGAAGTCATCAATGCAATTAAACCTGGTGTTGGATGTGATCATTGGATCGTCAGCCCACTATGGTATGATGTAGCATGATGAAGTCATATAATGACTGAATCCTTAATGTACTATTAAAATAGTACGGTATCTTGACCATCATAAAAATAATTTTGGTTTTCTTTAAACTGAGAAAGATATGCCACATGAATTGGCTAAAAATATTTCGATTGATGTCCGAGTTGTTAGAAGTCTATGCTATTTGATTCAGCTAGACAAATATTGAAAGATGTTTATGCAGTTTAAGCATTTCTTGAGAAGTTATGCCAAACCAAATTGTTTTGGTGCAGATTCAGATGTTGAGAAGATGAGGTGAACAACCCTTTTATAGGGGATTATATTATGCAAAAGCGTTAAAATATTTGTGCACAAAACATTGTACGAATGGCTGATCCCCCTGAGTATGAGAAGAAAGGTCCATATACTCTTATGACTGTTAAAGGTTCAAGTCGAGATACTTGATAACCCGGGGACATAGTTCATAGTCTTGTGACCCCTCAACATGATTTGAGAATCTTTTAAATTCCTGAGTTATTCATACTGCTTCCCAATTATTGAGCAATTATGAAAGATTCTTGTTATTCTGAAAGGCGAATGTGGTAAGGACGATATTTCTTAAAAAGAAGTAAGTCGTAGAATGCGACACCTAATGATTAATATATTTAACGAGTGAGAAAAGAAATTCTAAAATGAGAATGAGATGAGTTATCAAAGAATTGTATGAACTTTTAATAGAAAAGTTGATAATTTTAGAAAGATATTTATGGAAAGAAAGTGGTTATATAACCCAATAAATGAATAAAAGATTAACGCAAAGTCTATTTTGATTGATTGAATGAATGAAGATTAATAAATAAAATTTTGAGGATGAAATTCTTAAAAGAAGGGGTGAATGTGATATCTATAGACGCTCAAAATTTTGCATTCCTGCTACTAACCCTGCAGGAGGGCAAAATCGTCTTCTAGAGATAACCCTGGAAGTCAAATCCGCTCAATCCCGGAGATAACCTCGAGATACTCAGTTTTGAATCTCGAAAACAACATCGAGATAATCAGTTTCAATCTCGAAGATAACCCCGGGATGCTCAGTTCCAAACTTCAGAGATAACCCCGAGGGAAGCAGTTCCAGTTTCGAAGATAACCCCGAAATAGTCAGTTTTAACCCCAGAGACAACCCCGGGACACTCAGTTCCAACCCTATACATAACCCCAGGAGGTCAAGGCACCTCAGAGATATCCTTGAGGACATTCAGTACTCTTAGCAGCCCAATCTCAGAGATAACCCTGAGCAACGACTGCTACATCTGCACGGAGCCAGAGATAACCCCGGTGAGGGGGAAAATTATCATTTTGCCACCTCAATACTACATTCACGTCATCTCAACATCATATTATCCACAGAAATGTCTCATAAGAACCATAGCTCAAAATCCCGAGTGACTACTACACAAGACAACACACCGGATAAAATTTGAAGACTTAAGGATATGGTCATGGACCTATATTCTCAGCTTTGTACAACCTCTTATCCCATGTCATTGTGTAGCTCTCGACAAAAACATTCTGAAAAGGTATAATATGCCTCCATCGGATGCCCGAATTGAAAGTTATGAAGGTTCGAGCGGAGAATACGTTGCATGAGTGCACGTTCTTTGAGACGGCGGGACCCATATGGCCCAGGGAAACCCGGGCATCCGCAGATAGACCCGCGGCTGCCACGGGTAGACCCTCGACTATCCGGTCTATAAATAGAGGCCTTGGGCTGGCCATTTTAAGAAAAAAGAGAGTGAGGAAACCCTGTCCATTTCAACTCATAAACATTTCTAGGGTGCTCTAAACTGAGTGATTCTCCTTTCTAAACACTTGTAAGCTCGTGTTTTGCTACATACTAAAATTAAACTAGTGGAAACTGGGTTTTCAGGCGTCAAAAAGCTATCCGAAGTCTTCTTGGGAGCCCATTGTAAGATATTTCAAATTTTTAAGCTTTTTATCACTTATATATATATATATATATATATATATATATATATATATATATATATATATATATATATATATATATTATCGAACTATGCTTCGATTGAGCCCGAATATAATATTCGGAGCGTTTACTGCTTTTATATACATAAATACTTATATATATTTCTTTGTATCAAACTCTGTTTGATTGAGCCCGAATATAATATTTGGAGCATTTACTGCTTATATATATATATATATATATATATATATATATATATATATATATATAGAGGTTTTCTCTTATAAGGACTCAAAATAAGGACTCAAAGTAAGGACTGCATTTTTTTTATTTTTTTTAAACAACTAAAAAAAATTATTTAATATTTTATGGAACTGAAAGTTTTTTAAAAAAAAGTGTTTTGAGTGTGATTTGGGTACGTATAACAAAAACATGTATGTACAGTCTGTGCAGACTGTACCACCATTTTTTGGTATATGTATCCAAAACACGCCCAAAACATTGTATTATGAAAAAATTTCAGTTCCATAAAATATTAAATATTTTTTTAGTTGTTTTAAAAAAAAAGCAAAAAAAAATGCAGTCCTTACTTTGAGTCCTTAATTTGAGTCCTTATAAGAGAAAATCTGTATATATATATATATATATATATATATATATATATATATATATATATATATATATATATATATATATATATATATATATATAACTGTTATTCAGCCTGCGGGCTAGATTTACCTAAATTTGGCCATTTCTCACTTTAACTGGTTCATGGTGACTAAACTGGAACCGTTGAAGCTGGAATGGTTTAGATTTATTCAAATCTAGTTCTTTTTCTAGCTTTTATTTGCATGCGGGTTAGATTGGCCTAAATCTGACTATTTCTCAGTTTAACCGGTTCATGGTGACTAAAATGGAACCGTTGAAGCTGGAATGCTCAGATTTACTCAAATTTAGTCTGTTTTCTAGCTTACATATATACTGCTTTGTCATGTGAGCCTAGGAATCATGTGATGACAGATTCAGTTCCTGAATCTAGATTCGGTTCCCGTGATGGACATTTTCAGCAGCAACCAGCTTGTAAATTATTCACGGTGTCTGAATTTCTTTAGATGGCTCCCATGCCCACAAGGAGTTCGGCATTGCTATGTATCTTATTTTCTCGAAAATGCTTCGTATCTCAAAAATAAAAGCAACCAAGCCGAACATATAGTAAAATGGAAGTATCAAAGGCCTCAATTACTATTGAGCACAAGGGTTTGAAAAACCTATTTTATAAAATATCATTGCTATATCTTGTTAAAATTGAACTTATATAACAAATGTCAAACCCTTTGTATATAGGTGCAAACAAGGCATAACACTACTTCCAGACAATTGCACATAGACTTACACACACACACATTCAGATAAAAGTTTAAATTAAAAAGTGGTGGTAATTGTGTTATCACGGAAGTCGGGGGGTGCCTAACACCTTCCCTCCGCTTAATCATGCCCCCGGACCCTAACGAATTTCGGTTTTGCAGACCAGTTAAATAGTGCCACATCACTAGGTCTTTGTGTAAACCTTTTCTTGGTTGAGTTGGTGCAACCATTTAAAAATACCAACTAGTGACTCTTACAGTCAAATCGTCGACATATACATGTCGGACCTTTTCAAACTTATTTTTTAAACAAATCTCACCTAACATGTGAACACCAAAAGACAAGAACATAAAGGGACAAATAAAAAATTCTGATCGACAAGTAGCGACTTCACTGGGAACACCAGTAAGAGGGCTTAAGCCGCTATTCAAAGCTTTTCAAAATTTTTACCTGCTTATGTTTGGATGTTGCATTTACATTTGAATGAATGTGTACTAATGCTTTATTTACTGTACTTAGTGCTTTGCACCATATCTGCCTGTGATATTAGTGCTTCGCACATGTCATCATTTCTATACGGTGAGACGTGATGTATGTGAATGTATGTTGTGTGGTCCCTCCACCAGGAGGCTATCCCGTCGGTGTTTGATTGCTGGACTGGTCGAAAGACTAATTCCACCAGGCTCAGGAAAGGCACCACCCAGATTCGCTCCAGTTGAAAGATCAAATTAACTTCCCATCAAGTATATTGCTATGATCTGGGGACCTTCATGCCAAAAAGCCACGAGAGTAACCTAAGATAGGTCAGCCTCTGATAAACCAAACGCAGAGGGAAGTCTCTTCATACCTTCCCATTTTAATTACTTGTAATTTCATTTCCATGTCAATCTCAATGTAATGGAAAAATATAATGTAATATGTGAACATGCATATTAAAACCTGTCATGCTATCCTGTCATTAAAACAACTGACATTCATTTTGCAGGATAATACTCCTAAAAAATGGACACATTACATAGCATGTGACATTACCATGTTTCCCCAGACTAAACTACGTAAGTCTTTTTGTAGGGAAACGATTGGTCTAGTTACCAGTTTAAAGTCCAGAAAGGCATTAAGCCTACAGCCAAACATGGCTACATCTGGCCAGCCTAATCCTACTCTTGTCTCTCGTGAGGAGTTCAAAGGATTAAGTAATCAAATCACATATTTGGCTGTTCTGCTCAAAGAATTACACAAGTCAACTCAGGGTCCATAAATACCCATCCACACAGAACCCTCTGCACATGGAGGAATTCAAGGTCCAGACAATTAAGTTCCAACACCTGAGTCTCAGTCTGATAAGACCAACAAAACCTCTAAAATTAACCCTCTTAAAGAAGATCACGACACCGGTGATATTCAGAAGAAGGTTCTGCAAATGGAAGAGACCATTCGGTCCATCAAAGGGATTGGAACACACGGAAGTGTTTCATATTCAGACCTTTGCATCTTCCCCGAGGTTCATTATCCGAAGAAATTCAAGACTCCTAATTTTGAGAAATATGATGGATTGGGAGATTCTTATATCCACTTAAAAGTGTTCACTGGAGAGCTCGGGTCTTATGCCGAGAATGAAAAGCTCAGAATGCAGCTATTTCAGAAAAGTTTGACTGGAGAAGCTAGAGCATGGTACACCAGACTGGATAACTCCAAAACTCATAGCTGGGAGGAGTTAGTCCATGCTTTCCTCAGTCAATATAGCTTTCAAACTTAGATGGCTCCAGACCAGTATCAAATTACCAAGGTCAAGAAACAAGTCAATGAGTTATTCAGAGAGTATACCCAAAGATGGAGGCGTCTGGCTGCTTAAGTTATCCCATCTATGACAGAGTCTGAAATGGTGATGACCTTCATAGATATTTAAGAAGCTCCATTTTATGAGAGGGTCCTAGCTGGAATAAGAAAGCCATTCTCAGAAATGATTAAGCACGGAGAAATGTCTAAAATGGGATTAAAATCTGGGAAGATTCAAGACCTCGCCACATTAAAAGCCGTAGCTGAGCATATCCAATCTGGAAGTTATGGGAACAACCCCCGGAGGATCCATAAGAAGAAAGAAGAGGATGTTTCCTTGATACTACAAGGACAAAAAGGCAATCAAAACTTGCGTATTCAGAGGAAAAACTATTCCCCTTTTAAAGCATAGTCGTCAAACCCTCCCTTGCCAAAGAGTGGAAAAGTCAGACGGACAAGAGTGTTCACACCCTTAGGGGATTCACTCGAAAACATTCTCAAACTTCTGTCAGATCAGAAGAAAATAATTCATCTCCTTCCACCAGCTAACCCGAGTGGAAAAGGTTTTAACACAAGCAAGAAGTGTGCTTACCATGTTGGAGCTCCAGGCCATGACACTCAGGATTGTTGGGCCCTTAATCATAAGATCCATGATTTAATTGACAGCGGTGAGATCATAGTGGCCAAGCCCGACCAACCACATGTTCAAAAAAACCCTCTCCCTCAACACAAGGAAGAAGAAGTTAACATGATCAACTAGGGCAGTGGAAAGAGCTCGAATTACCTCAAATATGTGGGAAGTTCATCCCAAATCAACAAGGATAATATCGACAGATGGGATTATTTAGAGTTCCAGTTCATGATGGAACGAGAGTTAAAGGCTCTTGGCGAACAAGTCAATCAATTGGCAAAACTAGTGATTCATCAACACCAAGTTACACGTCAGTTGTTTAATCAGGAGCATGCTAGCCTCCTTTCTCTTATCATAAGTACTCCACCACTTATTGCAGAAAGTGAAACATTGGAGGAAAAGCTTGCTAGAAAAGCCAAAGAAAAAGCCAGTCGGGACTTCGCCAACAAAAGGGAATTCACCTGTTTAGGCCAACCGATGAAAGAAATATTGCTGATGTATATCATTGAGGGGAAAATCATAGCACTGCTAACTCCAGTCAATCCACGCTCAAAATGATTTAATGCTAATGGAGTATGTCAATACCACTACCACTCTCACGGTCACAACATTGAGAAATGCTGGGCACTCAACCATCTTATTTAAAACATGATTGACAATGGTGACCAGCAAATGACAGACAATGACGCTGTATCATCTGAGAGTGTGGACACATTCCCTCCAGGATGGAAGGAAGTTGTAGCAGTTATATCCTCTGGAGGAGATTTGGCTGCCACACCACTTATAATTCAACCAATTCAGCTCAAAGGAGTTGAAAATCCTTTGAAAGTGGATGTACCAAAGCCAATTATATTGCCATTCATGCCACAGTATCCTGTCGTCAGCCTCAAGAATGTGCCATGGAATTATGGAGAGGTTGAAGGATCAACATCAAACACAACTGATGCAGTGTCTAAAGAAAATCCACTATATCTTCCTCATCTAGTGATGAAGCCTATCATCAGATCTAAGGGGAAAGTGCCCGAGGAGAAGATTGAAGAATTCCTCTGCAAGATGGGACATAATGAAGCCAAGGTGGTTCAAAGCTTGAAAAAATCTCCATAATAGATCTCTATTCTGGACTTGGTTTTCTCTTCAGAAGATCACCGAAAGATCTTACTGAAAATATTAGAAGAAGCCCACTTGCCAAAAATAGTGGATGTTGAAAAATTCCATCATCTAGTTAATCACATCTTCAATAGCAATGTGATATCCTTCACTGATGATGACATACCTTCCGAAGGGACGGGTCATTGCAAACTATTGCACATAGCAATTATGTCTTTTGGATATGTGGTCGAATGAGTGCTAATAGATGGAGGATCATCCCTAAACATCTGCCCCTATGCCATATTGGAAAAAATAAACATAAATCTCAACAGGATTCGAAGCAGCCATATAATCATCAAAGCTTTTGATGGATCTCGACAAAATACTATCGGAGAGATTGAACTACCTGTGGAAATCGGTCCACATACATTTTACATATCCTTCCAAGTGCTCAAGATCACTACAGTATATAATTTACTATTGGGAAGACCTTGGATTCATATGGCGGGAGCCGTCCCATCCACTCTGCATCAACGGCTCAAGTATATCATAAATAATAATCTGGTCAATGTTAATGCCGAGCTAGAATGTCCTGTTTAAAGTGATATGCCACTTATCATTTTTAATGAAGAAGTTAAGCTTGCCAGCTTCCAGGCCCTTGAGGTGAGAAACACTCACTATCATCCCATTGAGGCTCCACTTTTGAAACCAAGAGTTTCTGCCTAGGTAATGTTGGCAAGTCAAGAGATGATATCCTTGGGTTTTCAACCTGGACAAGGGTTAGGAAAGGATCATCAAGGAATCAAATGCCCAATCTAAGTTCCCAGCCAGATAGGGACAGTCGGACTAGGCTACTCCTCTGGGGCCAATCATAGGAACCCTCACAAGCATAAACCGGTTCCTTCTTCTACAAGGTTGTTACCTAAACCTACGGATGATAATCCTGTATGGTCTTTATTAAAGGTTCTTGCCTCTATGGTAGCCGTGATGTTTCCTAAGCCGATACCGGTTAAAGGAAAAGAAGTCCTGATTCCAGACCCAGAGGTGGAAGAAAGGAATCAAAGGCGCAAACAAGACATCAAGAGGCAGCTATCAAAGATGTACTTCCTGGCACATACCGAGGGTATGAACAAGGATATCTTAGATGACGACTATCCAGACATCATGGTCATCATTCAAGAGAAGGAGGATGATAACAACCCCTTTATCACAATTGTCCACTATGATTTGACCCTTGGCAATTGGAGCAGCATTCCTTGCATTTGCCGACAAGGGACTCTAAAGATAGATATGCCTAAACTTGCTGATGAGGTGCCTATTCTTCACAAGGACTACAACTTTGACGTAAAGTTGGACTCTGACTTGATGGAGATTGAACAAGAGGACTATGAGATACCTCAGGAGATCAAAGAATGGGTCGAAGATAAACCCAAGCCAAATCTTGATCAAACCTCCTATTTTAAACTTGGAACCTCAGAAAACCCCAAACAAATCTAGATTGGTACGGACCTTACTCCAAGCCAAAGGAATGACATGGTTACTCTATTTACCCAATTCCAGGATGTGTTTACATGGTCTCATGAAGACATGGTCGGTTTGTCAACTAACATCGTCATTCATAGCCTTCACATCAGAGAAAGATTCAAGCTAGTCAGGCAGAAACTCAGGCGATTAAAATTCGAGTGGAGTCTGAAAGTCAAAGAAGAAATTGTGAAACAATTTCAAGCCAGAATCATCATGGTATCAACATACCGTGAGTGGCTATCCAACATAGTCCTTGTGCCTAAACCTGAAGGGAAGGTGAGTGTTTGCGTGGATTACAAGGATCTGAACAAAGCTTGTCTCAAGGATAGCTTTCTCGTACTATTCATCCATATACTCATTGACAATACAGCTCAGTATGACATGTACTCCTTTACGGACTGCTTTACTGGGTACCATCAAATCATGGTTACTGAAGAGGATCATGAGAAAACTGTATTCATCACTCTTTGGGAAATCTTTTGCTACAGACAACTGTTATTTGGCCTCATCAATGTAGGAGCTACCTATCAGCGAGCCATAATGGCTCTTTTTCATGATCTAATTCACAAAGAGATAGAAATTTATGTGGATGACATCATTGTCAAGTTTCAAAGGGAGGAATACCACCTAGATCATCTCAAAAAGCTTTTTAGCCGGTTGCGTAAGTATTATTTGAAGCTGAACCCAATAAAGTACGCCTTTGGCGTCAAATCAGGCAAGTTACTGGGATTCCTAGTGAGCCACAAAGGCATCGAGCTGGATCCTGCAAAAATTCAGTCCATCATAGAAATGCTCAGACCCCAGACAGAGAGGGAAATACAAGGATTTTTAGGAAGAATCAATTTCATCAGTCGATTCATCTCCCAACTCACAGCAACCTGTGAACCTATCTTCAAGTTTTTAAGGAAGAACTCCTCCATGAAATGGAATGATGAGTGTCAAAAAGCCTTCCTTGCAATCAAAGAGCAGCTGATCAAAGCTCCTGTTTTGGTACCTCCCAGGGATAGTGTTCCCCTATTTATGTACCTATCAATCAATGACAATGCCATGGGTTGCATGCTGGGGCAGAAAGATGATAGGCCAAGAAAGAGCTATCTATTACCTCAGCAAAAGATTCAGCATCAGTGAGCATAAGTACACTCTAATTCAGAAAACTTATTACGCTTAGCATGGGCTTCCATGAGATTACAACATTATCTCCATGGTCACATAACCCATCTCATATCCCGTGTGGATCCTCTCAAGTACGTGTTCAGCAAACCCATGTTTAGCAGTTTGACATCATCTATGGTACTCAAAAGTCTATCAAAGGTTAAGGAATTGCGGATAACCTGGCCTCCGCACCTTCAGGGGATTTCAAACCCTTGGAAACATACTTCCCTAATGAAGGGGTAATGACAGTTCAGCAACATCATCAGGATAATACACACCATCCTTGGAAGATGTATTTTGATGAAGCTGTAAACATGAAATGTTCTGGAGTTGGAGCAGTTCTGGTATCCATTTCGGGGGAGCAGTATCCCATTGCCATCAAATTGTAGTTTGCCAGCACCAACAACACAGCTAAGTACGAAGGCTGTATCATGGGGTTGAAACTAGCCCAATCCATGGGCATCAGACGATTAACTGTCTTCAGAGATTTCAAATTGGTAATTAGACAAACCACTGGGATCTATCACACCAAAGAGCTACATTTAATGTCTTACCATTGGCAGGTTATCTTGATGGCTTTGGAGTTTGAAGAAATATCCTTCCTCCACATTCCTCAGAATAGGAATAACTTTGCAGATGCAGTAGCAACTTTGGCCTCCTTGATCAACATACTTGACAAAGAAGACATGCCAAATATCACATTTTCCCGGCAAAAGGCACTAACCTATGGGAACTACATTGGAGAAGTATCGGATGAACTTCCTCCCATCCAACCCCCTTGGTATCATCATATCAAGGAGTATCTGGAAGATGGATCTACACCTACTGAGGCAAGTCAAGCTAAAAGAAAGCGGATCCATAAAATGGCCATGAAAGTCTACCTGAACGGAGACACACTCTACAAAAGAGATGCAGGATTAGGCCTTCTCCGATGTCTAGATAAAGACCAAGCTTAGAGACTCATGGATGAAATCCATGGTGGAGTATGCATCCCACACATGAGCGACCCTCTACTTGTTAAGAAAATCTTAAGAACAGGGCATTATTGGCTCTCTCTCAAGGCTGACTATGATGATCACGTCAAGAGATGTTACCAATGCCAAATTTATGGGAATGTTATCCATGCCCCTCCAAGGGAGCTCCATAATATGAGTTCACCTTGGCCCTTCTCAATGTGGGGGAATGGACATGATCGGGCCCATCGAGCCCAAAGCTAGTAATGGTCATCAGTTTATCTTCACCATGATCGACCACTTCACCAAGTGGGTAGAAGCAGCCTCCTCCCCCAGGGTTACTAAAGAAGTTATCATTAGTTTCATCAGAAACAATGTCATTTGTCGATATGGACAACCAGAGGTGATTGTATCATATAATTCCAAAAACCTCAACAACCAAATGATGGAGGAGTTATACAGTAAATTCCACATCAAACATCTCAACTCTGTCATCTATCGTTCAAAGATGAATGGTGCTTGTAGATACTCAAAATTTTCTGTACACCTGTCACTGACATTCCAGGAGGATAGAATCGTCTTTCAGAGATAACCTTGGAAGACAGCTCATATCTTGTCCGGATACTACCGGAAGTTCAGTCTCAAACCCAGAACACATACCGGGAGTATCAGTTCCTACCTCAGAGATAACCCCGAGGCAGGCAGTTTAAATACCAGAAATTCTACCGGAGAAGGGCAATTCATCTCAGAGCTAACCCCGAGATATTCAGTCTCAGTCCTAACACCTGGAAAAGTAGTGCTAACCTCGGAGATAACCCCGAGGATTGCAATTGCAGTTCCAGAGATAACCCCAAAAATTCTTTTTTCAAATGCATGCAGTCAACTTAAACCTCGCCACTCACATCGAGGCACTCAGTACAAACGGAGATAACACCGGAAAGACAGGCACACCTCAGAGATAACCCTGAGGACCTTCAGTACTTACAGCAGTCCAATCTCGGAGATAATCCTGAGCAACGTCTGCTTTATCGGCCCAAATCGGAGACAACCCCGGTGAGGGGCAGAATCATCATCTTAACATCTTAACGCCACATCGCGCCGTCTCAACATTTCATACATACATTTCTACACAGCAATGTCCCATAAGAACCTAGGAAGTCCAATCTCGAGTGACTATTACGCAGGGCAACAGATAGAATTTGAATCTTGAAGACCGTAGGGCATGGTCCCATCTTCCTGACTTTGTACAACCTCTAATCCCATGTCATTATGTAGCTCTCGACAACGGCAGTCCGAAATAGGTCTTATACACCTCAATCGGATGCTCGGATTGAAGTTTTGAAAGTTCGAGCGGACATCACATTACATACGTGCACGCACTTCGAGATGATGGGACCTGCAGAGCCCGGGGCACCCCGGGCAGTCGCAGGTACACCTGCGGCTCCCCCCCTCTATATATAGAGGGCTTGGGGTGGCCGTTTTATAAGAGAAAAAGGCTAGGAAGCCCTGTTCAATTTGCTCTGTACACCTCCTAAATTGAGTGCTTTCTCATTCTAAACACTTGCGAGCTCACATATAGCTACTATTGTACTGGCTGGAGACGAGTGTATAGAAGTCTTCTTTGGCAGCCCACTGTAAGCCTTCTTACACATTTTAAAGCATTTCTCTTCATCTTTGCACACACTATTCTTCACGTTGAGAGTCGTGTTGCGTGTGTATGCCCGAACTTTGGTCCATGGTTTCATTTCAATTTGTATATATATATATATATATATATATATATATATTTATATATAGACTAACATTATCAATTTATGCCTCGATTGAGCCTAAACTTATGTCTGGAGCGTTTAATTGCTTTCGTATATATATATATATATATATATATATATATATATATATATGAATGCGTATCGAACTCTGTTCGATGAGCCTAGACTTACGTCTGGAGCGTTTAATTGCTTTCGTATATATATATATATATATATATATATATATATATATATATATATATATATATGAACTGTGTGTCGAACTACGTTCGATGAACCTGAATATATATATATATATATATATATATATATATATATATAGGCTCATCGAACAAAGTCCGACAACAGTTCATATATATATATATATATATATATATATATATATATATTTACGTTTCGTCCCGCCTGGAGTTTACTTCGTGGCGGTTGATTGCTTTTACAACTTTATTTACATTTCGTCCTGCCTAGAGTTTACTTTGTGTTGATTGCTTTTACAGCTTTATTTACATTTTTCGATCCCCCATGGAGGTGCTTCGTGGTGGTTGATCATGTCTATATATATATATATATATATATATATATATATATATATATATATATTTACAACTTATATATATATATATATATATATATATAACTACTTACTGCTTTCATATAAATTGCGGCAACATGTGAGCGTAGGAATCATGTGATCACAGATTTATTTTACTGAATCTAGATTCGGTTCCCGTGATGAACATTTTTAGTTGTAAGCATCTTGTAAATTTATTCACGGTGTTTGGATTTCCTCAGATAGTTTTCATGCCCATGAGGAGTTCGGCATTGCTTTGTATATTATTTTTCTCGAAGATGTTTCGCATCTCGAAATTAAAAGCAATCAAGCCGAATATTTTATAAAATGGAAGTATCAAAGGCTTCAATTACTATTGAGCACAAGGGTTTGAAAAACCTCTTTTATAAAACATCACTGATATATCTTGTTTAAAATTGAATTTTTACACAAATTCAAACCATTTCTATATAGGTGCGAACGAGGCCTCGCACTACTTCCAAATAACAGCACATTGACCCCCATACACACATTCATATAACAGTTTCTTGAAAAGTGGCGGTCACCGTGGTAACACGGATGTCGGGGGGTGCCTAACACCTTCCCTCAGCATAAGCAAGTCCCCGGACCCTAATAAATCTCGGTTTCACAAACTCATTTAGCAATGTCACATCACTGGGTCAATGTGCAAACCTTTTCTCAGTTGTGTTGGTACAACCAGTTAAAAAACCAACTGGCGACTCTTACAGTCAAATCGTCGATATATAAATGTTGGACCTTTTGACAACTTGTTTTTTCAAACAAATCTCACCTAACATGAGAACACCAAAGAACAAGAACAGAAAAGGGACAATTAAAATCCCGACGTCGACAGGTGTCGACTCTGCTGGGGACCAATGCCAGTAAGAGGACTTAAGCCGCTATTATAATCTTTTCAAAACTGTTATATGCTTGTATGTGGATGTTGCATTTACATTTGATGAATGTGTACGGATGTAATTTTTTTACTGCACTGCAATATATCTATTTATGATATTAGTGCTTCGCACATGTCATCATTTTCATAAATGGTGAGACACGTTGTATGTGAATGTATGTTGTGTGGTTCCTCCACCTGGAGGTTGTCCTATCGGTGTTTGATTACTGGACTCGTAGGAAGACTAATTCCAACAAGGCTCAGGAAAGGCACCACCCAAATTCGCTCCAGTTGAAAGACTGAATTAACTTCCCGTCGAGTAAATTTTTATGATTTGGGAACCTTCATGCCAAAACGCCGCGAGAGTAACCTAAGATAGGTCAGCCTTTGAAAAACCAAACGCGAAGGAAAGTCTCTTTATGCTTTCTCATTTCAAGTTACTCGTAAAGTTAATTACTTGTAATTTAATTCCATATTCATCTCCATGTAATGAGAAATATGAAGAAAAATGTGCATATTTAAATTAACATGCTATCCTATATTACAAACAGCTAACCTCCGTTGTGCAGGATAATATTCCTAAAATGGATACATCACATAGCATATAAACATTTACACATTCCCTAAGACTAAACTATGTAAGTCTTTCGCAGGGAAACAATAGGACCCATTAGTCGGTAAAAGTCCAAAAAGGCCACGAGCCTACAGCCAATTATGTCTTCATCTGACCAAGCTAATCTTAATTCTGTCACCCGCGAAGAATTTGACAGATTAAGTAAACAAATCAAAGATTTGGTTGTTCTGCTTAAAGAATTATATCAATTTATGCAGGACTAAAAAATGCTCACAAATACAGAATCCTTTGCACAAGGAGGAATCCAAGGTTCGGATAAAATAAATCCGGAGCTATAATTAATTACCACAGACAAAAATCATGAAAACACCCATCTCAAAGGAGATCCAAACACAAGTGACATCAGGAAAAAGGTCCTTCAAATGGAAGAAACCCTTCGTTCTATCAAAGGAATCGGAGCACAAGGGAGTGTTTCATATGCTGACCTTTGTATATTCCCTAGTGTTCATTATCCAGAGAAGTTCAAAACTCCTGACTTCAAAAAATATGACGGGTTAGGAGATCCTTACACACATTTGAAGGTGTTCATCGGAGAACTTGGATCTTATGTAGAGGACGAGAAGCTCAGAATGTAGCCGTTCCAAAAGAGTCTGACTGGAGAAGCCCGTTCATGGAATACCAGATTAGACAACTCAAAGATCCATAGTTGGGAAGAACTAGCTCATGCCTTCCTTACTCAATACAACTTCCAGTCTCAGATGGCTCCTGACCGGTACCAGATTACCAAGGTCAAGAAAGAATCTAATGAGTCTTTTAGAGAGTATGCTCAAAGGTGGAGGTGCCTTACTGCTCAAGTTATTCCTTCTATGACAGAGTCAGAAATGGTCATGACCTTCATAGACATACAAGAAGCTCCTTTCTATGTGAGAGTTTTAGCTGGTATTGGTAAACCATTTTCTGAAATGATCAAACATGGAGAGATGGCTAAAATGGGGTTGAAGTTAGGAAAGATTCAAGACCTAGCCGCTCTTAAAGCTGTTGCTGAACACATCAAAACTTATGGAAACAACCCCGGAGGGTCCATAAAAAGAAAGAGGAGGATGTTTCCTTGATACTACAAGATCAAAAGGGAAATCAGAATATGCCTATCCATAGGAGATTACACTCCTTTTCAAGCACAATCTTCAAACCCTCCATTGCCTAAAGGTGGAGAAGTTAAATGCCCTCGAGTGTTCATACCCTTAAGGGACTCACTCAAGAACATTCTCAATCTTCTAACCACTTAGAAGAAAATTATGCATCTTCTTCCACCAGTCAACCCTAATGGGAAGGGTTTCAATGCTGCTCAGAAATGTGCTTATCATGTCGAGGCACCTGGTCATGATACTCAGGATTGCTGGGCCTTGAAACACAAGATCCAAGATTTGATAGACAACGGTGAGATCGTGGTCACCAAACCAGATCAACCTCACGTACAAGACAACTCTCTTCCTCAACACAAAGAGGAAGAGGTCAACATGATTAATTGGAGCAGTGGAAAGAGTTCTAATTTTAACTGTGAATCATCTCAGACCATCAAAGACGATGTTGACAAATGGGATTATGCAAAGTTCCAGTTTGTGATGGAATGAAAGATGAAAGCTCTGTGTAGGCAAATTGAGCAATTGGCAGAATTGGTGACCTATCAGCATCAAGTCACACGCCAATTATTCTGCCAGGAGCATGCTAGTCTCCTCCCCTTGGTTATGAATACTCCCTCATCACCTTCAAAAAATGAAACATTGGAGGACAAAGTGACGAAGAGAGCAACTGCCAAGGCCCATCGGGATTTTGCCAATAGAAGGGAATTTACATACCCGGGCCAACCTATAGAGGAGATACTGCAGATGCTGATCAATGAAGGAATGATTACATCCCTTCTACCTCCAATTAATCCCCGTTCAGGACGGTTCAATTCTGTCAGAATATGTCAATATCACTCATATTCTCGCGGTTACAGCACAGAAGAATGCTTGGCACTTCGCCACCTTATTCAGAATGTAATTGGCAGCGGTGTCCTGCAACTGGCAGACGATGATACTGTGCTATTTGAGAGTGAGAATACATACCCTATTAAATGGAGGGGATTGGTAGCGGTTATATCCGCTGAGGCTGATGGGACTGTCAAACCATTCACAATACAATCAATTCAACTCATAGGAGTTGACAATACTTTGAAAGTGGCTGCTCCAGAGCCAATCAACTTACCATTTACATCATAATATCCTGTTATCAGCTTACAAAAAGTCCCATGGAATTATGGAGAAGCTGAAGGATCCACCTTTTGTAACGAATGAGTGGCTTGAGTTGTGGTTCTGAGGACAGAATCCTTGTAAGGAGGGAATGATGTAACAATTCAGATTTTTATTATAATATTTAAATATTTATTGAATTATATAAATATTTAATGGATGTGTTTATCGTTGAATAAGTATTTGTTTAATTGATTTGATGTGATTTGATTATTTATTTGTTTAATAAATAATTAATGAGTTAAGGAAAGTAATTATTTTGAAATAGTAATCTAATTTAATTTAATAATTAAGTTAGAGAATTTATAATGATTAAATAAATTATTATATTATGCAATGAATTGTTATTAGAATTAATTAAATTAAGTATGAAAACTCAATTAATTAGAAGTGTGACAAATAATTATATTATTAGTAGTTATTAAAATAAATTAAAGTAGTTTTAATTTATTTTGCCAAACAAGGCTTAAGTTTATTAAGTCTCTAAGTTTTAAATTATTTTGCCAAACAAAGCCCTATGGCTTTTGTTTTTTTTTTTTAAATTTTGAATTTTAATAAATAAAATATAAATATAATATATATATTTGGTAACTGATAATTGAATAGGGGTATTTAGTAGGCGTCGATTTTGTTTTAAACGGGTGTGCGTTGGTTTTATTTTTACTATACGCATATTGGTTATCAGTTTTACGCATTTGAATTATTTGCTAAACTGAAAGTAAGAAGGAGTTCTCAGAGAGTTTGACATAGAGTTGTCAGGGTTTGAGAAAGGCTGGTGAGGGAATTGTCTACTATTAATGATGATTTCTTTAGCAACAAGAAGGTATTTTCCCATAATCTTATATGTTTCACATCGTGATGCTTAAGTCGTGTTCTTCTATTTCACTGTAAATATAAATTTTTTACAAAATTCTATAGTAGTTGTTATATAATTGAACTATGGTGTTTTTATGATGTTAGAAGTAGTGTTTAAACATGAAGGGTTATGTTAATTTTATTAAAAGAAAGGGAAACTGTTTCTCAGTGTATGTTCTTATACATGGATAATGACAGTAACAAAATTGGTGGTTGAGGTGTATACTAATTGCAAAATTTAACTTTGAATTCATTAATTGAGTAAGATATTAAGCAGAACATGGTTCAAAGGAATCAAATTGGTGGTTATTTGAGATTATAGTGTTCAATGTGTTTAACAAATGTCAAACATGGAGTTTTGTTTTAAAATATGATTTTGAAGGAATTTAGTTTTCTGTGATTGTTGTTTAGTGATTTAAATTAGTATATGCATGTTGGGTAATATGTATATGTGTAATTGGCATAAGTTATGCATGTTAATTAGTGTTAGAATTGAATTAATAGACAAAAAAATTAGTTGTTCTGTTCTTCGTGGTTGGGTTCTGCAAGTTTCGGCGCCCCAACGCCAAAATTTGAGCTCCAGCGCCAAAAATCGCGCCCCGGCGCCAAAATTCGCGCCCCAGCGCCAGAAGTTGGCCCCCCGGCGCTGAAATTCGCGCCCCAGCTCCAATCTCGCTCCCCAGCGCCACTAGTTGGCTTAGTCCTCGCGCCCCAGCGCGGGGACAGAAGTCTGACTTGAACAGTTTTGACCTCCTGTAGTAAAATAACCATAACTTCCTCATAAGAACTCTGATTGCGGTGATTCAAGATGATCCGGAATGAGGACGAGTAGACCTACAACTTTTGTTCTTTAAGTTTTTCAATTTAAGGTCATTAGAATAGGTCAAAATGGTCATATTTAGAAATGTTGTGTTTTCGGAGGCAATCGGAGGGTGTCGGGCATGCACATATGCATGTGTAGTGCTCCAGACCGTAAAAGATGATGTCCTAAGTTATAAAACATGAATGTTAGTAAATATAATGATGCTTAACATTAATATATAATGTATTAGATAAGTTATAGAAGCATAGTAAGCATACACAAGAGAGGCAAATCGGGCGTGTGACGATTGAACGTCGAAACGCCGTGCCAAGTGTTAATGAACTTAAAAAGTGTTTCAATTCCATTGAAATGGATATTATAAGATATGAAATGGGTTTAATATAAAACCAATAAGTAGTCCTAGCAAGACTTAAGCACTTGAATTTCGAGTTTGACTAAGAAGAAATATAGTGAGTCATAAGTCGAAAAGTTAACACAATCTAATTGACCATTGTGTATTTATTAATAGGAAAGATTATGAGATGTGGAGTAGAGTTTACATTACAATTGCTATGTGATGTTATGTGACTAATAGTTGATGTGTATGATTATATAATTGTGTAGGGCACGTGAAGTGCAGATAACTGTAAGCTGTTAAGCTATTATTGGTAAACAACGATCAAGGCAAGTCTTTCGGTTCCTATTTTCTACGTGGATTTGATGAACTGTTTTAAATTACATAATATGTTATGCATGTTTGAAATCATGAAATGTTAAAGTCAATATATGACTGCATTGTTTTGGCTAAGTAATGATGATTGAGTAAGGAACTCAATCTTTATATTTGTTATGTGAATTAAAAGCATGTATGCCATGTTACTTTAATGAGATGTATGTCGAGCATGTTATTATGTGCTTTGTGATGCATGAAAACTGTTAGACTTTGCTGGGCTGTCGAGCTCACTCTTGCAAATAACCACTTTTGCAGGTCAAGATTTTAAGGTAAAGATACGTGCTATGTGAGTAATAGAGATCCATATTCACGAAGATTACTTATGTTTTATGAGAAATGTATTTCATATTTTGAACGTAACATGTTGTTGAAATGTATGTTGAGCTATCCAATGTATATGGATATTTAGTTATGATGTAAGACTTTGTATAGTCATTTTGTTGTAACGATTCATGATATAAGATTGAATCAAAGAGATGTAATCTAATGGTTGCGATTCAGGGCAAGAAAGAAGGAAATGTATAAAAGTTTTAAATATTCCGTAATTTTATTAAGTTTAACATCGAATAATGATGTATTATTTAGAGGTTGAATGTATGGTTAACGACCGAAGTCGGGATTTAAATTGTATAGATTTTGGGGTCGTTACACCTTTCATACAACTGCTGCAATGTCGAAGGAAAATCCACTGTGTCTTCCCCAATGGGTGATGAAGCCTACCATCAAATCAAAGGGGAAAGTTCCCATGGACAAAATTGAAAAATTCCTCCATACTATGGGTCATAATGAAGCCAATGTGGTTTTAAGCTTAAGAGAAGCTCCACATCAAATTTCAATACTGGACTTGGTTTTAACTTCCGAGGATCACAGGAAGATCATACTGAAGGTTTTGGAAGAAGCCTACCTACCGAAATCAATGACTGTGGAAAAATTTCAACATTTGGTTGATCACATTTTCAACAACAATGTGATATCTTTCACTGATGATGACATACCGCCTAAAGGGACCGGTCATTGCTAGCCGTTTCACATTACGGTTTTGTCCTCCGGATACATGCTAGCTGGAGTCTTGATAGATAGAGGTTCATCTCTGAATATATGTCCTTACGCTACGTTGGTGAAGATGAACGTTAATCTCAAATGGATCCAAAGCAGCCATACGGTTATTAAAGCTTTTGATGGATCCCGCCGGAATTCAGTCGGAGAGATTGAGCTGCCAATTGAGATTGGTCCCCATACATTATGTGTATCTTTTCACGTTCTCAAAATAGATACAAGATACAACTTGCTTCTGGGAAGACCGTGGATTCACATGGCCGGGGTAGTCCCCTCCACTCTTTCTCAACAACATAAATATATTATCAACAATAGCCTAGTCACAGTCAACACTGAACCGGAATGTCCTCAACACTGTGACATACCACTCATCAATATTGTAACGCCCCCAAAATAGGTCCAATCCATCCAACCCGTTCTGAGTCACCAAATACATGGTACAGAAAATAACTACAACTTTATTATTACAATTGTCGTGCAAAATACGACAACACATATACTGTGAGTTTAAATACAAATATTGTCATCTAGACAGTATTCATACTCAACTAAGAACTCATTATACTTATTGATACACTATTTTACAAAATAGTGAGGACTACTAAAACAACTGTCTTGAACCATCATTCCACACCCCGACTAGTACTCGCTACATTCTCGCCTCCTGAGAAGAAAATGGAACAACAAGGAAAAGGGTGAGCTCAACTAGCCCAGTAAAGAATATTATGACTAAGATAATATACAACAAATTATCGTTAGTCAACAGGGAAAAATCTAATAGAATACAATAGACAACAACTTTTAAATCAATATTCGCAGCGAAAAATAATAATTCATAGAAGAGTTACGTAGAGAATGAAATCTACGATTATCTATGAATTTAAAAGTCCATCATCAATATTTTATCCCTGTAACATCAATCAATAAATATCTTAAATCAAATAGTCATCTTTGCACTACAAGCCAAAGATATTCATCAGTTGGTCATGTTCATCTCAACACCTGTTCATCTTTGCACTACGGGCCAAAGATATTCATCAGAAATCATTCATCTTTGCACTACAGGCCAAAGATATTCAGTTATATCATCATTTAGGACTGAGGATGATGAAAAATATTTTAGAGAAAACGAATCCAGTGAAGCAAAAGAACAAATATTAGGGATTCGTATTACAGTTTATCCATGTCCAAAAATACCTCATAAACAATCATAGTGGAGTAAAATTCAAGAATGATCAAAACATGGATACAATCAAAGCTAGTATCCATAATAGATATTTTGGACAAAAAGAAGAAAATTTTATTTTTCGGTGAATAGTAACTCGTGAATAGTAACTCATGAATAGTAATCCCGACATGAAAAGTTCCAAATTAGATAAAAATTTTCAACCAATATTTCTGCATAATGATATTGAAGAAATAATATTATTTTTAAATAAAATAACATCCCTTACCTCAGCAAAAATAATACTTCTAGTTGAAACACCGGATATAGGTTATGACTTGAACTTGCACCGTATAGCAATACTCAAAGTATTAGAATACTCACAAGAATACGCTCACTAATATAGAGAGAGAAAGAGAGAGAAACTTGTGTTTCTGGTGTAATTTTCAATTATAACCTAAGCACCCTATTTATAGGAAATTACTTAGAACACCAAAGCAGAAAATTTAATATATATATATATATATATATATATATATATATAAATTTTCAAGCCCACCTTTGAAGATCTATATTCAGCACATTTTAACAACCAGTGGGCCCCACCATCTCACAAAAAAACGTTTTTCTCAAAATAATTAACTTAAACTCCCAAAAATCAATTATTTCGGAACTTCGGATCTTCAATAATTCATAATAAATAGCCCTTTGATCAGAAAATTCGAATCTCGCGAGTTTTTATAGGAAATTCAATTCTCTACAACTTTACAGAAGAAAGTTTTTCCAAATTCTAAACAGAAATTGACCGAAATCTATAAACGGGCGATTTTACAGTCAATAATAAATTTTCGGTCAAGAATTGTGTCCACCAACACACAAAACATGTGTTAATCATTTAATGCCACAAAAATACTCTTCCTCCTCATATACTCATATATCCCACATTCATTGTTAAAATATCACCATCAATATATTATTAAAACAATATATTTAAATGAATTATTTTATCAGAAAAAAATAAAATATTAATTTTCAACAATTGTCACATTAAAAATTTTCTCCATCTATATCCACACAAAATCATATTTTCCTCATCATATAAATCAATAATTAATTATACACAAATAATATTACAGAATCACAGTACTAGCAACCAGGCCGTTCCCAGGAAAGAGGGGGCTTTCCAATAAGGATTTCTCCTTACTGGCACGCAATTAGATGACCAAACCTCTCCTTAGACAGAACTTTCTAGACATTGCCAATAATGTTATCTAATAATATTATTCAGATAATATGAATTATTGCTCCGATAATGGAAAATACTGTGTAGTGACAATTATTGAAATAATAGTAATATAAAATATTAACGTAGCAATTATTGAATCAATAAAATAACATATTGAACAGTAATTACGATAACAATTATTGAGTAGTGCCTTCTTATGTAAGAATCAATAATTGGTGCAATACCGTGTGCTGCTGTGCAACAATGCGTATTACTATATTTTAACCACCGGGTATTCCAACAGTATCAACTATGCCATTATTTATAAACAACTTACTCTTGTCGTTTTCTTCATCGAATCGCTTTTCGTTATGGGGCCCACAAAAGGCTGCGCCGTCGTACGAATATTCTCCGACAGTAAGAATATTCCACGACCAAGCGAATATTCCCCGACAACAATGAATATTTTATAACCACTTGTGTATTTTGAAAAAAAAATTCATATATCACCCTTAACTTTAACATTTATCAATTTAACCATTTACTAAATAGTAATTATAAGAAAAATTGAATACTTTTATTTCATAAAATTCGGGGTCTTACAATCTCCCCTCCTTATGAAATTTCGTCCTCGAAATTTACGTACCTGGTATTTCAAAGAGTTGAGAATACCTTGCTTTCATTTCAGATTCCATCTTTCCTGTCATCATAATTTATTCATTGCTCATCTCCTGTATTTCAGATATCATTCAAGAATACAGCTTCAAAACAAAGGTTAATTGAACAAATTAACATATCACATAATATCCCGATATTATGACTGACCAACAAATAAGCTTAGGCAGGACACACTAGCGAAAGATTTACTCGTCTCTCTCCTCCTAGTCCTATTCCCCGATCTCCGCCAGAGATCATATCCCTAAGCTCTGATACCAACTGTAACGCCCCCAAAATAGGTCCAATCCATCCAACCCGTTCTGAGTCGCCAAATACATGGTACAGAAAATAACTACAACTTTATTATTACAATTGTCGTGCAAAATACGACAACACATATACTGTGAGTTTAAATACAAATATTGTCATCTAGACAGTATTCATACTCAACTAAGAACTCATTATACTTATTGATACACTATTTTACAAAATAGTGAGGACTACTAAAACAACTGTCTTGAACCATCATTCCACACCCCGACTAGTACTCGCTACATTCTCGCCTCCTGAGAAGAAAATGGAACAACAAGGAAAAGGGTGAGCTCAACTAGCCCAGTAAAGAATATTATGACTAAGATAATATACAACAAATTATCGTTAGTCAACAGGGAAAAATCTAATAGAATACAATAGACAACAACTTTTAAATCAATATTCGCAGCGAAAAATAATAATTCATAGAAGAGTTACGTAGAGAATGAAATCTACGATTATCTATGAATTTAAAAGTCCATCATCAATATTTTATCCCTGTAACATCAATCAATAAATATCTTAAATCAAATAGTCATCTTTGCACTACAAGCCAAAGATATTCATCAGTTGGTCATGTTCATCTCAACACCTGTTCATCTTTGCACTACGGGCCAAAGATATTCATCAGAAATCATTCATCTTTGCACTACAGGCCAAAGATATTCAGTTATATCATCATTTAGGACCGAGGATGATGAAAAATATTTTAGAGAAAACGAATCCAGTGAAGCAAAAGAACAAATATTAGGGATTCGTATTACAGTTTATCCATGTCCAAAAATACCTCATAAACAATCATAGTGGAGTAAAATTCAAGAATGATCAAAACATGGATACAATCAAAGCTAGTATCCATAATAGATATTTTGGACAAAAAGAAGAAAATTTTATTTTTCGGTGAATAGTAACTCGTGAATAGTAACTCATGAATAGTAATCCCGGCATGAAAAGTTCCAAATTAGATAAAAATTTTCAACCAATATTTCTGCATAATGATATTGAAGAAATAATATCATTTTTGAATAAAATAACATCCCTTACCTCAGCAAAAATAATACTTCTAGTTGAAACACCGGATATAGGTTATGACTTGAACTTGCAGCGTATAGCAATACTCAAAGTATTAGAATACTCACAAGAATACGCTCACTAATATAGAGAGAGAAAGAGAGAGAAACTTGTGTTTCTGGTGTGATTTTCAATTATAACCTAAGCACCCTATTTATAGGAAATTACTTAGAACACCAAAGCAGAAAATTTAATATATATATATATATATATATATATATATATATATATATATAAATTTTCAAGCCCACCTTTGAAGATCTGAATTCAGCACATTTTAACAACCAGTGGGCCCCACCATCTCACAAAAAAACGTTTTTCTCAAAATAATTAACTTAAACTCTCAAAAATCAATTATTTCGGAACTTCGGATTTTCAATAATTCATAATAAATAGCCCTTTGATCAGAAAATTTGAATCTCGCGAGTTTTTATAGGAAATTCAATTCTCTACAACTTTACAGAAGAAAGTTTTTCCAAATTCTAAACAGAAATTGACCGAAATCCATAAACGGGCGATTTTACAGTCAATAATAAATTTTCGGTCAAGAATTGTGTCCACCAACACACAAAACACGTGTTAATCATTTAATGACACAAAAATACTCTTCCTCCTCATATACTCATATATCCCATATTCATTATAAAAATATCACCATCAATATATTATTAAAATAATATATTTAAATGAATTATTTTATCAGAAAAAGATAAAATATTAATTTTCAACAATTGTCACATTAAAAATTTTCTCCATCTATATCCACATAAAATCAATATTTTCCTCATCATATAAATCAATAATTAATTATACACAAATAATATTACAGAATCACAGTACTATCAACCAGGCCGTTCCCAGGAAAGAGGGGGCTTTCCAATAAGGATTTCTCCTTACTGGCGCGCAATTAGATGACCAAACCTCTCCTTAGACATAACTTTCTAGACTTTGCCAATAATGTTATCTAATAATATTATTCAGATAATATGAATTATTGCTCCGATAATGGAAAATACTGTGTAGTGACAATTATTGAAACAATAGTAATATAAAATATCAACGTAGCAATTATTGAATCAATAAAATAAAATATTGAACAGTAATTACGATAACAATTATTGAGTAGTGCCTTCTTACGTAAGAATCAATAATTAGTGCAATACCGTGTGCTGCTGTGCAACAATGCGTATTACTGTGTTTTAACCACCGGGTATTCCAACAGTATCAACTACGCCATTATTTATAAACAACTTACTCTTGTCGTTTTCTTCATCGAATCGCTTTCCGTTATGGGGCCCACAAAAGGCTGCGCCGTCGTACGAATATTCTCCGACAGTAAGAATATTCCACGACCAAGCGAATATTCCCCGACAACAATGAATATTTTATAACCACTTGTGTATTTTGAAAAAAAAATTCATATATCACCCTTAACTTTAACATTTATCAATTTAACCATTTACTAAATAGTAATTATAAGAAAAATTGAATACTTTTATTTCATAAAATTCGGGGTCTTACAAATATCAATTCTGATGTTGAGCCAATCAGTTTTCATACCTTGGAAGTGAGCAACACTCAATACCATTCCATTGGGACGCCATTTCCCGTACCCAAGATTTCTGCTGAAGTAATGACGGCTACCCAAGAAATGATATCATTGGGTCATCAGCCGGGACAAGGACTGGGTAAAAATCATCAAGGCATTAAGCGCCCGATTCAAATGTCTAGTCAAACCGGGACATCCAGACTAGGCTATTCTACCAATTCTAGTCACAGGAATCCGCATAAGCATAAGCAGACTCCTTTAGCTTCAGCCACACAACAATTATCTCCACCTATAAATCTTGAGCCCGCACAACCTCCGATAAAGGTGCCAGACAACGTAATGACTATGTTATTTCCCAAACCGATACTGGTAAAAGAGAAAGAAGTCTTTGTTCTAGATCCCAAAGTGGAAGAAGAGGAACGAAGAATTAAACAAGACATCGTCCGAATGATGTCAGGCATACGCATCATTGTCCATGATGAACATACAAATAGATACACCCCATACGATGATTGTCCAGACATAATGGTTATCATTCGGGAGAAAGAGGACGATGACAGCCCCTCCATCACTGCAGTCCACCAGGACTTTGCCCTTGCCAATTGGAGCAACACTCCTTGCATTGGTCGACAAGAGTAAAATGGGCAGGACCTCTTTCTGCCCTGTAGATATCATAACTGGTTACTTTTCTGTACAGTATTAACAATTGTTTTATCAGCACATGCTAATATTTTGTATGATTAAACAGTTTCATATATATTAAGTGAAAGCATATTTTGTTTTAGGACTTTGAGTTTAGATGTGCATGTACTTGCTGATATGATGCCTCTTCTCCACAAGGATTGTAACTTTGATGAAAAGTTGGACTAAGACTTGATGGAAATATAAGCGGACATTGAGGTGCCTCAGGAGATCAAAGAATGGATCGAAGACAAGCCTAAACCCAACCATGATCAAACCACCTCCTTCAATCTCGGAACCTTAGAAAGCCTTAGGTTAATCCAGATTGGTTCAGACCTTACACCAAACCAAAGGAATGATATGGTTACACTACTAACCCAATTCCAGGATGTATTTGCATGGTCTCATGAAGACATGGTGGGTTTGTCCACTGACATTGTCCTTCATCGCCTTCCCATTAAAGAGGGATTTAAGCCAGTCAAGCAAAAGCTCATGCGATTGAAACCTGAGTAGAGTTTAAAGGTGAAAGAAGAAATTATGAAATAATTTCAAGCTGGTATTATCATGGTGTCCACATATCCTGAATGGATATCCAACATCGTTCCCATGCCTAAACCTGGAGGAAAGGTGCGAGTTTGCGTGGATTATCAGGATCTGAATAAACTTGCCTTAAGGATAGCTTTCCCGTGCCATTTATCCACATTCTCATTGATAATACTGCTCAATACGACATGCACTCCTTTGCTGATTAATTTGTGGGGGTACCATCAGATCATGGTTGCTGAGGAAGATCGTGAGAAAAATGCTTTCATCACGCCTTGGGGAACTTTTTGCTATAGACAGTTGTTGTTCGGCCTCATCAATGCCGGAGCCACCTATCAGGGAGCCATGATGGCTCTTTTCCACGACTTAATGCACAAAGAGATAGAAATCTATGTGGATGACATCATTGTCAAGTCCCGAAGGGAGGAAGACCACTTAGGCCATCTCAGAAAGCTCTTCAATAGTTGCGTAAGTACAACTTGAAGTTGAATCAAGCCAAGTGCGCCTTTGGCGTTAAATCAGGAAAGTTGGTAGGATTCCTAGTCAGCCACAAGGGAATTGAGCTGGATCCCACTAAAATCCAGGCCATCACGGAAATGCCCATTCCTCAGACAGAGAAGGAAATACGGGGATTTTTGGAAAGAATCAACTTCATTAGCAGGTTCATTTCTCACCTCACAGCAACCTGTGAGCCCATTTTCAAGTTGTTAAGGAAGAACTCCTCTATGAAGTGGAATGATGAATGCCAGAAGACCTTCCTTACAATAAAAGAACAGCTAGTCAAAGCTCCCATTTTAGTACCATCTAGGGATGATGTTCCCCTGTTCATGTACATGTCCATAAGTGACAATGTCATGGGCTGCATGCTGGGTTAGAAAGACGATAGAGGCCAAGAACGAGCTATCTATTACCTCAGCAAAAGATTCAGTAGCAGTGAACATAAGTACACTCTGATTGAGAAGACTTGTTGTGATTTAGCATGGGCTTCCATGAGGTTACAACATTACCTCCATGGTCACACAACCCATCTCATATCCCGCGTGGATCCTCTCAAGCACGTGTTCAGTAAACCCATGCTGAACTATAAACTGTCTAGCTGGTAGTTGATCCTACAACAATTTGACATCGTTTACGTGACTTAGAAGTCCATCAAAGGTCAAGAAATTGCGGATCAACTGGCCGCCGCACCTTCATGAGATACCCTTGGAAACATACTTTCCCGATGAAGGGGTAATGGAAATTCAGAAACACCATCAGTACGATACACGCCAAACATGGAACATGTATTTCGATGGAGCTGTTAATATGGAAGGTTCTGGAGCTGGAGCAGTTCTTGTATCCGATACGAGGGAGCAATATCCCGTCGTCGTCAAATTGCAATTTGTCAGCACTAACAACACAGCTGAGTATGAAGGCTGTATCATGGGGCTAAAACTTGCCCGTTCAATGGGCATCAGGAGGTTAACTGTCTTTGGGGATTCATAGTTGGTAGTTAAACAATCCACGGGAATCTATCAAACCAAAGAGCTACATTTGCTTCCTTACCATTAGTAAGTTTACAGATGGCTTCGGAGTTCGAAGAGATCTCCTTTCTACACATTCCTCGTAATAGGAATGACTTAGCAGACGCGCTAGCAACTTTGGCCTCCTTGATTCATATACCTAACAAGGAACACATGCCAAGCGTCACATTTGCCCTGCAAAAGGTACCAGCCTATGAGAACAATGTTGGAGAAGTGTCAGATGAGCTACTTCCCATCTAACACCCTTGGTATCAACATATCAAGGAGTACTTACGAGATGGATCTACACCCGCTGAGGTAAGTCTGACTGAGAAAAGGCGGATCCATCGACTTGCTATGAAATTCTACCTGAGCGGAGATGCACTCTACAAAAGAGGTGAAGGATTAGGTCTCCTCAGATGTCTGGACCAGGACCAAGCTCAGAGGCTTATGGATGAGGTCTATGGTGGAGTCTATGGCCCACACATGGAGCGGCTTCACTTGTAAAGAAGATCCTCAGAACAGGACATTACTGGCTTACCCTCAAAGCTGACTGTAATGACCACTTCAAGAGGTGTTATCAATGCCAAATTCATGGGAATGCTATCCACGTCCCTCCGAGGGAGCTCCATAATATAAGTTCGCCTTGGCCCTTCTCAATGTGAGGAATGGACGTGATCGGGCCTATCGAGCCCAAAGCCAGTAATGGACATCGATTTATTTTCACCATGATCGACTACTTCACCAAGTGAGTAGAAGCAGCCTCCTTCCCCAGGGTTACCAAAGAAGTCATCATTGCTTTCATCAGAAACAATGTCATATGTCGATATGGACAACTAGAGGTAATTGTATTAGACAATGTTAAGAACCTCAACAACAAAATGATGGAGGAGTTATGTAGCAAATTCCACATCAAACACCTTAACTCCTTCATCTACCGTCCAAAGATGAATGGTGCTATTGAAGCGGCTAATAAAAATATCAAGAAGATCATGCAAAAGATGTCCGCTAACCACAATGGATGGCCTGACTTATTGCCTCTTACTCTTTTAGCCTACAGAACATCAATGCACACTTCCACTGGGGCAACCCCCTATGCATTGACCTATGGGATGGAAGCAGTGCTCCCCATGGAAGTGGAAATGGAATCCCTTAGAGTGTTGATATACGCTCAGCTGGATGTAGACCAATGGGTACAAGACATGTATCACCAATTGTCTTTAATAGACGAAAGGCGAACCGCGACTATCTTCCATGGTCAGTTTTATTAACAAATGATCGCCATATCCTACAATAGAAAAGTACGGCTACTGCAGTTTAAACATCATGACTTGGTTTTGAAGAAGATCATCGATAACCAAGATCAGTCTAAGGGAAAATTCGTCCCTAACTGGGAAGGTCTGTTTATTGTTAAGGAGGTATTGACAGGAGGTGCTCTCAGATTGCAGGAAATGGACGGTGATGAATTTCCGCTACTCATCAACTCGGACACCGTGAAATGGTACTATGTCTGAAGTTACCATCAAGGAAACATCCTGATGTTGGATCATCAGATCACCAGTCATTCCGGTTCTTTAACCTTTCACTACATACAACACTTTTTCACACTTTGCCCCTCTGGGAAACACACTTTTCAAGCCAGCAGCCTGGTTTTTGGATCGCCTGATCCTTTTCTCTCCATTTGGTTTTTTAACCCTTACTCAACTTCAGTTATCCCACTAGAGATTGAACCTTTCACATTTGTAGTTTGTCCCCAAACATGGGATCAAACTTTTCACACCTGCAGTTTATCCTGAACTTAGGATTAAACTTTCTTCCCCCCGCAGTTAGTCCTCCACAAAGGATCAAACTTTTCGTCGGCTACAAATCGTCCTAAGGGGCGAACTACGTCGACCTGATCTCCCTGATACACTGGAGTACGTAGGCAACCATTTTATATGGCTTAATAGCAATAAAAAAAACAAAATCAAAAAACATTTCTACACCCTTTTCATTACAAAATCAAAAACAACAAAAACCCTTTTCTGCCACATATAGCGTTGAACCTCTTACATCAGGTTCGAACTACGTAGACCTGATCTCCTCTTCAATAGGAGTATGTAGGCAGCCATTTATGGTTCGGTCTCACCCCCTACCAAAACACAAATATTTATCCACGGTATTGGGATCATCCTTCAATCCACTACATTTCATCGACTTTAGACCAAAGGGATGGAACTACTTGACCTCCTCCCAAATTAGGAGACTCGACGATCATCTATGCTGTGGTTGTACCTCGAAGAGCAATACCAATCCAATAGAGATGGAATTAACTAGGCTCCTCCTAAATAGGATTACTGGCGACCATCTGTGGTGCGGTCAATCTCAGAGAGGAAAGCCACATTCCTCTCCACATTTCCGTACAGAAACCAGTCCCAAGACATCAAAGATGGTAGGGATACACACAGATCAATGATCTATTCTAAAATTTCCAAAGACAACTCAATATCCATCCATCAAGGAGGAATTCAGAATACATCAAGATCACAAGCCCTGAAAAAGTAGGCAAATATCAAACAAGTATCTAGGCATATCTAAAAGGGAAGTGATCAAAAATATATTTTCCTGCTATATAATGCTGTTTGATATACCCAATGTAAACTGTACATGATAAAATGACTAAGCTAGTCTGTGCAGGAAAATACAAGCCCATCTACAAATCAGTGTATATGCGAGCTATCAAGCCCAACATGGCATCCCTCTCAGAAGAAGGAGGTAACACTGTGGTCTCCTGTACAAGGGTATCCACACGAGCTAACAGATCTACAACCATCTACATGGTGATTCTGTTCTCATCAATATACGTGCTCATCTCTGCAATCATGTCAGTGGTAAGGGACCTCACTGTGGTACTATCTGTGATGTCTACATCCCGGGCAGATATGGCGCTATCCCTCTCAATATCATGGTATCTCTAGCTGATCTGGCCTCATCCTGCTTAACAACAACGACATCTCTACGGGCGAATGCCTTGTCTCTCTCTAATAGAGTTGCGTCTCTCCCATCAAGGGCTATCAACATCAAGGCTCTAGCCTGATCTCTCTCGAAGGTCATCAGATAAAGACTCTGCTCAAAGTACTGTGCTGAATGCTAGATCACGATAGTGCTAGTACTGGGAGAATCTACAAGAGCTGTTGGCAACCCAGTAATTTGTTCCTCCTTGGTGTGAGAATCAATGTCCTCTATGGGCTCTCCACCATCTGAATCACTACTCGACACTGTGGATACTGCCGCAGCAGATAAAGTCTCTGTCTCCATCCATGCAGAATACTCTGGCGAATAGGCCGGATGGCTAACAGAAAAAGCAGCTTTCTCACGCTGATACCAATAAGCTTACACCCCAGATCGGTCCTCTGCTGTAAGATGGTGAGAAGCTAAACACTGACCTAGCGCCCCATCAAAAGGATAAAAGTCCTGGAACTGGTCAAATTACAACATCACGGCCAGTGGGTGGTAGGTAGTCATGCCCCTCAAACCAGCCAGAGGGAGATAATCCATGCCCGGAGCATAAGTAATGAAGCTATAGGGTGAACTAAGCCCTGTACACGACAAGATAGCAAACGGATCTCCGATCCCAGCTAGGAAAACAGACCAAGAGGCAGGATTTGTACACTCCGTAGGCTGGAAGGAATACGACATAGCTATCTCATGGGTAAAGTAGTACCCGTATCGGTGGAAGGTCCCAATTGGTCTCAAGTGTGACACAAACCACATGTATAACATGACCGAACTGCCTGTGAATACCCCTACTGGGTAAGTGCTGCAGAACGTGGCTGACCTCAGCGTTTCCACCACGATCATCGAAATGATGGTACGACCCTCCCTAAGAGCTCTCACTGCCATGATGACATCGATATCCAGCTCATCCATATATCATGGCATGTACACATACGCCACTATGCACATCACGAGTACATCCACTCTGGCCAAATGCCACTGATCCTCTGGTGATGTGAAATCCCCAGAATGTCGTGCGTAGCTATCCACCGAGCCAAATCTGTTTATTAGGAAGCACTGGGGAAATACATGGTCGTATGTAATCTCATCCTCTACTACTCTACGCCGTAACCCGGTGAGGGTCATGAACTGCCGGCACATATCTCCGACAGCCATGTGAGAGCAAGGTCTGTCCAGTGGCAGTGTCGTCAACCGTGCGTACTCCTCTAAGGTTGGAGTCAACTCATGGATACCGAACCAAAAAATCTGCCTCTCCGGTATCCAATGCTCTAGCACGCCCTCCACAAATCTTGTGAGAACCTAAAACATCAGGAAGGTCATAGAATGCTGTAATAACTGATCTACGGTCACCCTATCTGGGGGTGACATACTATAATACCAGGATCTCAGACGAGATGCCACCAATACTGGTGGGGTGTGATCTATGTGGCTGACTGTCGAAGAAGACATATGTGTGGGCCGTATCATAAGACCATCCAGTGGTCAATGCTGAATATCTCTGGACATACATACATACATATGCATAATATGATACATGCATGACAAATAATAGATAGCGATATGATGTAGGGAATGGAAGACAATACATACATTCCTAAGTACATCATCATCTATATACATCGTCTCTGTACAGATAAAAATATAGGGAAATAGGGCACAGACACCCTACTACTAACAGAGGCCTATCAAAAGATTTAGCGAGATTGGGGTACATCCACCCAATATCTAACAGAGGCCTATCAAAAGAGGTAACGAGAATACACATCAGAAGAAGATAATGGCGCTAATATCTACATCATCAATCCTGTCCACCTGATGTAACTCCTCCTGAGTCACTGGATCTCTATCAATAGGGATGTCATGCCTATACAAGGGAGGATCTGCACCGGTAAAGCCAAATGGGTCATCTAAGGGGCCAGCGCCTGAGCTGGAAGGATCAAATGAATCTGCCTCTGCCGGATCTCTGCCCAAATTACTGATAAAGAAATGTGCCCGATCCAGTCGCTGGGTCAAACTGTCAATCTGTGTCACATAAGTCGGATCTCGGACATAGACTAGCCAATCCATCATCATCACGGATCCTGGAACCATATCTCCCATGAACTGAGTGGTGCGAGTTTGGGCTCCAATGGTACGAGGGGACCACCAATGCTGAAATACATCCTGAGTGCATGGACCCTCCGACAATGCAAAACCGTCAACACCCAATAATGGGATATCAATGACGGGTGACTGCGACATAGGCTAATAACGCCTGGCAGGAGGCAAGATCAGTATACGGATCTCTCCTGTGGTGCTCCTAATAGCACGCTCTCCTAAATAGAGCTCCCATCCTCCATCAGTAAAGAGAGGAACCCTACAGGTGGAAATCATGTACACGACACCAGTCGGGTACCCATCCTCAAATCCAATGGCTAATTGCTCCCCAAAGTAGGGAATCCATGTGATGACATCAGCTGTCAATAACTCCAGCTGTAGGGGGCAATGAGTGAAACCCTCAGCTACATGGACCTCTGCCAGTATGGAATGATGCCATCGCCGTCCTCGTGGATAGGTATCCAATCCTAACACGCTCACAGGACGCAAGCATGGGAGCCTCTCATAGGCCCAGAACTGGCAACATAAAGGCAAATATTTGCTGTCAGTAAACACTCTTAACCTATACATGGGAAATTATAAGAGAAATACTCAGCAGCAGAAATGGGTAGAATCCTAACCAAGCCTCGGTCAAGCCCTGCGAACGCATTCTCATTCTCCTGAGGAAATAGGCAAAGGTGTAGGAACCCCAACCATACTCTCCTCTACGGTCCATATGTCGTGTGGCACTAATCAAAGCGAACGACACCGCAGAAGAGTTATCTGCTATGAAGCAGCCCCTAATGATCATCAGGAATAATCGCTGAAGAATGCGATCCCTGACTCTGACATCAGCTGGTATGGGCTCACTCAATAGCCCACTCATAGCATCTACGCTCAAAGGACCCGTACGGACAGCCTTGCCCTTGAGCGCCTCCGTCGGAACTCCTAGCAAGGATCTGACGGTAGTCGGGGTAATATCTGCCGTACAAGGCACTGGTACACCTCCAAACTCCATACCTGTGATAAATCGCCAATCCACCAGTGTCATCATCACCTCACAGTCCAGTAAATGAAGTGACTGAGTCTGGTGAAATCAGCGCTCAGACAGTGCCCTGAAGTAACCCCAGGGACAGCGATAGGGAAGGATGGAATAGAACGCCCTAAATCCCCAGTCATGCACAATCGCTCTATAGTCAGGATGCAGAGCCCGGTACATGGAGTGAATGCTGGATCAATTCCCTCGACGCTGTGTAAAGCTGGGAGCCTACATAAAATGCAAATCGACATCAAAATCCTTTACTCCTCATCAATAGGAAAGAAGGAAGATTAAGATCTAACTTGATACCTCGTTGGCATGCAAGTACATCGAGGGATGACAACTCAAATCACCCAGAAGCTCTGGGTTTGCCACCTGAATACTCAGGAGGTCCATATGGGGAGCATGCGCAGTAGGAGTGGGGTCCACCATCAGAGCATCGTCCTCAACGTCCGGCACATCAACCTGGACGGGACGTATCACCGCCTCTACCAACCGGTGAGGCTCTCTAACAGAACGCGGTTGAGGCACTTTAGAAGCCCTCCTCTGTATGCCAGAAGTGGTCCTATGGGAACTACTTGGCTGGTCCGGATCCATAATATCTGGACAACAAATTTCCAAATCACCTCAAAAAGGGTATGGTAATTCTGAAACCTGGAGCTTTTTTTTTTATAATACATTTTATGACTACATGCATGCATGCATTATTTTAACATACGTATATAGTAGAGTTAAAAATGCATGACCATTCAATGCCTACATTTTGAATTTTTTTGTCATAGTCCCCTTTGTAAATAGGACTATCCACATGCACATAGGCATGACTAGGTGGCCATTTAGTAGCACACCTGACCACAATCATATACATACTATATGCATTTAAATGTCAAATTCATCAATCTATAAGGGTAGCCTAATTACTAGGATTACTTTGCATTTTTACCTTTTACTCATTTGTCTTCAAATAGGATAAGAAATAGTAGAAAAAGGTGCTAATTTGACTGTTTCAAAAGTCAAATTTTTTCACATCATTATGTTCAGCATGGTTTAATACTAACATTTACTATGTTAAATATTTTTTATCAAGTCATTTGAGTATGCATATTCACTACTGTATGTTTAGATGCATTTCATGTGATAAGTCATTTTCCAACGGATAAAAACAGGAAAAGAAGACATGCATACATTACCAGGACAGTGTAAAACACTTGTATGGTTACAGAATTTGCAGAAAGACGTCCAAACTCAGCAGATCTGAAGAAGAACTCTTAGATTTCCTTCGCGGCGCAACATGAAATGGCTTGAGAAAGAAAACTGCAGCATTAATAGCCATTCACGGCTGGCCGCAGGTCCACCTGCGGCTGCTGCAGGTGTACCTGTGGGACCCTTATATGGGTCCCACCCCTCCGGCTACGTCCAGTTCGAGTTACAAAGGAGTTTTCACAAGCTGAAAAGGCCAAATCAGGGATAAAAACGCTACGCGATTGAGCATAATAGCCTGAAACCCTGGTTTTCCTGGGCCCAACTGTGGCTTTCATATCAACCATTGGTATTCGACCAAACCCCGGGTTTACTATACTGATGATCTTAGCAGCTGCAGATCACATTCGATAATACCGCACAAGGGTCCAATGCTGTCAGGTTGGGGTCGTCGTTACCAATCAGAAACCCCGGCGGGGGCTTCACACGTTTTCATATGTCAAAGTATAGATCCCCAGTGGGGGTATCACACATTTTTCGTTGGTTCACACGTCAGCGAAGGTCAAGAAACCTTGACAATTTGCCCAACAAGGGTATTTTTCGTTGATGCACACATCAGCGAAGATCAAGTAGATTCCTGGCAGGGGTTACAACGTGTGGTCATCTGTTGGTTCATACACTAGAGAAGGTTAGGCATCCCTGACAACACATACTGTTGGCAGTAAATCCAACAGAACATTTATATGTCCTGGCGATACCAACAAGGAAGGATCAACATCATCGGGGAGGATCGATGATGGAATATGCTATACACATCCTTAAACAGACAAAGCTTTATCCCCACAGATCTCTTGTACACGAGAGGCACATCTTCGGAATAAAGTCTCACTACTACAAAACAGTAAATAGACAACGCGGAAAAAACGTTGTGGTTTCAGTCAGAAAAATGTCGTGGTTAAGGGTGTCATCTATTTGACACCCTTACACAACGTTTTTAAAACATTGTAGTTAAGCACATTACACAACGTTTTTTAAGAAAAAAACGTTGTAGATTTATTTTCCA
Organism: Panax notoginseng; assembly: GCA_016801055.1. Taxonomy (NCBI): domain Eukaryota; kingdom Viridiplantae; phylum Streptophyta; class Magnoliopsida; order Apiales; family Araliaceae; genus Panax; species Panax notoginseng. The sequence goes on from CM029022.1 coordinate 42,779,392, forward strand.
TAAATTAGCAGATACTTAAAAATGTTGTAGAAGGTATGATTTCACAACGTTTTCTGGATAAAAATGTTATAGTTTAATATATCAGACAACGTTTAGGCATATTTACACAACATTTTTAAAATTTTGTGCATTAAAAAAAAAGAAAGAAAAAGGTTATGGTTCACCTACATTACCAATACACCTGCAATATGCTAATGCTTGAAAGATTAGCATATTGTAGCCTGAAAGATTAAAAGAGTTGTAACTTCAATCATTTATCAAAGATTCCAAGTAATCCAACCACACACAATTCTACAGTTTCGACAAACATTCTTTATCTTCAAAGTATATGACAAGACATTAGCAAATACAGGAAATATAACCCCAACTACTATACTGACAACTCGTGTGTACAATATAAGTATGAGAATATTCAAATTCATGAACCAAACAAAGTTGTTGATTCTCATTAGTATAATAAACCATTCACTTGATTTTCATCAAATGCCAAGAAGTGTTTTAGAATCCTAAACAATCTTTGATTTACAATCCCAATGAACCAGCATAATAACTTTGACTTACAAATGAACAAGGTTTTATCCGGACCTACAGCAGTGGCGAGGGTGGAGTGTAAGACATGACCAAGTAAACACTGCTGTAGGAATGCACACAGCAATGGTACGAGCCTTCTTATTGAGCTTCTCCACAATATGAGCTTGAATCGCCACGACCATTTTCCCCTCCACAAAATGATCCACTCAATGTAACCCCAAGAAAATTCTCCAAGAAAGGAGAGCTATCAACATTCAATTTTCCAAAAAAAGGCTCGCCGCGACCACATCAAGAGAATATAATTCCCCCAAAGACTTTCTTCTTGTCCCTATTAGCAGGACTCAAACGATGAGAACTTTCGACATCACATTCTTCCTTCAAACGTCTCAATTTGTCAGAGACATTTCTAAGAGAAGACGATGCCATTTATGAATTTGAATTAAAGACACGGAAGAAATCACCAGTTTTAATACCACCACCGCCAACATATAGGTACTCCTCACCTCCTCTGCAAAACAAAAGTAACTTTGACTACTCTTGTTCAAATTAAATAAGCATGAAATAATACGGTTATAAAAAACTCAAGCAGCAAAAGCACGCGCACATTTATTATACTAATATAAAAAACTAGGAAAAATTTCAGCTTAAAGATATAACACAATATGAAATAAAAAGGATAATCAAAAAGTTAGCTATGAGCTGTAAACATTTATTAGATGTTTCAAGTAAAAGTACTACACTTTTCTTACTATATATATTTCTCCCCACAATTTGTACCAATCATTCAGTCAGATGCATAGCCTATTAAATTATGAAACTCGTGTTCAATTAACTGAAATCAGAGTTTTAAGTAAATACATAAGCGCAAAATGCAGCAGAAATGGTCTTTTCTAAATTGATGAAAAAAGACAACATTAATAAAGACGAGTGAAGAGAACTGAAACGACTCTTAGTATTCTCGAAATCTTCCCAAAGATAAAACAGGTACCAAGTTAGTTTTTTCCTTAGACTCATTGCAACATTGTTTAACAGCTAACATATATATATATATATATATATATATATACAAATGAGAGAGTTTCACAAATTACCCATAAATTTCATGGAATACTTGGGATGTTATCCATCTCACTTTATACCTCCCAACTGAGCATTTTCTTCTTTTCACAACACCAATGTAGAAAGCAGGATAGTGTATATGATCTCCCATCTGCCACAAATTATGCATGCTTAAGATCAAAGAGCATTAAGAAGATAAAACAAAACTCGAATATATATACCATCCAATATTTCAACTCACAAACATGAACCAACTCTTTCTAATTTGTTTATTGAATGCGAGCTAGAAACTGAAACTAAACTACAACTATGATTGTCACAATAACAGGTTCCAATTGGTTTTTTGATGACAAAATATAGTATGTCCCAACTACTAATTGAAAGAATTCTAAGAGCATAGATATAAATAGTACTGGCGAGCGTACCACAATATTGGCCATATTGTAGTAGTAAGTGTACGACCTGATTCAAATTGCTGAAATGGAATATACCAACAAATTTTTTTTGCTAAAATGGAAGCAAAAAGAAGGAGCTTTATTACCTTTACTGTGCAGTCACATAGTATGCAAGACCACCAACCGGGACTGATTGACCCGAATATTCAGATTCTTGCCATTTGCCCAACAAATTTACCAGGAAATTTCCACTGTACTTCCTATACAACAACTATAAATAAACAAATGGTATTATACAATTTCATATACCATTAGAAAGTAAAATACTTCAGCTACACCAACACATGTAAGGACCAGTACCTGAGTGAAAATCTAGTAAACCTAATCCAGTCCAACAAGGAACTGAACATTGTTAAGTCACATCAGACCCAAAGATTAAGAAACTATTAAACATTTCAGCTGCTCCACAATGCAACATTATATCAAGACCTATAAGACATAGGCATTCTTTCTTTATAAACTTCTAGATATTTAAAGCATCTGGCATTGCAAATGGTACACAACATAACTGATCTAATAAATTTAATAAGACAAGGTAGCCAAACTGGAAACCTGAGTGCAAATTATAGCTGATCTAATAAATTTACATTTAACGTCTTTATTGAGTAAAAATATTTACTAAAAAAAGAAAGAAAGAAATAAACAAAATCATAAACATAATGAGCCTTTTATTAGTTTTATCTTCTAGGGTAATAAAAAAAACTAATCTCCGCATTGAAGCCAGTAACCACCAAAAATTCCCCTGATTCTGCAATCAAGAAGTAAAACAGAAAAAGGAACCCTCTGGCAGCAGGGTTGTCAAAAATAAAGCTGAAACACTCACCTTCCAAAACCAGGGCAACACCCCAAAGAACAAAATTGCAGAATCCATCAATATAGTAACATCCTCATGAACAATATGGAAGTTGCTGAAAGTAAACAATGCAAAATAATACCCATAAGTAAATGACTGCTTAGTGATTAGACCCATTTGAACTCTCTTAGCTAAGTAAAGCCCTGGGTCAACCACAATTGGCAGAACCCTCTGACCTCTGCAATAATATAACATAAATCAATTCTTACTCGAGACAAAGATATGTACAACAAAATCATGGATATAACTAGCAAGCTGGGTTTGCCTACTCTTTCTATCCAAGATCGCTAGTATGATCAATGAAATTGAGATCTCTTTTAACGGAGGAGAACACATAGGATAAGTCTGAAACAGAGAGCGAAAGCAATTGTTAATTTACAGTGAGAAGTATAAATACAGTTCAGCATAAGGCATCAGACTAATCTAGCAGCACAAAACAATCTACTATTAACAAAGCGACATCAATCAGGTTTAGAGTTGCCTTTTCTTTTAAGCTGCCACAATTTTGCGACGACAAAATTATCACAAAAAATTAGCCAATAGACCAGAAACAAAACCCACTACTCTTAATTTCTTCCAACTCTTAAAAAAAAGAATATTCACACAAATATAGAAAAGCAATTGGTAGGCCTTTTGTCAATCTTATGGAACTAAAACAGATTCTAAGACAGATGAACAATATCATCAGGAAACCAAGAGTATAAAGAAGATTCTATTACCTGTGTGTTGTTTTATCAATAATGAAAACAAAAGGCATACCAATTAAGCACCTGTTTATCTTGAAACTCTCGAAGCCATAAATATCAAGAACCTCAATTAAGAATTTTAAGTCTGGATCTTGACCAATTGAACTATTAATATTATCCACAAGTCTGCAAATGTGTGTACAATAATATTAATATTACTAAAAATTAAGTTTCTGTTTAAAAAACTAATGAAGGTACAGGAGTAAGCAAATTATATGTTAAATAGTCAGTGTAGCACACAACTCCTCAAAGCATGAAAATAAACCTCACCAGTCAAATAATCATGAGTACACAATTTTTGCCAATGCATCTCTACTTGTAACTGCAGATTCTGGGTCCAGCCATTTGGTGATAGTTTCATCACGGGTTACAATCACACGTTTGCAGAGGGAATCCTCTAACGCCTTTGGGTCACACCTGAACAACACTTTTACAATTAAAAAGTTGCATTTCCTTCTCTAAAGTCATTTATAAGTACAGACATTTGAGAACACATTGTGTTTCATGAGGCACCTGAATGAGCCAGAGGGTAGTCATGCCGCCAGCGACGCCCCACATGACAGTCGCCTGAACGTCGATGGCTTGGGGGCGTATCCTTGGCGTGAACAAGTCAGCAGCCACCAGAAGACCATTAAGAAGGGATTTAGGAATCGAAGGATTTAATTCAAGAATACTCATAGAGGTAAGGGTTTTAACCTTTGATGTTTCCCCTCTATGTTTCATGCTCTGAGAAGAAACCCCAAAATCGGTACCCAATCTCTGGCGAAGCTGATTCGAATGACGGTTAGGCTTAGGAGCCACTATCGATCCTTCTTCCCTTTGAACTAGTTAACGACCGATACTGAATCCCCTCTGGTTTTGGCCATTTGAAAAGGAGAGAGAAAGTTAATCGGGTTAATAAACCCTAGTTTTCGTTGACTATTTAGGAGTAGAGAAAGAGAGAAGTGTGAGATGAAATATGAAAACTTTTGAGAGAGAAAGAACTATTTAGGATTTGTAATTTTAAGTTTTCACTTCCTCCTAAATTAGTGCAAGCTCCATGTTTTTGACCTACATAACGTTTTAAAAAAAACGTTATCTATTTAAAATCAAAAAAATACCTTTTTAAATAGATAACGTTTTTTCATATGTATCTACAACGTTTTATTAAAAAATGTTATAAAAAAAATAACACAACATTTTTTATAAAAATGTTGTGATTTAAGTGTTGTCTATTTACTGTTTTGTAGTAGTGTCTATATCAAGGATTAAGGACTTTGGTGATAACCCCAACGTCAACATCCTAAAAGATTTGGATCACACATCCAAGCTTGTCATTGTTTCCAATCCCAGACAGAAGCAACAGGGATCCGACAATCGTCCCAACATGTTGGAGAATAATCAAACAACACACTTGCATCATACATTTGCATAATGTTGCTGCACATGGCGTCATGTTTATTTTGTAGCATTTCAAGTGTCTAGAATTCTTTATCCTATCCATGCCATTGCATTGCATGAATATGATAAAGTGGGGCATCTGAAGACACTCAAAATTTTCTGTACACCTGTCACTGACATTGCAGGAGGGCAGATTCGTCTTCCAGAGATAACCCTAGAAGACAGCTCATATCCAGTCCGGATACTACCTGAAGTTCAGTCTCAAACCCAAAACATATACCGGGAATATCAGCTCTAACCTCGGAGATAACCCCGAAGCATGCAGTTCGAATACCGAAAATTCCACCGGAGCAGGCCGATTCATCTCGGAGCTAACCCCGAGATATTCAGTCTCAGTCCCAACACAGGGAATAGCAGTGCTAATCTCGGAGATAACCCCGAGGATTGCAATTGTAGTTCTGGAGATAACCTCAGAAATACTTGTTTCAAATGCATACAGTCAGTTTCAACCTCGGCACTCATACCGAGGCACTAAATACAAATCGGAGATAACACTGAAAAGACAAGCACACCTCAGAGATAACCTTGAGGACCTTCAGTACTTGCAGCAGTCCAATCTCAGAGATATCCCTGAGCAACGTCTGCTTTATCGGCCCAAACTGGAGATAACCCCGGTAAGGGGCAGAATCATCATCTTGCTACCTTAATGCCATATCACGCCGTCTCAACATTTCATACATACATTTCTACACAGCAATGTCCCACAAGAACCAAGGAAGTCCAATCCCGAGTGACTATTGCGTAAGGCAACAGATAGAATTTAAAGCTTGAAGACAGAAAGGCATGGTCACATCTTCCTGACTTCGTACAACCTCTAATCCCATGTCATTGTGTAACTCTCAAAAACGACGATCCGAAATAGGTCTTATACACCTCAATCGGATGCTCGAATTGAAATTTTGAAAGTTCGAGTGGACATCACGTTACATGCATGCACGCACTTCGAGACGGCAAGACATGCAAAGCCCGGGGCACCCCGGGCAGCCGCATGTACATCTGTGACTAGCCGCACTTGCGGCTCCCCCCTCCATAAATAGAGGGCTTGGGGTGGCCATTTTGTAAGATAAAAAGGCGAGGAAGCCCTGTCCAATTTGCTTTGTACACCTCCTAAACTGAGTGCTTTCTCATTCTAAACACTTGTGAGCTCACATATAGCTACTATTGTACCGGCAGGAGCCGAGTGTTCATCCCCTTAAAGCTATAGAAGTCTTCTTTGGCAGTCCACTGTAAGCATTCTTACACATTTTAAAGCCTTTCCCTTCATCTTTGCACACACTATTCTTCACGTTGAGAGTCGTGTTGCATTTGTATGCCCGGACTTCGGTCTGCGATTTCATTTCAGTATATATATATATATATATATATATATATATATATATATATACACACACACACACACACACACATAAGTCTAGCGTCATCGAACAGAGTTCGACACACAGTTCATATATATAAGTATACACATACACACACACACACACATACACACACACACACACACACACACATATATATATATATATATATATATATATATATATATATATATATTTACGTTTCGTCCCGCCTGGAGTTTACTTCATGGCGGTTGATTGCTTTTACAACTTTATTTACATTTCGTCCCGCCTGGAGTTTATTTCGTGGCGGTTGATTGCTTTTATAGCTTTATTTACATTTTCTGATCCCCCATGGAGGTGCTTCGTGGTGGTTGATCATGTCTATATATATATTTACAGCTTATATATATATATATATATATATATATATATATATATATATATATATATATATATATATATAACTACTTACTGCTTTCATATAAATTACGGCATCATGTGAGCCTAGGAATCATGTGATCACATATTCATTTTATTAAATTTAGATTCGGTTCCCGTGATGGACATTATCAGCTGTAAATAGCTTGTAAATTTAATCACGGTGTTTGGATTTCCTCAGATGGTTTTCATGCCCATGAGGAGTTCGGCACTACTTTGTACATTATTTTTCTCGAAGATGTTTCACATCTCGAAAATAAAAGCAATCAAGCCGAACATTTAATAAAATGGAAGTATCAAAGGCCTCAATTACTATTGAGCACAAGGGTTTGAAAAACCTCTTTTATAAAACATCACTGTTATATCTTGTTTAAAATTGAATTTTCACACAAATTCAAACCCTTTGTATATAGGTGCGAACGAGGCCTCACACTACTTCCAAATAACATCACATTGACCTACACACACACACATTCATATAATAGTTTCTTGAAAAGTGGCGGTCACCGTGGTAACACGAATGTCAGGAGGTGCCTAACACCTTCCCTCTGCACAAGTAAGTCCCCGGACCCTAATGAATCTTCGTTTTATAAACCCGTTTAGCAGTGTCACATCACTGGGTCAATGTGCAAACCTTTTCTCGGTTGTGTTGGTACAACCAGTTAAAAAACCAACTGGTGACTCTTACAGTCGAATCGTCGACATATAAATGTTGGACCTTTTCACAACTTGTTTTTTCAAAAAAATCTCACCTAACATGAGAACACCAAAGAACAAGAACAGAAAGGGGACAATTAAAATCCCGACGTCGACAGTGCTATTGAAGCGGCTAATAAGAATATCAAAAAGATCATGCAAAAGATGTTCGCCAATCATAAAGGATGGCCTAACTTGTTACCTATGAGTCTATTAGCCTACAGAACATCAATGCGCACTTCCACTTGGGCAACCCCCTACTCATTAACCTATGGCATGGAAGTAGTGCTCCCCATAGAGGTGGAAATAGAATCCCTTAGAGTGTTGATAGACGCTCAACTGGATGAAGACCAATGGATACAAGATCGGTACCACCAAATATCTATAATAGATGAAAGGAGGGACGCAACCATCTTTCATGGTCAGTTATACCAACAGAAGATCGCTCGATCCTACAACAAGAAAGTCTAGCTACGACAATTCAAGGAACATGACTTGGTCTTGAAGAAGGTTCTTGACAACCAAGATCAATCCAAAGTAAAATTTGCCCCAAACTGGGAAGGCCAGTTTGTTGTCAAGGAGGTATTAACAGGAGGAGCCCACAGATTACAAGAGATGAATGGCGATGAATTTCCCCAACTCATCAATTCAGACATCGTGAAACGGTACTATGTCTGAAGTTACCTGCAAACCAGCATCCTGGTTCTGGATCACCAGATCCTTAGTCAATTCAGGTTTTCAAAACCTTTTCACTACATACAACCTTTCTTCACATCAGTTTGTCCTATCAGGGACAAACATACATTCCAACCAACAGCCTGGTTCTGGATCATCAGATCCATCACTCAATTCAGGTTTTCAAAACCTTTCTCATTACACTTTGCACAATTTTAGTTTGTCCCACCAGGGATAAAACAATCCACAACTTCAGTTTACCCTCAGGGATAAACTTTTCACAACTTCCGTTTATCCCACCAAGGGTGAACTACACAGACCTAATCTCCCCAATACATTGGAGTACGTAGGCAACCATTTTTATAGTCCAATCTAACTACAGGAAAAAAATAAAATCTTTACACCCACTTTACCACCTATAACTTTTAACCTTTTCACGCTAGGTTGGAACTATACAGACCTGATCTCCCCTCATCAATGGAATTACGTAGGCAGCCATTCAAGGTTCGGTCTCACCCCCTACCAAAACAAAAACTTGTCAACGGTACTGGGATCATCCTTCAAACCTTCAAACCACACCTCATCGGCGTAGACCAAAGGGATGGAACTATTTGGTCTCCCCACACAAATGAGAGAATCGGCGACCATCTAAGCTGCGGTTAAGTCCTCAAAGAGAAACACCAATCCATAAGAGATGGACCTACCTGGGCTCCCCAATACAAAGGAGTGCCGACGACCATCTGTGGGGTGGTCAACCTCAGAGAGGAAAGCCACAATCCTCTCCATAACCACATACAAGAAACCAATCCCAAGACACTAAAGTGTAGGGAATACAAAGATCAACAATCCATTCTAAAAGATCCTGAGACATCTCAATGTCCATCCATCAAGGTGGAGTTCAGAATACATCAAGATCACAAGCCCTGGAGAACATGCAAATATCAAGCAAGTAACAAGGCATAACTAAAAAGAAAAGTGAATCAAAATATATTTCCCTTACCATATAATACTGTTTGATATATACAATGTGTCCTGTACATGAAAAAATGGCTAAGCTAGTCTGTGCAGGAAATCCAAGCTAATCTACAATCCAGTGGATAAGCACGCTACCAAATCTAACATGGCATCCCTCTCAGAAGAAGGGGGTAACCCTGTGAGCTCTTGCCCAAGGGTATCAACGCGAGCCAAGAGATCCATAACCATCTGCATGGTGACACTATGCTCATTAATGAACGTGCTCATTTCTGTAATGATATTAGCAGTATGGGACAGCAATGTAGTACTGTCTGTAACAGCGACATCTCGAGCGGATAGAGCACCTTCCCGCTCAATAACAGCGGCATCCCTAGATGATCTAGCCTCATCCCACTCAACAACAACTGTATCTCTTTGAGCCAAAGCATCATCTCTCTTAACTAGAGTGACATCTCTACCAGAAAGAGCTGTCAACATCAAGGCCCTAGCCTAATCCCTCTCATATGTCATCAGATATAGACTCTGCTCTAAATACTTTGCTGAATGTGGAGTCACAGTAGTAGAAATACTAGGAGAATCAACCAGAGCTGTTGTCAACCCAGCAAACAGCTCATCCTCAGTTGGAGAATCAGGGTCCTCCATAGGCTCCCCATTGTCAGAATCAAACTTTGGCTCTGTGGATACAACCCTAACCGATGCAATCTCTGCCTCCAACCATACAGAGTACTCTGTAGAACGGCTTGGATGGCTAGTAGTAAAATCAGCCCTCTCATGTTGGGCCCTAACAGGCATAAACCCTGGACAAATCCTCTACTGATAAAATCCGAGAAGGCAAACGTTGACCCAATGCCCCCTCAAAGAGATGAACATCCTAAAACTGGTCAAATTGTGCCATCATAGCCAGTGGATGATAAGTGGTCACACCCCTCAAACCAGCTATAGGAAGATAATCTATGCCAGATGCATGAGTAATAAAGCTGTAGGGAGAACTAAGCCCTGAACACGATAGAATATCAAATGGATCCTCGATCCATGCCATGAAAATCGACCAAGAAGTAGCATCTGTACACTTCACCGACTGAAAGGAGTAAGACATGGCTATCTCATGGGAAAAGCAATACCCATGGCGTCGAAATGTGCCAATCGGTTTCAAGTGTGTCATAAACTACGCGTACAGAAAGACCGAACTACCTATAAATACCCCCATAGAATGGGACTGGCAATACGTGGCTGACCTCAAGGTCTCTACTATAATTATCGGTAAAATGGTATGTCCCTCCCGGAGAGCCCGCACTGCCATAATCACGTCGATGTCTAAATGGTCCATGTACAATGGCATTTACAGACAAGTCACCAGGCACTTCAAGAGTACATCTACTCTGGCAATACGCCAACCATCCTCCGATGTGGTGAAATCCCTGGAGTACTGCATATAACTGTCCAAAGAGCCAAATCTGTCAATTAGAAAACTCATGGACACTACATGCCCTGAGGAGATCTCATCCATGGCAACCCTATGCCTCAATCCTGTGAGCGTCATAAACTGTCGGCTCATATCTCCTACAGCCATTTGAGCGCAAGGCCTGTCCAGCGATAAATCTGTTAGACGCTCATACTCTTCCAAGGTAGGAGTCAACTTATGGGTCTCAAACTGGAACACCTGCCTCTCTGGTATCCAGTGCTTCATCATGCCCTCTATGAAGCCCAATGGAACCTAGAACATCAGGAGGGTCATGGAGTGATGCATCAGCTGAACTACTGTCACCCGATCTAGGGAGGACAAGCTGTCAGACCATGATCTCAGACATGAGGCCACTAATACTGGTGGGGTATGATCTATCCGGCTAACTATCAATGAAGACATTTGTAGGGCCGTGTCATAAGACCATCTAGGGGTCAATGCTGAACTCGTCTCTGGAAATACACATGCATAACATAATACATGCATGATAAATAATAGATGATAATATGATGTAGGGAATGGAAAATAATATACATACATTCCTAAGTACATCATCATCTAATACATCATCTCTGTATACAGCTGGAAAATACAAGGAAATGGGGCACAACCATCCAGTATCTAATAGAGGCCTATCAAAAGATATAACGAGAAATACATCAGAAAAAGTCAATAGTGTTGATGTCTACATCATCTAACATATCCATCTGATGTAACTCCTCCTGAGTCACGGTATCTCCACCAATAGGGATATCAAGCTGATACAACGGAGGATCTGCACCGGCAAAACCATCTAAATATGGGCCACCTGAAGGGCCAGCCCCTGAGCTGGAAGGATCAAAAGTATCTTCCTCGAAAGGATCTCTGCCCAAATGTCGAATTTAAAAATGTGCCCGATCCAATTGCTGGGTCAAGCTATCAATCTTCATCAAATGAGTAGGCTCTCTGACGTAGGCAATCTAATATGCCATCATGGCGGAGCCAGGAACCATATTCCCCATAAACTGTGTGGCGTGGGTCTGATCTCTGATGGTACGAGGGAACAACCAGCAGTAGAATGCCTCCTGAGTGAACGGTCACTCTGACAAAGCAAAGCCATCAATTCCCACCAATGGGATATCACTGATCGGCGGCTGCGATACAGGCCAATAACGCCTAGCAAGAGGATATATCGATACACGAATCTCTCATGTGGTGCTCCTGATAGCACGCTCTCCTAAATAGAGCTCCCATCCTTCATCTGTGAAGAGAGGAATCCGACGGGTGGACATCACATGCTCGACACTCGTCGAGAAACCACCCTCAAAGCCAACTGTCAAGTGGTCCTCAGAATAGGGAACCCACGTAATGACATCAGCTGTCAATAGCTCCAACTGTAAGTGTGAATGGGTGAAACCCTCAGCTGCAGGAACCTTTGCCAAAGTGGAGTAATGTCATCGTCGTCCCTGTGGGTAGGTGTCTAAACTTAACACGCTAACGAGACGCAGACATGGAAGCCTCTCATATACCTAAAACTGCCAATACAAGATCAAATATCTGCGGTCAGTCAATACTCTTAACCTATACTAGGGAAATCAAAAGAGAAATATTCACCAGCAGGAATGGGTAAATTCCTAGCCAAGCCTCTATCAAGCCCTGCGAACGCATGCATATTCCCCTGAGGAAATATGCAAAAGTATAGGAGCCCCAGTCTTACTCTCTAATACGGTCCACCTCCCGTGTAGAGCTAACTAAAGAGAACGACACCGTGGAAGAGTTATCCACCAGGAAATAAACCCGGAGGATGATCAGGAACAATTACCAAAGAATGCGATCCCTATCTCTCCTATCATCGGGTAATGGCGCACTCAATGCCCCACTCATGGCGTCTACACTCAAAGGACCAGTGTTGACTGTCCTACCTTTGAGCGCCTCAGCCTGGACTCCAAGCAAGGATCTGATGGTAGTCGGAGAAATGTTAGCCACACAAGGCACTGGTGCCCCGAAAAACTCCATACCGGTGATAAACCGCTTATCCATCAGTGCCATCATCACCTCATAATCCAGGAAATGGAGAGACTGAGTCTGATGAAAACAGCGCTCAGACAATGCCCTAAGGTAACCCCAGGGACAATGGCGGGGGAGGGTGGAAAAGAATTCCTCGAATCCCCAAGCATGCACAGTCTCTCGGTACTCTAGGTGAAGAGTTTGGTACAGAGAGTGTATACTGAACTAGTTCCCTCGAGGTTGCGTAAATTCGGGACCCTGCATCACAAATGCAAATCAACAATCAAAACCCTTGCTCCTCATCAATAGGAAAAAGCAAGATTAGACGCAAATTTTACCTCGTTCGTATGTAAATAGATCGAGGGGGTGGCGACTCAAATCATCTAGAAGCTCTGGTTTTGTCACATTTATGGTTGGAAGATCCTTGCGGGGAATAGAAGTAGTAGGAGGAGAGCCGTAACTTGTACATCCTCATTCTCGTCCTCAACATTCGGTACCTCAACCCGAAAAGGACGAATCAGTAACTCCATCAACCGACGAGGCTGTCGGGCTGGGTGAGGCCGAGGCACATCAGAAGCTCTCCTCGACACCTGAAGAGGTCCTACATGAGCTACTTGACTGGTCCGGATCCATGTATCTGGACAAAAGTCTCCAAATCATCTCAGAAAGGGTGTGGTAAATGCTAACCTGGAGCTTATTAAATGCATTTTATGTCTATATGCTTGCACGGAGCACTTTAACATACGACTATAGTAAAGTTAAAAATGCATGACTCATTCAGTGCCTAGACTCGTGATTTTTTTTTGCCAGAGTCTCCTTTGTAAAAAGGACTATCCATATGCACATTGGCATGACTAGGTGGCCATTCATTAGCACACCAACTCATAGTCATAAACATCCTATATGCATGAAAATGTCAAAGTTATAATTCATAAGGGTAATCTAATTACCAGGATTACTTTGTTTTACAACCTTTGCTCATTTGTCCTCAAATAGGATAAGAAATAGCAGAAAAAGGTGCCAATTTGACTGCTTCAAAAGTCAAATTTGTTTTCACATCAATAGGTTCAGCATGGTTAAATACTAACATTTATTATGTTGAATATTTTTTATCAAGTCATATAAGCATGCATATTCACTACTATGTGTTTAGAAGGATTTTATGTGATAACTCACTTTCCAACGGTCAAAACTGGAAAAGAAGACATACATACGTTACTAGGATAGTGCAGAACACTTGTACGGTGATGAATTTTGTAGAAAACAGCCCGAACTCAATAGATCTGAAGAGGAACTCTCAAATTCTTTATGTGGCGTCAATTAAAAATAACTTGTGAAAGGAAAAGCTTCCTAAAGTAGAACCCACGGATGGCTACGGGTCCACCTCCGACTGTCCCAGGTGGACCCCGCCCCCTCTGGCTCGATCAAATTTGAGTTGCAAAGGAGGTTCCACAAGCTGAAAAGTCAAATCAAGAAAAAAGACGCTACGAGATTAAGAAGAGAAGCCTGGAATACTGATTTTCGGAGACCAGACTGCGAGTCTATATATCACTCATTGGTATTCTCCTAAACACAGGGTTCACAAAGCCGATGATCATAGTTGTTACAAGTTACACTGGGCAATACCTTGTGAAGGTTTGATGCCATCAACTTGGGGTTTTAACTCCAATCACAAGCATATATTTCATCAAAAGTTTCTCCCCAGCGGAGATTTCATACGTTTTTAGTCGTTGGCAATTAAATCCAGTGAAGCATCGGAGGTGGTCCAATGATGTTCATTCGTTGAAGGACATTTCAATGAAGGTCAAGCAGCCTTGACATATATAAATCGTTGGCAAGTAAATCCAGCAAAGCATCAGAGATGCTTCGATGATATTCAGTCGTTGAAGCACATTTCAATGAAGGTCAAGCAGCCTTGACATTTTTAGCTGTTGGCAAGTAAATCCAACGAAGCATCGGAGATGGTTCGATGATATTAGCCGTTGAAGCACATTTCAATGAAGGTCAAGCAGTCCAAACAACACAAACTATTGGCAGTAACTCGAATAGAATGCTGGAGAGACTTGGCGATACAAATTGAGAAAAAACATCCTCATCAGGGAGGACCGATGATAGAATCTATTATACAAATCTTCATCAGACAGAGCACAACTCCCAAGAGTCTGTCGTACATGAGAAGAACATCTTCGATAGAAAGTCTGGACTAAGGGTTAAGGACTTTGGTGATAACCCCAATGACAATATCCTCTAGTCTCATTTCATGGAGCAGCCTCCATTCCATACATTCAGCATACATTTGCATCATGCTGCATTACATTTGCATCATGATTATCCTGTCATTTCAAGTGTCTAGTAATCTTTATCCTATCCATGCCATGGAATTGCATGAATATGATAAAGAGAGGCATCTGTAGACACTTGAAATTTTGTATTCCTACTACTAACCTTGTAAGAGGGCAAAATCGTCTTCTAGAGATAACCCTAGAAGTCAAATCCGCTCAATCCCAGAGACAACCTCGAGATACTCAATTTTTAATCCCAGAGATAATACTGAGATACTCAGTTTCAATCTCGAAGATAACCCCAAGATGCTCCATTCCAAACCTCAGAGATAACCCCGAGGAAAGTAGTTCCAGTTCTGGAGATAATCCCAGAATAGTCAGTTTTAACCCCGGAGACAACCTCGGGACACTCAGTTGCAACCCCAGAGATAACCCCGGGAGGTTAAGGCACCTCAAAGATAACCCTGAGGACATTAAGTACTCACAGCAGCCTAATCTCAGAGATAACCCTGAGTAACGACTGCTACAACTGCACAGAGCTGGAGATAACCCCAGTGAGGGGCAAAATCATCAGTTTGCCACCTCGATACTACATTCATGTCATCTCAATATCATTTCATCCACAGAAGTGTCTCACAAGAATCATAACTCAAAATCTCGAGTGACTACTACACATGACAGCACATCGGATAAAATTTAAAGACTTGAAGATCTGGTTATGGACCCATCTTCACGGCTTCGTACAACCTCTTATCCCATGTCATTGTGTAGCTCTCGACAATAGCATTCTAGAAAGGTATAACACGCCTCCATCGGATGCCTAGATTGAAAGTTATGAAGGTTCGAGCAGATAGTACGTTGCACGAGTGCACGTTCTTCGAGATGGCAAGACCCACATGGCCTGGGGCAACCCAAGCAGTATCAGACAGACCCACGACAGCTGCAGATAGACCTACGGCTACCGTAGGTAGACCCGCGACCATACGATCTATAAATAGTGACCTTGGATTGGCCATTTTAAGAAAAAAAAAGAGCGAGGAAGCCCTGTCCATTTTAACTCATAAACACTTCTAGAGTGCTCTAAACTGAGTGATTCTTCTTTCTAAACACTTGTAAGCTCGTGTTTTGCCACATACTGACATTTAACTTGTGGAAACCGAGTTTTCAGGTGTCTAAAGCTATCTGAAGTCTTCTTGGTAGCCCACTGTACGATATTTCAGATTTTTAAGCTTTTGATCACTTTTGTATATATATATTTCTTTGCATCAAACTCTGTTTGATTGAGCCCGAATATAATATTCGGAGCGTTTAATGCTTTTATATATAATTATACATCCTGTTACCGAACATTTTTCGGTGGAGCCTGGATGTACATCCGGTGCGTTTACTGCTTTTTATATATGCAAATACTTATATATATATAATATATATATATATATATATATATATATATATATATATATATATATATTATCGAACTTTATTCGATTGAGCCTGGATATAATATCCGACGTGTTTACAACTTATATATATATATAACTGTTATTCAGTCTGCAGGCTAGATTTGCCTAAATCTGGCCATTTGTCACTTTAACGGTTCATGGTGACTAAATTGGAACCACTGAAGCTATAATGGTTTAGATTTATTCAAATCTAGTTCTTTTTCTAGCTTTTATTTGCCTGCGGGTTAGATTGGCCTAAATCTAGCTATTTCTCAGTTTAACCGGTTCATGGTGATTAAATTGGAACCGTTGAAGCTGGAATGCTCAGATTTACTCAAATCTAGTCTGTTTTCTAGCTTTCGTATATATTGCTTTGTCATGTGAGCCTAGGAATCATGTGATCACAGATTCAGTTCCTAAATCTAGATTCGGTTCCCGTGATGGACATTTTCAGCTACAGCCAGCTTATAAATTATTCACGGTGTCTGAATTTCTTTAGATGACTTCCATGCCCACAAGGAGTTCGACATTGCTATGTATCTTATTTTCTCGAAGATGCTTCGCATCTCAAAAATAAAAAAGCAACCAAGCCGAACACATAATAAAATAGAAGTATCAAATGCCTCAATTACTATTGAGCACAAGGGTTTGAAAAACCTGTTTTACAAAACATCATTTCTGTATCTTGTTAAAAATTAAACTTTTATTACAAAAGTCAAACCTTTGTATATAGGTGCAAACGAGGCATATCACTATTTCCAGACAATGCATATAGACCTACACACACACATTCAGATAAAAGTTTAAATTGAAATGGCAGTAACCGTGTTATCACGGAAGT
>CM029022.1:42796709-42963249 GCA_016801055.1 Panax notoginseng
TGACTTAAATTTTTCTTCGCACCCAGGACGAAGAATATTTTCTCACCTGTCTTTACCTGAAATCATCAAACATCAGGGTTATACCAATACACGTTCCTGTTCTGATGCATCTATAATTTCATCTTTGCACTACGACCAAAGATATTCAACAACAGTTCATCTTTGCACTACATGCCAAAGATATTCATCAACAGACCATCTTTGCACTACAGGCCAAAGATATTCAACAACAGTTCATCTTTGCACTACAGGCCAAAGATATTCATCAATAATTCATCTTTACACTACAGGCCAAAGATATTCATCAATAATTCATATTTGCACTACAGGCCAAATATATTCATATCTCAAAGAAATATATAATCATTTCAGAATTTATATAAACAATAATTATAACCATGTTGATCAATTCACCTTTGCACTTAAGCTTAAGATATTCAATTATAAATTCAATGGTCATGATCATACCAGTCACAATTCAACTTTGCACTACAGGCCAAAGAGAACCCTAGTCATGATCATACCAATAATCTACCCATCTTTACACTCCAGTGAAAGAGAATTTCAACATCAGGGTTATAAAAATGTTATATATGATGATAAAAATAATATGATCAACATATAGTTTTAATCTCAAGAGTAATATTCGTAATCTCATGATTAGTAAATCGTGAATAGTAACTCATGAATAGTAATCCTGACACAAAAGATAGAAATTCCACAATAAAATTCCATACCAATATTTCGGTATAATGATATTGAAAGAATAACATTACTTAAATTTATAAACAATTTATTTTAATTGTTTTACACTTTACTAATTAATGCATTTAATCATCATAAAATGCCAACTCTTACAATTTCATCATCAATAACCAAAACCCTCATCAAAAATCTGCATATACTCATATAGGATTCTCAAGCCATAAAAATCTATTTTCCAATTTTCTTTCTTCACAAAACATATTTAATTCATTTACTCATAACTAGACCATTTTATGAAAAATATCAAATCATCGTTCCAAAAATATTTCTTTTCTGGGATTTAGCATAATATAGTCCCATAGTGAACATATATTTTTCTCAGAATTTTTAAAAGTCATTTACTATTTTTCATATGGCCAAAATAGCCGAATATTTAGACATTTATCAAAAATTGTACTTTTGTCTAAAAATTCTGAAATTTACAGAGTATACTTCTATCATATACATGTACTCCCAATAAAAATTTCATCAATTTTGGAGTTAACCACAAGGAATTATAAGCTGTTACTTCTAAAATAGTCTTTTCTCATAAAATTCATAACTCTCAATCTATACATCCAAAAATCACCATTTTTGGACACAATCAAGAAAACTCATCAAATATCATTTCAAATTTTTCCAGAATTTTTGAAGATCAGAAAAATTACGAAATGAAAATCATAACAACCCTTAAAATCCCTTAATATCCTTACTATCCCTACTATCCCTTACCTCAAAAGAGCAGTACTTCTGACTGGATTATGATATGATGCTGAAGGAAACTTGCACTGATGAATAGCAACTCCCAAGTATATCTAAATACTCACCAATATATGCTTCATAATATAGAGAGAGAAAAGAGAAAGCTTATGTTTTTGGTGTGATTTTCAATTCTAACTTAGCCCTCTATTTATAGGAAAATTTTGGTAGGTTTGACCTGCAACCTGATGACTTTACCTGCTACTATTCCCACCCACCACATTTGAAATATAATTCAGCACATTTCTTCACCAACCACAGTGGAGCCCACCAATTCTAGAATTTTCCACCAAAATGATAAACTCCGAAAATTCAACAATTTCTGAACCAGTCATCTCGTAAAATTCATAATAAATCATTCGTTCATTTTTAACGGTTCAAAATTTATGGACATATACTCAACTTATATATGTATAACATATCCAAAAATTACCACGATCCAACAGTCGGATTAAAAATTTATAACCCCCGCAAAATATCTCAAAAACCCTGATTTTTAATACCTCCATTCCGACAAAAATACTGATAAAAACCTCAACATTAACTCCTTCATTTTTAACCACAAAAATATACCTCATTTATATCCACATAATATAAATATTTCCTTATCATATGAATCAATAATTAATTATTCACAAATAATATTACAGAATCACATTTTGACAACCAGGCCGTTCCCAGGAAAGAGGGGCTTTTCAATAAGGATTTCTCCTTACTGGCGCGCAATTAGATGACCAAACCTCTCCTTAGACAGAACTTTCTAGACATTGCCAATAATGCTATCTAATAATACTATTTAAATAATATGAATTATTGATCTGATAATGGGAAATACTGTTGCAGCACAATTATTGAACAACAATAATACAAAATTTCAACGTAGCAATTATTGAATCAATCAATAAAAAAAATAATTGAACATAATTACTGTAACAATTATTGAGTAGTGCCTTCTTACGTAAGAATCAATAATTTCAAAAATACTGTGCAATACCGTGTGCTACTGTGCAATAACGCGTATTACTGTATTTTAACCACCGGATATTCCAATAGTGTTAACGGTAACAACTACGTCGTTATTTGTAAAAACTCAAATTTGTCGTTTTCTTCACCCCGACAGTATTCTGTTTGGGGCCCACAAATGGCTGCGCCGTCGTACGAATATTCCCTGACAGAACGAATATTCCACGAACCAAACGAATATTCCCCGACAACAAATGAATATTTTATAACCACTTGTTTATTTCAAAAAAATTCCCATTCCACCCATAACTTTAAAATTTTATCAATTTAACCATTTACTGAATGTAATTATAAGAAAATTGAATACTTTTATTTCATAAAATTTGGGGTCTTACAGAGTTCATCAAATTGGAGCAGAATTAATATGACGTTGTTCGCAGTACGAGGCAAAATTTGCGGAGTTATCCCGGTATTGCGTCCCACCTGGTGGATAATGAAGAAAGAATGACGCGGATGTTTTAAGAGGTTTGAAGCCGGAGATATACGTCAACATCTTGTTTCTCATAAACTGTGTTTGTATTCAGATGTTGTAAATAGGGCTCAGTTGGTGGAGCGCGATAACGAGACAACGCAACCAAAAGAGAGCAACCGGCAAAATGATAATCCAGTGAGAGCAGTCATCGAAGCGATGACAACAAGCGTGGAGGGGAGGGATCAACAGGCCAGAAATGGTAACCACTTCGGTGGTTAATCAGGGCCAAAACAATAAGAATGGGCATTTCAAGAAGGGAGATTCAACAATGATGGAAAGACGTCAGCACCAGCACTGTCGTTAAGGAAGGAGAACGACCACCTATCATATGTTTCAAATGCGGAGGGGAGGGGCAATCATCCAGTCCAAACTGCGCGATGCCGTCCAAAGCATGTTATAATTGTGGAAGAGAAGGTCATTTAGCCCGATTTTATCGTTTACGAGACAAATTCAGCTAGGATGGAGGCACCAAAGGCCGTCCCAGAAAAGTCAAAACCGGTTGTGCAAGGGAGAGCATTTGTTGTGAACTCCAAAGAGCAAGGAACCTGAATGAGGTCATCACGGGTAAGCTTATCATAAATTCTAACGAAGTCTTATACTTTATTTGATACCGGTTCTACCCATTCTTTTATTTCTCCTACTTGCGCTCATCGATTAAATTTGATTACGGAGAAATTAGACTTTGACTTAGCAGTTGTTGAAACTCCATTGGGAGAAAACCTTCATTACATCCACGGTTTATAAGTCTTGTTTGGTTCAAGTTGTAACCCACATTACCTATCGATCTTATTTCATTAAAAATACTTGCATTTGACGTGATTCTAGGATTGATTGGTTAACTACTCATCATGCAAAAATTGATTGTTTTCGTAAGGTTGTTAGCTTTCATATTCCTATCGACCTATTATGCGAATTCAAGCAACCAAACCATTAAAATCAATCGCTGTCATCTCAAGCCATAAAGCTATTCGTTTATTGAAAAACGGATGTCAAGCTTTCTTAGCTCATGTCACGGATCTAAACAAAAATACGTCAGCCTTGAATGATATTTCTGTTGTTAATAAATTTCCTGACGTATTTCCGAAGAACTCCTGGCCTACCCCCAGAGCGTGAAATTGAATTTTGTATCGACCTTGAACCGGTACAAAACCCATTTCCAAAGCCCCATATCGAATGGCTCCTATTGAACTTCAGGAGTTAAAGACCCAACTGCAGGAATTGTTAGACATTGGTTTTATTCGTCCTAGTACTTCTCCTTGGGGTGCTCTGTTCTGTTCGTGAAGAAGAAAGATGGGAGTATGCGACTTTGTATTGATTATCGGGAGTTGAATCATGTCACCATCAAAAATAGGTACCCATTGCCACGTATTGATGACCTGTTTTGACCAGTTGCAAGGAGCACAATTCTTTTCAAAGATCGATCTTCGTTCTGGATATCATCAGCTGAAGGTTAGAACTGAGGATATTCCAAAGACTGCCTTCAGAACTCGGTATGGGCATTATGAATTCTTAGTTATGTCTTTTGGATTGACTAATGCTCCTGCTGCCTTCATGGATATGATGAAGGGTATTCAAGGAATATTTAGATCACTTTGTGGTCGTCTTTATCGATGACATCCTTGTTTATTCCAAAAGCCGTGAAGATCATGAGCAACACTTGAGGTTGGTACTCCAAAAGCTTCGTGAATACAAGCTTTATCCAAGTTGAAAAAATGCGAGTTCTGGTTGGAGGAGGTAGCATTCCTTGGGCACGTAGTATCAAGTCGTGGAATATCTGTTGACCCGACAAAGATTGAAGCAATTCAAAGCTGAGAGCAACCTAAATCAGTAACGAAGTACGTAGCTTTCTCGGTCTAGCTGGTTATTATCGGAGATTCGTGGAAGGATTTTCTCGAATCGCTACTCCATTAACTCAGCTGACTCGGAAAGATACAAAGTTCGGTTGGAGCGAAGAGTGTGAGCAGAGTTTTCAAGAACTCAAGAGGAAACTCATTTCAGCACCTGTTCTAACATTACCATCTGGCTCGGAGGGATTTGTCATCTACAGTGATGCTTCGAGCAAAGGGTTGGGATGCGTTCTCATGCAACATGGAAAAGTCATAGCCTATGCATCAAGACAACTCAAGGAATATGAGAGGAATTATCCCTACTCATGATCTAGAGTTGGCAGCTGTTGTCCTTTGCACTTAAAATTTGGAGGCATTACTTGTATGGGGGAGAAGGTGGAGATCTTTACGGATCATAAAAGTCTCAAATATTTCTTCACTCAAAAGGAACTAACATGCGACAACGACGTTGGCTTGAATTGTTGAAAGATTATGATTATACCATTCAATATCATCCTGGAAAAGCGAACGTGGTAGCTGACGCATTGAGTAGAAGATCATATGCAAGTACGAGTGCGATATTGTCAACACAAAGACCCATTTTGTGTGATTTGCAAAGGATGGAGATAGAGTTAAGACTCCAGGGACCATGTGATGATGGCGAATATACGAGTAGAACCGACTTTAATCGATAAAGTTTAAAGCTGCTCAAGCTACAGACCTGGAGCTGATGCGTATGAAGAAGAAAGTGCAAGAAGGTGCTATGCCGGAAGCAAGAATCGATGAAGAAGGAATACTTCGAGTCAACTCCAGACTTTGTGTTCCTAACAACCCTGATTTAAAGTATGAAATCATGATGGAGGCGCACAACACACCGTTTGCAATCCATCCTGGAAGTACCAAAATGTATCATGATCTTCGTCATACATTTTGGTGGAGCAATATGAAGAGAGAGATAGCGCTGTTTATCTCAAGGTGTCTAACTTGTCAACGAGTCAAAGCGGAGCATCAAGTACCAAAAGGTCCATTGCAACCACTTGAAATTCCAGAATGGAAGTGGGAGCACATTACCATGGATTTCGTTACCGGTCTTCCTAGGGTTTTCTCAGGTATTGATGCGATTTGGGTCATTGTTGATAGATTGACCAAGTCTGCTCATTTCTTACCGATACGAGAAACTTATACACTTGAACGTCTTGCTCGTATGTACATAAACGAGATTGTAAGACTGCATGGTATGCCAGTATCCATAGTTTCTGATCGAGACTCAAGATTCACTTCACGATTTTGGGTTGGTTTACAAAAAGCTATGGGCACGGATTTACGATTTAGTTCGGCATATCATCCTCAGACGGACGGACAATCAGAGAGAGGACTATTCAAACTCTAGAAGATTTATTAAGACTCTGTGTCTTTGACTTCAGGGAAGTTGGGACAAGTTCTTACCATTGGTGGAGTTTTTTTACAACAACAGTTATCAAGCAAGTATTGGCATGGCTCCATTCGAAGCATTGTATGGAAGAAAATGTCGTTCTCCAGTATGCTGGGATGAGGTGGGCGAAGCAACGTTGTTGGGACCGGAGTTGGTACGTATGACTACAGAAAAGATTCAAACGATCCGACAACGTATAAAAAACCTCACAAGATCGACAAAAGAGTTATGCTGATCTTCATCGAAAGGACGTGGAATTTGATGTAGGAGATCATGTGTTCTTACGTGTTGCTCCATGGAAAGGAGTTACAAGATTTGGAAAGAGAGAAAAGCTAAATCCTCGATTCATCGGTCCATTTTTAATCCTCGATCGAGTAGGAACTGTGGCTTATAGACTCGCTTTACCGCCAAGTATGTCTCGTGTTCATAACGTTTTTCACATATCAATGTTACGCAAATATGTGGAAAGACCCGAACCACATTATTGAGTTAGAACCGGACGAAATAGCGGAGGATTTGACGTATGAAGAAGTTCCTGTTCAAATCTTGGATAAGAAGGAACATATTCTACGCTCCAAGGTTATACCTCAAGTCAAAGTTTTGTGGAGAAACCACGATGTTGAGGAAATGACTTGGGAGTTAGAATCAGAAATGAAATCAAGGTATCCTTACCTCTTCGACATACCAGGTACGTACCCTAATTTCGAGGGCGAAATTTCATAAGAAGGGGAGGTTGTAAGACCCCAACTTTTATAAATAAAGATGAATTTTCTATAAATATCATTTTTGAATATTATGGAGTTAATTTGATATAATGTTATAGTTGTGGGTAATATTTATAAATTTTGCAAAGTAAGCAAGTTGTTTTAAAATATTCGATTGGTCGGGAAATATTCGTTTTAACAGGGAATATTCGTACAACGACACAATCATTGGTGGACCCCACAACGGAATTATTGTCGGATTGAGAAAACGACAAAAATATTTTATTAAAAATAACGGCGGAAGTTTTACCATTGTTACTGTTGAACTACTCGGTAGTAAAAGTATAGTAATACGTGTGGTTACATAGTAGCACACGGTATTGATTAATAATGCTTATGTGAGAAGTCACTCAGTTTGATTCAATTATTGTCAGTTAATAATATGAATTATTTAGCGATAATGACGTTTTATTTTATTCGTATTATTAACGTAATAAAACAGAATACTTTATTAAAGTTATTCTATAAATAGAATATATTATATTTTATTTAAAAGATTTTTCTTTAAATATGGACCGTCAGATTAAAGTAATCAATCTGGACCGTTCATGGATTAGTTACTATGCATTTATTTTTCTATAAATAGCAGCTCATTCCTTCATTATTTCTTACGAATTCACTGAACTCTAGAGAGAGAAACTATAGAGAGAAACTATAGAGAGAGAGAAGAAGAGTATTCTGCTACTTAACTACTTCCTTACTTCAGCTCTTCTTTAAAACGGTAAGGGGGTGTTATTCTTTCTTATTCATGAAGAGAACTGTTGTTAGTCCATTTATTATTATTCTGTTGGAATAACCTGTATACGCGGTCTACCCTATACTTGGTAACATTCTTCTATTATTCTGTTGGAACATCCTGTCTGTGTGTTTTACACCGGACCTGGTTCCGTTTTTATTATTATTCTGTTGGAACATCCTGTCTGCGTGTTTTACACCGGACCTGGTTCTGTTTTTATTATTATTCTGTTGGAACATCCTGTCTGTGTGTTTTTTACTGGACCTGGTTCCGTTTTTATTATTATTCTGTTGGAACATCCTCTCTGTGTGTTTTACACCGGACCTGGTTCCGTTTTTATTATTATTCTGTCGGAATATCCTGTCTGTGCGTTTACGCCGGACCTGGTTCTATTATTTATTATTCTGTCGGAATATCCTGTCTGTGCGTTTACGCGGACTGGTTCCATTATTATTATTCTGTTGAATAACCTGTCTGTGCGGTCTATCGCATGCATTGTGATTTCTTTTGTTATTCCATTCTTTATTATACTCAGTTGGTTAAGTTTTGACTTCTATACTCCATAAAATTTGTGGAATATCCTTGACATTTGCGCTTCATCTAGTATCTATTCATGAAAATATTCTCCTGATCATTCTTGAATTTTACTCCACAAAGTAGTATCATGTTGACAATTTGGACGTTGTTAATTCTTAGATAAATTAATTCTTGAACTTGTTTTATTGAATTCTTATATCATTGTCATCATCCTCATGTTTATATTCTGTTGAAAGTCATCTGTGGCTGTAGTGCATAGATGGACTTGGTATGATTATGACCAGGGATTATTCGGTGTAATCATGACCGTAATGTTACGAATGATGTGGTAAAAGTCCTCATTGGCCCGTAGTGCATTGATGGACAGTTGTTGGCATGATCATGACCATTAATGAATATACGAATATCCTTGGCCGTAGTGCAGGGGTGATTCGATGATGTGGATTATTTTATTAAGCTGAGTCCCAGCGATCACAGTGTTGGAAAATCTTTTAAATCATAAAAGATAGTAGAGTTTATTTTCTACTTGACTCTCTTAATGGATTGCTTGTTCCGCTACAGTTAAACTTGATGTCTATTATATTTTATCAGTTTAACATTGTTGAAGGCTAATGATAATTTATTCTGCATTATCTTAGTCATAATATTTCTTACTGGGCTAGTTGAGCTCACCCTTTCTTTCACTGTTCTCTTCAGGAAATGAGAACGTAGCTGGGGCAAGTCGGGGAACGGAGTGATGGTTCGAATGATAGTATTAGTTAGTAGTCCTCACTATTCTATGTAATGGTGTGTTAATAAATGTAACGAGGACTCCTTTTGAGCATGAATACTCTCTAGAAGATAATATTTGTATTCAAACTCACAGTTTATGTTTTGTCGTATTGTACACGACAGTTGTATTAGTAAGTTGTATTTGTATTCTGTACTATGTATCTGACGACCCAAGATGGGTGATGTATACCTAATTTTGGGGGCGTCACATATTTTTCCTTCCTCGTTGGTTATCATCGCTCTGATGACTGCTGTCACCGGTATGACCCTGGTTGTGGTCCCTCGTTGCACATACTCATTATCTCACTCTAATAATTGATGTGATGCCCCCAAAATAGGTATACAAACACTCATTCTTAGTCGCCAAATACATGGTACAGAAAGCAAACTACAACTTCAATAATACAATTGTCGTGCAAATACGACAACACATACTGTGAGTTTAAATACAAATATTGTCTTCTAGACAATATCCACACTCAAATAAGTCCTCAATACAATTATTCAAACACTATTTTACAGAAATAGTGAGGACTGCTAAAACATCTTTCTAGAACCATCACTCCATAACCCGACTAGATCCTGCTATGTTCTCACCTCCTGAGAAGAAAAATAGAACAAAAAGGAAAAGGGTGAGCTCAACTAGCCCAGTAAAGAATATTATGACTATGATAATATACAACAAATTATCATTAGTATTCAACAGGAAAAAATCTGGTAGAATATAATCGACAACAAGTTTTAGATCAACAACTGCAGCGGAAACAGCAAACCGTTAGAAGAGTCAAGTAGAGAAAGAATTCTACTATCTTCTAAGATTTAAAAGTCCATCATCAATATTTTATCCCTGTAACATCGATTAATAATCATCTTTATCCAAATATTCATTTTTGCACTACAGGCAAAGATATTCATTTGTTTCACCTGTCAGTCATGTTCATCTCAACACCTGTTCATCTTTGCACTACAGGCCAAAGATATTCATCAAGTAATCATACATCTTTGCACTACAGGCCAAAGATATTCAGTAATATCATCATTTAGGACTGAGGATGATGAAAAATATCTTAAAGAGAACGAATCCAGTGAGACAGAAGGACAAATATTAGGGATTCGTATAACAGTTTATCCAAGATCAATAATACTTCATAATAATCAATTGTGAAGCAGAATTCAAAAATAAAGATCAAAACATGGATACAATCAAAGATAGTAACCATAATAGACATCTTGGACAAAAAGAGAAAATTTTATTTTTCGGTGAATAGTGCCGTATTCGTGAATAGTACCATATACGTGAATAGTGCCGTATACGTGAATAGTAACCCCAACACAGAAAGTTCCAAATTTGATAAAAACTCATATCAATATTTTAGCATAATGATATTGAAGAAAATAATATCATTTAAGAAGAAAATAATATCTCTTACCTCAAGATATCAGTACTTCTGGTCGGAATACCGGTATAAGACTGAAAGAAAACTTGCTCTGATGAATAGAAACTCTCAAAGTATCTAAATACTCACAAAATACACTCAATAATCTAGAGAGAGAAAGAGAGAAAACTTGTTTCTGGTGTGATTTTCAATTCTAACTTAGCCCTCTATTTATAAGAAAATTTTAGTAGGCTTGACCTGCAACCTGATGGCTTTACCTGCTACTATTTCCACCCACCACATTTGAAATATAATTCAACACATTTTTTCACCAACCACAAGTGGGGCCCACCAATTCTAGAATTTTCCATCAAAATGATAAACTCCGAAAATTCAACAATTTCTAAACCAGTTATCTCGTAAAATTCATAATAAATCATACGTTCATTTTTAACGGTTCAAAATTTGTGGACATATACTCAACTTATATATGTATAACATATCCAAAAATTACCACGATCCAACGGTCGGATTAAAAATTATAACACCCGCAATATTTCTCAAAAACCCTGATTTAATTTTTAATACCTCCATTCCGATAAAAATACTGATAAAACACCTCAACATTAACTCCTTCATTTTTAACCACAAAAATATATCCCTCATTTATATCCACATAAAATAAATATTTCCTTATCATATGAATCAATAATTAATTATTCACAAATAATATTACAGAATCACATTTATGACAACCAGACCGTTCCCAGGAAAGAGGGGGCTTTCCAATAAGGATTTCTCCTTACTGGCGCGCAACTAGATGACCAAACCTATCCTTAGACAGAACTTTCTAGACATTGCCAATAATGTTATCTAATAATATTATTCAAATAATATGAATTATTGATCTGATAAATGAAAATACTGTGCAGCAACAATTATTGAAACAACAATAATATAAAATATCAACGCAGCAATTATTGAATCAATAAAATAAAATATTGAACAATAACTACTATAACAATTATTGAGTAGTGCCTTCTTACGTAAGAATCAATAATTGGTGCAATACCGTGTGCTACTGTATTTTAATCACCGGGTATTCCAACAGTATTAACGGTAACAACTACGTCGTTATTTATAAATAACTTATACTTGTCATTTTTTTCATCCAATCGCTTTCCGTTATAGGGCCCACACAAGGCTGCGCCGTCGTACGAATATTCCCCGACAGCAAGAATATTCCACGACCAAACGAATATTTTCCGACAAAAATGAATATTTTATAACCACCTGCTTATTTGAAATATTTGCGCATTTTACCCATAACTAACCTCATTAATCAATTTAACACTTACTATTTCAAAATAATAAATAGAGGGAATTTAAATTTTATTTATTAATAATTTGGGGTCTTACACCCAGGATGGATTGCAAACGGTGTGTTGTGTGCCTCCATCATTATTCTATGCTTCAAGTCAAAATCGTTAGGAACACAAAGTCTGGAGTTGACTCGAAGTATTCCTTCTTCATCGATTCTTGCTTCTGGAATAGCACCTTCTTGCACTTTCTTCTTCATACGCATCAGCTCTATGTCCGTAGCTTGAGCAGCTTTAACTTTATCGATTAAAGTCGGTTCTACTCGTATATTTGATATCATCATGTGGGTACTTGGAGCCTTCATCTCTATCTCCATCCTTTGCAAGTCATACAAAATGGGCCTTTGTGTTAACAACATTGCACTCGTACCCGCGTATGATCTTCTACTCAATGCGTCAGCTACTACGTTCGCTTTTCCAGGATGATATTGGATGGTATGATCGTAATCTTTCAACAGCTCAAGCCAACGTCGTTGCCGCATGTTGAGTTCCTTTTGGGTGAAGAAATATTTGAGGCTTTTATGATCCGTATAGATCTCCACTTTCTCCCCATACAGGTAGTGTCTCCAAATCTTCAACGCGAAAACGACTGCTGCCAACTCCAAATCATGAGTAGGATAATTCCTCTCATATTTTTTGAGTTGTCGTGAGGCATAGGCTATGACTTTCCCATGTTGCATGAGAACACATCCTAACCCTTTGCCTGAAGCATCGCTGTAGATAACAAATCCATCCGAACCAGATGGTATTGTCAGAACAGGTGCCGAAATGAGTCTCCTCTTGAGTTCTTGGAAACTCTTCTCGCATTCCTCACTCCATATGAATTTTGTATCTTTCTAAGTCAGCTGAGTTAACGGAGTAGCGATTCGAGAAAATCCTTCCACAAATCTCCGATAATAACCAGCTAAGCCCAGAAAGCTACGTACTTCGGTTACCGACTTCAGTTGCTCCCAATATTGTATGGCTTCAATCTTCGTCGGGTCGACAGATACTCCATGTTTTGACACCACGTGCCCAAGGAATGCTACTTCCTCAAGCCAGAACTCGCATTTCTTCAGTTTGGCATATAGCTTGTTTTCACGAAGCCTTTGCAATACCAGCTTCAAATGGCGCTCATGATCTTCATGGCTTTTGGAATAGATAAGAATGTCATCAATAAAGACGACAACGAACTGATCTAAATATTCTTTGAATACACAATTCATCATATCCATGAAAGCAGCAGGAGCATTAGTCAATCCAAAAGACATTACTATGAATTCATAATGCCCGTACCGAGTTCTGAAGGCAGTCTTTGGAATATCCTCAGTTTTAATCTTCAGCTGATGATATCCAGAACGAAGATCGATCTTTGAAAAGAATTGTGCTCCTTGCAACTGGTCAAACAGGTCATCAATGCGAGGTAGCGGATACCTATTCTTGATAGTGACATGATTCAATTCTCGATAGTCGATACAAAGTCGCATACTCCCGTCTTTCTTCTTTACGAATAAAACAGGAGCACCCCAAGGAGACGTACTAGGACGAATAAAACCGATGTCCAACAACTCCTGTAGTTGGACTTTTAACTCCTGAAGTTCAATAGGAGCCATTCGATATGGGGTTTTAGAAATAGGCTTTGTACCGGGTTCAAGGTCAATAAAGAATTCAATTTCTCGTTCCGGGGGTAGACCGGGAAGTTCTTCAGGAAATACATCGGAAAATTCTCTAACAATAGAAATATTATTCAAATCTGACTTGTCTTTGTTCAAATCCATAACATGGGCTAAGAAAGCTTGACATCCGTTTTTCAATAAACGAATAGCTTTGTGGCTCGATATGACAGTGACTGATTTTAGTGGTTTAGTAGTTTGAATTCGTATGACAGGTTGGTTAGGAATATGAAAACTAACAACCTTACGAAAACAATCAATTTTAGCATGATGAGTGGTTAACCAATCAATTCCTAAAATCACATCAAAAGCAAGTATCTTTAAAGAGATAAGATCAACAGGTAATGTGATAGTACCAACTTGGATCATGCAAGATTTATAAACTGTAGATGTAACGAAGGTTTCACCCAACGGAGTTTCAACAGATAAGTTAAAGTCCAATTTCTCCGGAGTCAAGTTTAAACGTTGAGCACAAGCAGGAGAGATAAAAGAATGGGTAGAACCGGTATCTAGTAAAGTATAAACTTCGCAAGAATTCAAGATTAGCTTACCCGTGATCACCTCGTTCGGGTTTCTCGCGTTTTGGCCAGTAACGACAAACGCCCTTCCAGGAACCGCTGATTTCGACTTATCCGGGACAGCTTTTGGAGTCACCATCCCCGCTGAACTTGGTTTTGCTACAGAACACTCTCGAGCTATATGACCCTCCTTTCCACAGTTATAACATACCTTGGATTGTTGTGGGCAGTTTAGGCTGATATGTCCCTCTTTCCCACATTTATAACATACGACCGGTGGTCGTTCTCCTCCCCTAGAAACAGTTGTTGTTTGTGCTGACGTCTTCACATTATCATTGTTGTACCTTCTCTTCTTGAAATCTCCTCCCGACTCGCTCCTTCTATTATCACGACCACGATTACCACCAGAGTGGTTACCGCTTTTGTCCGAATATTTTCCTCCCTGCTGGTTTTCATTGCTTCGATGACTGCCGCCACCGGTATGACCCTGGTTGTGGTCCCTCGGTTGCACATACTCATTATCTCGCTCTAATAATTGAGCCCTATTTACAACATCTGAATATAAAGAAAATTTATGAGAGATAAGATATTGCCGAATCTCGGGTTTTAGACCTCTCAGAAACATCCTTGTCATTCGTTCCTCATTTTCGACCAAATGAGGTGCAAACCTGGATAACTCTGCAAACTTTGCCTCGTACTGGGACACCGTCATGTTGTTTTGTTCCAGTCTGATAAACTCTACCTCCTTCATATGACGAATACTTTCAGGAAAGTACTTGTCATTGAACAGTTTTTGAAATGTTTCCCAGGACATGTTGAGTGCGTCAGGCTGGGTACGCTTCACAGACTCCCACCAGTAGTCTGCCTCACCGCGGAACATAAATGTGGCGAATGGAACCTTCTGTTCCTCCGTGCATCCCAAGACATCAAATATCTTGGTAATTTGCTTGACCCACGTTTTCGCCATGATCGGATCCGGCTTTCCCTTAAATTCTAGTGGTCCCAATTCTTTGAACTGCTTAGCTGTGACAAACCGCGCGTTATCATTTCCACCCGTATTCTGCACACGAGTCTCCCTCGTCTGATTTTGCATGAACTGCAAAAAGCTCCTAAACATTCCATCATTCATCGTTTGCTCGGTAACGTTGTTTACAGGAGGAATATTGCCTTCCTGTTGCACGTTCCCCTGGGTAGTGATCAAAGGTGTCTCCACGGTCTGATTTACTCCATTATTAACGTTCTCAGCTGCCATTCTTAAATACTGTCATAAAACAAGGGTTAATAGTCATGTCATATATTATCCCTATACTCTGACCGACCAAATAAACACCAAATAAACTTAGTCAGGTCATACTAATGAAGGAATTTCCCGTCTCTCCCCTCCTAGTTCTTGTCTCACATCTCAGCCAGGGATCATATCCCTAAGCTCTGATACCAACTGTGACGCCCCCAAAATAGGTATACAACACCCATTCTGAGTCGCCAAATACATGGTACAGAAAGCAAACTACAACTTCAATAATACAATTGTCGTGCAAAATACGACAACATATATTGTGAGTTTAAATACAAATATTGTCTTCTAGACAATATCCACACTCAAATAAATTCTCATTACAATTATTCAAACACTATTTTACAGAAATAGTGAGAACTGCTAAAACATCTTTCTAGAACCATCACTCCATACCCCGACTAGATCCTGCTATGTTCTCACCTCCTGAGAAGAAAAATGGAACAAAAAGGAAAAGGGTGAGCTCAACTAGCCCAGTAAAGAATATTATGACTAAGATAATATACAAACAAATTATCGTTAGTCTTCAACAGGGAAAAATCTGATAGAATATAATCGACAACAAGTTTTAGATCAACAACTGCAGCGAAAACAGCAAACCATTAGAAGAGTCAAGTAGAGAAAGAATTCTACTATCTTCTAAGATTTAAAAGTCCATCATCAATATTTTATCCCTGTAACATCAATTAATAATCATCTTTATCCAAATATTCATCTTTGCACTACAGGCCAAAGATATTCATTTGTATCACCTGTCAGTCATGTTCATCTCAACACCTGTTCATCTTTGCACTACAGGCCAAAGATATTCATCAAATAATCATACATCTTTGCACTACAGGCCAAAGATATTCATTAATATCATCATTTAGGACTGAGGATGATGAAAAATATCTTAAAGAGAACGAATCCAATGAGACAGAAGGACAAATAGTAGGGATTCGTATAACAGTTTATCCAAGATCAATAATACTTCATAATAATCAATTGTGAAGCAAATTCAAAAATAAAGATCAAAACATGGATACAATCAAAGATAGTAACCATAATAGACATCTTGGACAAAAAGGGAAAATTTTATTTTTCGATGAATAGTGCCGTATTCGTGAATAGTGCCGTATACGTGAATAGTACCGTATACGTGAATAGTAACCCCGACACAAAAAGTTCTAAATTTGATAAAAACTCATATCAATATTTCAGCATAATGATATTGAAGAAAATAATATCATTTAAGAAGAAAATAATATCCCTTACCTCAAAATATCAATACTTCTGGTCGGAATACCGGTATAAGGCTGAAAGAAACTTGCTCTGATGAATAGAAACTCTCAAAGTATCTAAATACTCATAAAATACACTCAATAATCTAGAGAGAGAAAGAGAGAAAACTTGTTTCTGGTGTGATTTTCAATTCTAACTTAGCCCTCTATTTATAGGAAAATTTTAGTAGGCTTGACCTGCAACCTGATGGCTTTACCTGCTACTATTCCCACCCACCACATTTGAAATATAATTCAGCACATTTCTTTACCAACCACAAGTGGGGCCCACCAATTCTAGAATTTTCCATCAAAATGATAAACTCCGAAAATTCAACAATTTCTGAACCAGTTATCTCGTAAAATTCATAATAAATCATACGTTCATTTTTAACGGTTTAAAATTTGTGGACATATACTCAACTTATATATGTATAACATATCCAAAAATTACCACGATCCAACGGTCGGATTAAAAATTATAACACCCGCAATATTTCTCAAAAACCCTGATTTGAGTTTTAATACCTCCATTCCGATAAAAATACTGATAAAATACCTCAACATTAACTCCTTCATTTTTAACCACAAAAATATATCCCTCATTTATATCCACATAAAATAAATATTTCCTTATCATATGAATCAATAATTAATTATTCACAAATAATATTACAGAATCACATTTATGACAACCAGGCCGTTCCCAGGAAAGAGGGGGCTTTCCAATAAGGATTTCTCCTTACTGGCGCGCAACTAGATGACCAAACCTCTCCTTAGACAGAATTTTCTAGACATTGCCAATAATGTTATCTAATAATATTATTCAAATAATATGAATTATTGATCTGATAAATGAAAATACTGTGCAGCAACAATTATTGAAACAACAATAATATAAAATATCAACGCAGCAATTATTGAATCAATAAAATAAAATATTGAACAATAACTACTATAACAATTATTGAGTAGTGCCTTCTTACGTAAGAATCAATAATTGGTGCAATACCGTGTGCTACTTTATTTTAATCACCGGGTATTCCAACAGTATTAACGGTAACAACTACGCCGTTATTTATAAATAACTTATACTTGTCATTTTCTTCATCCAATCGCTTTCCGTTATGGGCCCACACAAGGCTGCGCCGTCGTACGAATATTCCCCGACAGCAAGAATATTCCACGACCAAACGAATATTTCCCGACAAAAATAAATATTTTATAACCACCTGCTTATTTGAAATATTTGCGCATTTTACCCATAACTAACCTCATTAATCAATTTAACACTTACTATTTCAAAATAATAAATAGAGGGAATTTAAATTTCATTTATTAATAATTTGGGGTCTTACACCCAGGATGGATTGCAAACGGTGTGTTGTGTGCCTCCATCATTATTCTATGCTTCAAGTCAAAATCGTTAGGAACACAAAGTCTGGAGTTGACTCGAAGTATTCCTTCTTCATCGATTCTTGCTTCTGGAATAGCACCTTCTTGCACTTTCTTCTTCATACGCATCAGCTCTATGTCCGTAGCTTGAGTAGCTTTAACTTTATCGATTAAAGTCGGTTCTACTCGTATATTTGATATCATCATGTGGGTACTTGGAGCCTTTATCTCTATCTCCATCCTTTGCAAGTCATACAAAATGGGTCTTTGTGTTAACAACATTGCACTCGTACCCGCGTATGATCTTCTACTCAATGCGTCAGCTACTACGTTCGCTTTTCCAGGATGATATTGGATGGTATGATCGTAATCTTTCAACAGCTCAAGCCAACGTCGTTGCCGCATGTTGAGTTCCTTTTGGGTGAAGAAATATTTGAGGCTTTTATGATCCGTATAGATCTCCACTTTCTCCCCATACAGGTAGTGTCTCCAAATCTTCAACGCGAAAACGACTGCTGCCAACTCCAAATCATGAGTAGGATAAGTCCTCTCATATTTTTTGAGTTGTCGTGAGGCATAGGCTATGACTTTCCCATGTTGCATGAGAACACATCCTAACCCTTTGCCTGAAGCATCGCTGTAGATAACAAATCCATCCGAACCAGATGGTATTGTCAGAACAGGTGCCGAAATGAGTCTCCTCTTGAGTTCTTGGAAACTCTTCTCGCATTCCTCACTCCATACGAATTTTGTATCTTTCTAAGTCAGCTGAGTTAACGGAGTAGCGATTCGAGAAAATCCTTCCACAAATCTCCGATAATAACCAGCTAAGCCCAGAAAGCTACGTACTTCGGTTACCGACTTCAGTTGCTCCCAACATTGTATGGCTTCAATCTTCGTCGGGTCTACAGATACTCCATGTTTTGACACCACGTGCCCAAGGAATGCTACTTCCTCAAGCCAGAACTCGCATTTCTTCAGTTTGGCATATAGCTTGTTTTCACGAAGCCTTTGCAATACCAGCTTCAAATGGCGCTCATGATCTTCACGGCTTTTGGAATAGATAAGAATGTCATCAATAAAGACGACAACGAACTGATCTAAATATTCTTTGAATATACAATTCATCATATCCATGAAAGCAGCAGGAGCATTAGTCAATCCAAAAGACATTACTATGAATTCATAATGCCCGTACCGAGTTCTGAAGGCAGTCTTTGGAATATCCTCAGTTTTAATCTTCAGCTGATGATATCCAGAATGAAGGTCGATCATTGAAAAGAATTGTGTTCCTTGTAACTGGTCGAACAGGTCATCAATGCGAGGTAGCGGATACCTATTCTTGATAGTGACATAATTCAATTCTCGATAGTCGATACAAAGTCGCATACTCCCGTCTTTCTTCTTTACGAATAAAACAGGAGCACCCCAAGGAGACGTACTAGGACGA
Source organism: Panax notoginseng (assembly GCA_016801055.1). Classification (NCBI taxonomy): domain Eukaryota; kingdom Viridiplantae; phylum Streptophyta; class Magnoliopsida; order Apiales; family Araliaceae; genus Panax; species Panax notoginseng. Next base: position 42,816,100 of record CM029022.1, read on the forward strand.
ATAAAACCGATGTCCAACAACTCCTGTAGTTAGACTTTTAACTCCTGAAGTTCAATAGGAGCCATTCGATATGGAGTTTTAGAAATGGGCTTTGTACCGGGTTCAAGGTCAATAAAGAATTCAACTTCACGTTCTGGGGGTAGACCAGGAAGTTCTTCAGGAAATACATCGGAAAATTCTCTAACAATAGAAATATTATTCAAATCTGACTTGTCTTTGTTCAAATCCATAACATGGGCTAAGAAAGCTTGACATCCGTTTTTCAATAAACGAATAACTTTGTGGCTTGATATGACAGTGACTGATTTTAGTGGTTTAGTAGTTTGAATTCGTATGACAGGTTGGTTAGGAATATGAAAACTAACAACCTTACGAAAATAATCAATTTTAGCATGATGAGTGGTTAACCAATCAATTCCTAAAATCACATCAAAAGCAAGTATCTTTAAAGAGATAAGATCAACAAGTAATGTGATAGTGCCAACTTGGATCATGCAAGATTTATAAACTGTAGATGTAACGAAGGTTTCACCAAACGGAGTTTCAACAGATAAGTTAAAGTCCAATTTCTCCGGAGTCAAGTTTAAACGTTGAGCACAAGCAGGAGAGATAAAAGAATGGGTAGAACCGGTATCTAGTAAAGTATAAACTTCGCAAGAATTCAAGATTAGCTTACCCGTGATCACCTCGCTCGGGTTTCTCGCGTTTTGGCCAGTCACGACAAACGCCCTTCTAGGAACCGCTGATTTCGACTTATCCGGGATAACTTTTGGAGTCACCATCCCCGCTGAACTTGGTTTTGCTACAGAACACTCTCGAGCTATATGACCCTCCTTTCCACAGTTATAACATACCTTGGATTGTTGTGGGCAGTTTGGGCTGATATGTCCCTCTTTCCCACATTTGTAACATACGACCGGTGGTCGTTCTCCTCTCCTAGAAACAGTTGATGTTTGTGTTGACGTCTTCACGTTATCATTGTTGTACCTTCTCTTCTTGAAATCTCCTCCCGACTCGCTCCTTCTATTATCACGACCACAATTACCACCAGAGTGGTTACCGCTTTTATCCGAATGTTTTCCTCCCTGCTAGTTTTCATTGCTTCGATGACTGCCGCCACCGGTATGACCCTGGTTGTGGTCCCTCGGTTGCACATACTCATTATCTCGCTCTAATAATTGAGCCCTATTTACAACATCTGAATATAAAGAAAATTTATGAGAGATAAGATATTGTCGAATCTCGGGTTTTAGACCTCTCAGAAACATCCTTGTCATTCGTTCCTCATTCTCGACCAAATGAGGTGCAAACCTGGATAACTCTGCAAACTTCGCCTCGTACTGGGACACCGTCATGTTGTTTTGTTCCAGTCTGATAAACTCCACCTCCTTCATATGACGAATACTTTCAGGAAAGTACTTGTCATTGAATAGTTTTTGAAATATTTCCCAGGACATGTTGAGTGCGTCAGGCTGGGTACGCTTCACAGACTCCCACCAGTAGTCTGCCTCACCGCGGAACATAAAAGTGGCGAATGGAACCTTCTGTTCCTCCGTGCATCCCAAGACATCGAATATCTTGGTAATTTGCTTGACCCACGTTTCTGCCATGATCGGATCCGGCTTTTCCTTAAATTCTGGTGGTCCCAATTTTTTGAACTGCTTAGCTGTGACAAACTGCGCGTTGTTATCATTTTCACCCGTATTCTGCACACGAGTCTCCCTCGTCTGACTTTGATTGAACTGCAAAAAGCTCCTAAACATTCCATCATTCATCGTTTGCTCGGTAATGTTGTTTATAAGAGGAATATTGCCTTCCTGTTGCACGTTCCCCTGGGTGGTGATCAAAGATGTCTCCACGATCTGATTTACTCCATTATTAACGTTCTCAGCTGTCATTCTTAAATACTGCCAAAAAATAAGGGTTAATAGTCATGTCATATATTATCCCTATACTCTGACCGACCAAATAAACTTAGTCAGGTCATACTAGCGAAGGAATTTCCCGTCTCTCCCCTCCTAGTTCTTGCCTCACATCTCAGCCAGGGATCATATCCCTAAGCTCTGATACCAACTGTGACGCCCCCAAAATAGGTATACAACACCCATTCTGAGTCGCCAAATACATGGTACAGAAAGCAAACTACAACTTCAATAATACAATTGTCGTGCAAAATACGACAACACATACTGTGAGTTTAAATACAAATATTGTCTTCTAGACAATATCCACACTCAAATAAGTCCTCAATACAATTATTCAAACACTATTTTACAGAAATAGTGAGGACTGCTAAAACATCTTTCTAGAACCATCACTCCATACCCCGACTAGATCATGCTATGTTCTCACCTCCTGAGAAGAAAAATGGAACAAAAAGGAAAAGGGTGAGCTCAACTAGCCCAGTAAAGAATATTATGACTAAGATAATATACAAACAAATTATCGTTAGTCTTCAACAGGGAAAAATCTGATAGAATATAATCGACAACAAGTTTTAGATCAACAACTGCAGCGGAAACAGCAAACCATTAGAAGAGTCAAGTAGAGAAAGAATTCTACTATCTTCTAAGATTTAAAAGTCCATCATCAATATTTTATCCCTGTAACATCAATTAATAATCATCTTTATCCAAATATTCATCTTTGCACTACAGGCCAAAGATATTCATTTGTATCACTTGTCAGTCATGTTCATCTCAACACCTGTTCATCTTTGCACTACAGGCCAAAGATATTCATCAAGTAATCATACATCTTTGCACTACAGGCCAAAGATATTCAGTAATATCATCATTTAGGACTGAGGATGATGAAAAATATCTTAAAGAGAACGAATCCAGTGAGACAGAAGGATAAATATTAGGGATTCGTATAACAGTTTATCCAAGATCAATAATACTTCATAATAATCAATTGTGAAGCAGAATTCAAAAATAAAGATCAAAATATGGATACAATCAAAGATAGTAACCATAATAGACATCTTGGACAAAAAGAGAAAATTTTATTTTTCGGTGAATAGTGCCGTATTCGTGAATAGTACCGTATACGTGAATAGTGTCGTATACGTGAATAGTAACCCCGACACAAAAAGTTCCAAATTTAATAAAAACTCATATCAATATTTCAGAATAATGATATTGAAGAAAATAATATCATTTAAGAAGAAAATAATATCCCTTACCTCAAGATATCAGTACTTCTGGTCGGAATACCGGTATAAGGCTGAAAGAAACTTCCTCAGATGAATAGAAACTCTCAAAGTATCTAAATACTCACAAAATACACTCAATAATCTAGAGAGAGAAAGAGAGAAAACTTGTTTCTGGTGTGATTTTTAATTCTAACTTAGCCCTCTATTTATAGAAAAATTTTAGTAGGCTTGACCTGCAACCTGATGACTTTACCTGCTACTATTCCCACCCACCACATTTGAAATATAATTCAGCACATTTCTTCACCAACCACAAGTGGGGCCCATCAATTCTAGAATTTTCCATCAAAATGATAAACTCTGAAAATTCAACAATTTCTGAACCAGTCATCTTGTAAAATTCATAATAAATCATACGTTCATTTTTAACGGTTCAAAATTTGTGGGCATATACTCAACTTATATATGTATAACATATCCAAAAATTACCACGATCCAACGGTCGGATTAAAAATTATAACCCCCGCAAAATATCTCAAAAACCCTGATTTTTAATACCTCCATTTCGACAAAAATACGGATAAAAACCTCAACATTAACTCCTTCATTTTTAACCACAAAAATATATCCCTCATTTATATCCACATAAAATAAATATTTCCTTATCATGTGAATCAATAATTAATTATTCACAAATAGTATTACAGAATCACATTTATGACAACCAGGCCGTTCCCAAGAAAGAGGGGGCTTTCCAATAAGGATTTCTCCTTACTGGCGCGCAATTAGATGACCAAACCTCTCCTTAGACAGAACTTTTTAGACATTGTCAATAATGTTATCTAATAATATTATTCAAATAATATGAATTATTGATCTGATAATGAAAAATACTGTGCAGCAACAATTATTGAAACAACAATAATATAAAATATCAACGCAGCAATTATTGAATCAATAAAATAAAATATTGAATAATAACTACTGTAATAATTATTGAGTAGTGCCTTCTTACGTAAGAATCAATAATTGGTACAATAACGTGTGCTACTGTAATTTAACCACCGGGTATTCCAACAGTATTAACGGTAACAACTACGCCGTTATTTATAAACAACTTATACTTGTCGTTTTTTTTCATCCAATCGCTTTCCGTTATGGGGCCCACACAAGGCTGCGCCGTCGTACGAATATTCTCCGACAACAAGAATATTCCACGACCAAACGAATATTCCCTGACAAAATAAATATTTTATAACCACTTGCTTATTTTGCAAAATTTGCACATTTCACCCATAACCAAAGTATTATATCAAATTAACCCCTTATTATTCACAATAATATTTAGAGAAAATTTGATTTTATTCATTAATAAGTTGGGGTCTTACAATTGAGCCCTGTTTACAACATCTGAATATAAAAAAAATTTATGAGAGATAAGATATTGCCGAATCTCGGGTTTTAGACCTCTTAGAAATATCCTTGTCATTCGTTCCTCATTTTCGACCAAATGAGGTGCAAACCTGGATAACTCTGTAAACTTCGCCTCGTACTGGGACACCGTCATGTTGTTTTGTTCCAGTCTGATAAACTCTACCTCCTTCATATGACGAATACTTTCAGGAAAGTACTTGTCATTGAACAGTTTCTGAAATGTTTCCCAGGACATGTTGAGTGCGTCAGGCTAGGTACGCTTCACAAACTCCCACCAGTAGTCTGCCTCACCGCGGAACATAAAGGTGGCGAATATAACCTTCTGTTCCTCCATACATCCCAAGACATTGAATATCTTGGTAATTTGCTTGACCCACGTTTTCGCCATGATCGGATCCGGCTTTTCCTTAAATTCTGGTGGTCCCAATTCTTTGAACTGCTTGGCTGTGACAAACCACGCATTGTTATCATTTCTACTCGTATTTTGCACACGAGTGTCCCTCGTCTGATTTTGCATGAACTGTAAAAAGCTCCTAAACATTCTATCATTCATAGTTTGTTCGGTAACGTTGTTTACAGGAGGAATATTGCCTTCCTGTTGCACGTTCCCCTGGGTGGTGATCAAATGTGTCTCCACGGTCTGATTTACTCTTTTATTAACGTTCTCAGCTGCCATTCTTAAATACTGCCATAAAACAAGGGTTAATAGTCATGTCAAATATTATCCCTATTGTAAGACCCCAAATTATTAATAAATGAAATTTAAATTCCTCTATTTATTATTTTGAAATAGTAAGGGTTGATTTGATTAATGTGATTAGTTACGGGTAAAATGCGCAAATATTTCAAATAAACAAGTGGTCCTAAAATATTCATTGTTGTCGGGGAATATTTGTTTGGTCGTGGAATATTCTTGTTGTCGGAGAATATTCGTACGACGGCGCAGCCTTGTGTGGGCCCCATAACGAAAAGTGATTGGATGAAGAAAATGACAAAAATAAGTTGTTTATAAATAACGGCGTAGTTGTTACCGTTAATACTGTTGGAATACCCGGTGGTTAAAACACAGTAATACGCGTTGTTGCACAGTAGCACACGGTATTGCACCAATTATTGATTCTTACGTAAGAAGGCATTACTCAATAATTGTTATAGTAATTACTGTTCAATATTGTATTTTATTGATTCAATAATTGTTGCGTTGATATTTTATATTACTGTTATTTTAATAATTGTCACTACACAGTATTTTCTATTATCGGAACAATAATTTATATTATCTGAATAATATTATTAGATAACATTATTGGCAATGTCTAGAAAGTTCTGTCTAAGAAGAGGTTTGGTCATCTAATTGCGCGCCAGTAAGGAGATATCCTTATTGGAAAGCCCCCTCTTTCCTGAGAACGGCCTGGTTGCCAGTACTGTGGTTCTGTAATATTATTTGTGTATAATTAATTATTGATTTATATGATGAGAAAATATTAATTTTATGTGGATATAGATGGAGAAAATTTTTAATGTGACAATTGTTGAAAATTAATATTTTTTTTTCTGATAAAATAATTCATTTAAATATATTATTTTAATAATATATTGATGGTGATATTTTTACAATGAATATGGGATATATGAGTATATGAGGAGGAAGAGTATTTTTTGTGGCATTAAATGATTAACACATATTTTGTGTGTTGGTGGACACAATTCTTGACTGAAAATTTATTATTGACTGTAAAATCGCCCGTTTGTGGATTTTGGTCAATTTTTATTTGGAATTTGGAAAAACTTTCTTCTGCAAAGTTGTAGAAAATTGAATTTCCTATAAAAACTCGCGAGATTCGAATTTTCTGATAAAAGGGCTATTTATTATGAATTATTGAAGTTCTGAAGTTCTGAAATAATTGATTTTTGGGAGTTTTAGTTAATTATTTTGAGAAAAACGTTTTTTGTATTTTTTGGACATCATAAACATGTGCAAGGTGGCTGATTTCAGATTTTCTAAGGTGGGCTTGAAAATATATATATATATATATATATATATATATATATATATTATATTAAATTTTCTGCTTTGGTGTTCTAAGCATTTCCTATAAATAGGGTGCTTAGGTTAGAATTGAAAATCACACCAGAAACACAAGTTTCTCTCTATTTCTCTCTCTATATCGAGCGTATTCTTGTGAGTATTTGATACTTTGAGTATTGCTATACGGTGTAAGTTCAAGTCATAGCCTATATCCGGTGTTTCAACTAGAAGTACTATTTTTGCTGAGGTAAGGGATGTTATTTCTTCTTAAATGATATTATTTTCTTCAATATCATTATGCCGAAGTATTGATCTGAATTTTTTATCAAATTTGGAACTTTTCATGTCGGGGTTACTATTCACGAGTTACTATTTACCGAAAAATAAAATTTCTTCTTTTTGTCCAAAATATCTATTATGGATACTAGCTTTGATTGTATCCATGTTTTGATCATTCTTGAATTTTACTTCACTATGATTATTTATGAGGTATTTTTGGACATGGAATAGCTGAAATACGAATCCTTAATATTTATTATTTTGTTTCACTGGATTCGTTTCCTTTAAAATATTTTTCATCATCCTCAGTCCTAAATGATGATATAATTGAATATCTTTGGCCTGTAGTGCAAAGATGAATGATTTCTGATGAATATCTTTGGCCTGTAGTGCAAAGATGAACAGGTGTTGAGATGAACATGACCAACTGATGAATATCTTTGGCCTGTAGTGCAAAGATGACAATTTGATTCAAGATATTTATTGATTGATGTTACAGGGATAAAATGTTGATGATGGACTTTTAAATTCATAGATAATCGTAGATTTCATTCTCTACGTAACTCTTCTATGAATTATTATTTTTCGCTGCGAATATTGATTTAAAAGTTGTTGTCTATTGTAATCTATTAAATTTTTCCTTGTTGAAGACTAACGATAATTTGTTGTATATTATCTTAGTCATAATATTCTTTACTGGGCTAGTTGAGCTCACCTTTTTCCTTGTTGTTCCATTTTCTTCTCAGGAGGCGAGAATGTAGCGAGTACTAGTCGGGGTGTGGAATGATGGTTCAAGACAATTGTTTTAGTAGTCCTCACTATTTTGTAAAATAGTGTATCAATAAGTATAATGAGGACTTAATTGAGTATGAATATTGTCTAGATGACAGTATTTGTATTTAAACTCACAGTATATGTGTTGTCGTATTTTGCACGACAATTGTAATAATAAAGTTGTAGTTGTTTCTGTACCATGTATTTGGCGACTCAGAATGGGTTGGGTGGAATGGACCTATTTTGGGGGCGTCACAGTTGGTATCAGAGCTATAAGTAAAGAGCCCCGAGCCTCTCGCTGGTGACTTCCTGTTGATGGGGGATGCACCGAAGCCAGACTCTCCGTAGGGGACGCCGTTCTGCGGTGGCAAGCTGATAGGTACCATTGTGAGGTGCTGTGGTTGAAGCACCATGAGAGTCACAGTTGGTATCAGAGCTTAGGGATATGATCTCTGGCGGAGATCGGGGAATAGAACTAGGAGGGGAGAGACGAGTAAATCCTTCGCTAGTGTGTCCTACCTAAGCTTATTTGTTGGTTGGTCATAATAAAGGGATATTATGTGATTTGTTTATTTGTTAAATTAACCCTTGTTTTATGGCAGTATTTGAGAATGTCGACTGAGAATGTTAACAGTGGAGTAAATGAGATCGTGGAAACACCTCTAATCACCAACCAGGATAATGTGATGTCAGGCGAAGAAGGAATTAGAGATATCCACGTGGTGAGTGAAGAATTGATAGTTGCACCCGAGATAGTCGCAGAGGTAACAGTCGAGAGTGAGGAAGAAGAGGAAGAAGAGGTACCTGAGGAGAGTTTATTAGAGGTATTATATGATCAAAATGTAGAATTAAAAAACCGTATTCATGAGTTAGAAGAGCAGGCTGAAGAACGACAGGCGGTCGTGGAGCAAAAGGATGCAACAATTCAAGCTTGTGTTACCCGATATGTGATGCTTGAACAGAAGCACTCTTTGGCAGAGTATAAGATGATAAAGCTAGAATCTGAGCTGAAAGAAGCAATAACGGAACGAGTGAGAATGAGTGATGCATGGGTAAAAGCCGCACGACGCGTTGATATTGTGGAAAGAGATGCCCGATCTAATAAAAGAAGATTTAACGATAACGGGAAGACATCGGCAACATCACCAGCACCAACAACAAATTCTAGGGGGGAGAACGACCGCCAGTTAGATGCTACAGATGCGGAGATGAGGGACATATAAGGTCAAACTGTTCAAAGCCTTCCAAGGTATGTTTTAGTTGTGGAAAAGACGGTCACATAGCTCGATTTTGTCCTGTAGCGAAATCAAGTCCAGCGGGGATGGTGACTCAAAAAGTTGTCCCAGAAAAGTTGAAGTCAACGGTTCCTGGAAGAGCGTTTTTTGTGACTCGTCAGAATGCGAGGAACCCGAACGAAGTTAGCACGGGTTAGTTAATTATAAATTTTTGCGAAGTCTATACCTTATTAGATACCGGTTCTACCCATTCATTTATCTCTTCTGCTTATACTCAACGTTTAAACTTGACTCCGGAGAAAATTAGACTTTGATCTATCTGTTGAAACTCCGTTAGGAGAAACTTTCATTACATCCACTGTTTATAAATATTGCTTGATTCAAGTTGGAACCATCACCTTACCTGTCGATCTTATCTCTTTAAAGATACTTACTTTTGATGTGATTTTTGGAATTGATTGGTTAACTACTCATCATGCCAAAATTGATTGTTTTCGTAAGGTTGTTAGTTTTTGTGTTCCTAAGCAACCTGTTATTCGAATTCAAGCAACCAAACCATTGAAGTCAAACTCTTTCATATCAAGCCGTAAAGTCATTCGTTTATTGAAAAACGGATGTCAGGTTTTCTTAGCCTATGTTATGGACTTGAAAAAAAAATACGTCAGTTTTAAATGATATTTCTATTGTTAGTAAATCCCTGACGTATTTCCTGAAGAATTTTTTGGCCTACGCGTGATATTGAATTTTGTATCATCTTTGAATCTGGTACAAAACTCACTTCTAAAATCTCATATCGAATGGCTCCTATTGAACTTCGGGAGTTAAAAACCTAACTGTAGAAGTTTGTACCCGAGCCTTTATCTGGTGACTTCCTTTGTGGAATGTACTGAAGCCAGACTCTCCGTAGGGGACGCCATATTCGTGCGGTAGTAAACTGATAGGTGTCATTGTGACGTGCTATCCAAGATTGGGATATGAGTCACAGTTGAGAGCAACCTAAGTCAGTAATCGAAATACGTAGCTTTCTAGGCTTAGCTGATTTTTATCAGAGATTCGTGTAAGAATTTTCTCGAATCGCTATCCCGTTAACTCAACTAACTCGGAAGGATATCAAATTCGTATGGAGCGAAAAATGCGAGAAGAGTTTCCAAGAGCTTAAGAGGAGACTCATTTCGGCACCTGTTCTGACAATACCATCTGGTTCGGATGGATTTGTTATCTACAGCGATGCTTCAGGCAAAGGGTTAGGATGTGTTCTCATGCAGCGTGGGAAAGTCATAGCCTATGCCTCGCGACAACTTAAAGAATATGAGAGGAATTATTCTACTCATGATCTAGAGTTGGCAGCAGTCGTTTTCGCGCTAAAGAACTGGAGGCACTATCTATATGGGGAGAAAGTGGAGATATATTCAGACCACAAAAGCCTCAAATATTTCTTCACTCAAAAAGAACTCAACATGCGGCAACGACGTTGGCTCGAGCTGTTGAAAGATTACGACCACACTATTCAATACCATCCTGAAAAAGCAAACGTGGTAGCTGACGCGTTGAGTAGAAGATCATATACAGGAACGAGTGCGATGATGTCAAGTATACGCGTAGAACCAACTTTACTCGATAAAGTTAAAGTTGCTCAAGCTACAGACCTGGAGCTGATGAATATAAAGAAGAAGGTGCAAGAATGTGTTATTCTAGAAGTAAGAGTCGATGAAGAGAAGAAAGCTCAAACCTTCGATTTATTTGAAATCCTCGATCGAGTAGGAACTGTGGCCTATAGACTCGCCTTAACGCTAAGTATGTCACGTGTTCATAACGTTATTCACGTATCGATGTTACGTAAATATGTGGACGACCCGAACCACGTTATTGAGTTAGAACCGAACGAGATAGCTGAAGACTTAACGTACGAAGAGGTACCTGTCAAGATCTTGGATAGGAAGGAGCATGTCCTACGTACGAAGGTTATACCACAAGTTAAGGTTTTGTGGAGAAACCATGCTATGGAAGAAATGACCTGGGAGTTGGAATCAGAAATGAAAGCGAGGTATCCTCACCTTTTCGAAACACCAGGTACGTATGTCAATTTCGAGGACGAAATTTCATAAGGAGGGGAGGTTGTAAGACCCCAAATTATTAATAAATGAAATTTAAATTCCTCTATTTATTATTTTGAAATAGTAAGGGTTGATTTGATTAATGTGATTAGTTACGGGTAAAATGCGCAAATATTTCAAATAAACAAGTGGTCCTAAAATATTCATTGTTGTCGGGGAATATTTGTTTGGTCGTGGAATATTCTTGTTGTCGGAGAATATTCGTACGACGGCGCAGCCTTGTGTGGGCCTCATAACGAAAAGTGATTGGATGAAGAAAACGACAAAAATAAGTTGTTTATAAATAACGGCGTAGTAGTTACCGTTAATACTGTTGGAATACCCGGTGGTTAAAACACAGTAATACGCGTTGTTGCACAGTAGCACACGGTATTACACCAATTATTGATTCTTACGTAAGAAGGCACTACTCAATAATTGTTACAGTAATTACTGTTCAATATTGTATTTTATTGATTCAATAATTGCTGCGTTGATATTTTATATTACTGTTGTTTTAATAATTGTCACTACACAGTATTTTCTATTATCGGAACAATAATTTATATTATCTGAATAATATTATTAGATAACATTATTGACAATGTCTAGAAAGTTCTGTCTAAGGAGAGGTTTGGTCATCTAATTGCGCGCCAGTAAGGAGATATCCTTATTGGAAAGCCCCCTCTTTCTTGGGATCGGCCTGGTTGCCAGTACTGTGGTTCTGTAATATTATTTGTGTATAATTAATTATTGATTTATATGATGAGAAAATATTAATTTTATGTGGATATAGATGGAGAAAATTTTTAATGTGACAATTGTTGAAAATTAATATTTTATCTTTTTCTGATAAAATAATTCATTTAAATATATTATTTTAATAATATATTGATGGTAATATTTTTACAATGAATATGGGATATATGAGTATATGAGGAGGAAGAATATTTTTGTGGCATTAAATGATTAACACATGTTTTGTGTGTTGGTGGACACAATTCTTGACCGAAAATTTATTATTGACTGTAAAATCGCCCGTTTATGGATTTCGGTCAATTTCTGTTTGGAATTTGGAAAAACTTTCTTCTGCAAAGTTGTAGAGAATTGAATTTCCTATAAAAAATCGCGAGATTCGAATTTTCTGATAAAAGGACTATTTATTATGAATTATTGAAATTCTGAAATTCAGAAATAATTGATTTTTGGGAGTTTTAGTTAATTATTTTGAGAAAAACGTTTTTTGTATTTTTTGGACATCATAAACATGTGCAAGGTGGCTGATTTCAGATTTTCTAAGGTGGGCTTGAAAATTTATATATATATATTATTATTATATTAAATTTTCTGCTTTGGTGTTCTAAGCATTTTCCTATAAATAGGGTGCTTAGGTTAGAATTAAAAATCACACCAGAAACACAAGTTTCTCTCTATTTCTCTCTCTATATCGAGCGTATTCTTGTGAGTATTTGATACTTTGAGTATTGCTATACGGTGTAAGTTCAAGTCATAGCCTATATCTGGTGTTTCAACTAGAAGTACTGTTTTTGCTGAGGTAAGGGATGTTATTTCTTCTTAAATGATATTATTTTCTTCAATATCATTATGCCGAAGTATTGATCTGAATTTTTTATCAAATTTGGAACTTTTCATGTCGAGGTTACTATTCACGAGTTACTATTCACGAGTTACTATTCACCGAAAAATAAAATTTCTTCTTTTTGTCCAAAATATCTATTATGGATAATAGCTTTGATTGTATCCATGTTTTGATCATTCTTGAATTTTACTTCACTATGATTATTTATGAAGTATTTTTGGACATGGAATAGCTGAAATACGAATCCTTAATATTTATTATTTTGTTTCACTGGATTCGTTTCCTTTACAATATGTTTCATCATCCTCAGTCCTAAATGATGATATAATTGAATATCTTTGGCCTGTAGTGCAAAGATGAATGATTTGTGATGAATATCTTTGGCCCGTAGTGCAAAGATGAACAGGTGTTGAGATGAACATAACCAACTGATGAATATCTTTGGCCTGTAGTGCAAAGATGACAATTTGATTCAAAATATTTATTGATTGATGTTACAGGGATAAAATGTTGATGATGGACTTTTAAATTCATAGATAATCGTAGATTTCATTCTCTACGTAACTCTTCTATGAATTATTATTTTCCGCTGCGAATATTGATTTAAAAGTTGTTGTCTATTGTATTCTATTAAATTTTTCCCTGTTGAAGACTAACGATAATTTGTTGTATATTATCTTAGTCATAATATTCTTTACTGGGCTAGTTGAGCTCACCCTTTTCCTTGTTGTTCCATTTTCTTCTCAGGAGGCGAGAATGTAGCGAGTACTAGTCGGGGTGTGGAATGATGGTTCAAGACAGTTGTTTTAGTAGTCCTCACTATTTTATAAAATAGTGTATCAATAAGTATAATGAGGACTTAATTGAGTATGAATACTGTCTAGATGACAGTATTTGTATTTAAACTCACAGTATATGTGTTGTCGTATTTTGCACGACAATTGTAATAATAAAGTTGTAGTTATTTCTGTACCATGTATTTGGCGACTCAGAATGGGTTCGGTGGAATGGACCTATTTTGGGGGCGTCACACCTATACTCTGACCGACCAAATAAATACCAAATAAACTTAGTCAGGTCTTACTAGTGAAGGAATTCCCCGTCTCTCCCCTCCTAGTTCTTGTCTCACATCTCAGCCAGGGATCATATCCGTAAGCTCTGATACCAACTGTGACGCCCCCAAAATAGGTATACAACACCCATTCTGAGTCGCCAAATACATGGTACAAAAAGCAAACTACAACTTCAATAATACAATTGTCGTGCAAAATACGACAACACATACTGTGAGTTTAAATACAAATATTGTCTTCTAGACAATATCCACACTCAAATAAGTTCTCATTACAATTATTCAAATACTATTTTACAGAAATAGTGAGGATTGTTAAAGCATCTTTCTAGAACCATCACTCCATACCCCGACTAGATCCTTGTAACGACCCCAAAATAGATCCATTCCATCCAACCTATTCTGAGTCGCCAAATACATGGTACAGAAAACAACTATAACTTTATTACAACAATTGTCGTGCAAAATACAACAACACATATGCTGTGAGTTTGGATACAAATATATACCAAATATGACTCATGTTCCAACCGTGGACATCACCTCACAATGACACCTTACATAAAGGTATAGTCAAAAATTGTTTTAGAAATTAGAATCTTTGGGAAGTGCTCAAGGAAACCTTCGTACATGGGAGGCCATGCATCTAGGTTATGATAGATATCATATGGCCACAGAATTATCCTTGGTTTACCCAATAGACCCCAAAGAAAAACGAGAAGATTACTATCATATTCTTCCCAATGGTGAGTCTTCTCTTGACATATCATTATCTCACTGTCTCTAATTGAGAATTATACTTTAAACAAACACCAAGATTATATAGGTAGTGCTCGTATATATACTCAGCAAGTGGATGAGCACATCCCTGTCTTATGATGACACGAGGTTGTATGTCGTTAGACATCTTGTATGATAGTGGCAAACCACCCTTCCAACGTTGGGTACACCTTACCCTATTGGATTCACCAAATATAACTACTAAATGAACTTTTCTATACTGCTTCGGGAGAACATCCACAGCTAGAGACCACCGTTCTATTTCCCCGTTACCCTCGCTCGACCCAGCTACACTCTTATTACCTGAAAGGAATTGTGAAGCAAAAGGGTGAGCACAACTAGCTCAGTAAAGAATATCATGACTAAAGATAATTAAATTATCAATAGCCTTCATCAATAATAAATCAGAGATTTAGAACATATGGTAAATGATAAAAATTTCAACCATAGTTGCAGCGGAACGAGCAATCCATTAGAAGAGTCAAATAGACTATAAAGTCTATTATCTTCTCCATGTTAAAAATCCATCAACAATGTTTTATCCCTGTAACATCAATCAACAATTCTGATCCACAATCATATGAATAACTCATAATCATAACTGTAGTTCTAAATTCCTCTTCTCATCCAGGACGAAGATAATTTTATCACTATCTTTACCTGAAACATCAAAGATCATGGTTACACCAAATCACATTTCCTGTTCATAATCATACTAATAACTTCATCTTTGCACTACGGCCAAAGATATTCATTTGTATCACCAGTTGGTCATGTTTATCTCAACATCTGTTCATCTTTGCACTACTGGCCAAAGATATTCAACAACATATCATCTTTGCACTACGGCCAAAGATATTCATCAACAATTCATCTTTGCACTACAGGCCAAAGATATTCATCAATATTTCATCTTTGCACTACAGGCCAAAGATATTCATCAACAATTCATCTTTGCACTACAGGCCAAAGATATTAATATCTCAAAGAAATATATAATCATTTAAGAATTTATATAAACAATAATTATAACCATGTTGATCATTTCACCTTTGCACTTAAGCTAAAGATATTCAATTATAAATTCAATGGTCATGATCATACCAGTCAACAATTCAACTTTGCACTACTGGCCAAAGAGAACCCATAGTCATGATCATACCAAAAATCTACCCATCTTTACACTCAAGTTAAAGAGAAATATCATCATTAGGGTTATAAAAATGTTATATATGATAATAAAATCAATATAATCAATATATAGATTTAATCTCAAGAGTAATATTCATAAATCAACTATAATTTGGTTAGAAAAAGAAACCAATTTTGTCGTGAATAGTAACTCGTGAATAGTAACTCATGAATAATAACTCGTGAATAGTAACTCGTGAATAGTAACCTCGACTCAAAAAGGTAGAAATTCCACAATAAAATCTATACCAATATTTCGGTATAATGATATTGAAAGAATAACATTTCTTAAGCTTATAAACAATTTATTTAAATTGTTTACACTTTACTAATTAATGCATTTAATCATCATAAAATGTCAACTCTTAAGATTTCATCATCAATAGCCAAAACCCTCATCAAAAATCTGCATATACCTCATATAGGATTCTCAAGCCATAAAATCCTATTTTCCAATTTTCTTACTTCACATAACATATTTAATTTATTTTCTCATAACTTGTCCATTTTCATGAAAAATACTAAATCAGTTCCAAAAATATTTCTTTTCTGGGATTTATCAGAATATAGTCCCATATTGAACATATATTTTTCTCAGAATTTTTAAAAGTCATTTACTATTTTTCATATGGTCAAAACAGCCGAATATTTAGATATTTATCAAAAATTGTACTTTTGTCCAAAAATTCTAAAATTAACAGAGTATACTTCCATCATATACATGTACTCCCAATAAAAATTTTATCAATTTTGGAGTTAACCACAAGAAATTATAAGCAGTTACTTTTAAAATAGTCTTTTCTCATAAAATTCATAACTCTAAATCTATACATCCAAAAATCACCATTTTTGGACACAATCAAGAAAACTCATCAAAATATCATTTCAAATTTTTTCAGAATTTTTGAAGGTCAGAAAAATTACGAAACTGGAAAATATAACAACCCTTAAAATCCCTTACTATCCCTTACTATCCCATACTATCCCTTACCTCAAAGAGCAGCACTTCAGATTGGATGTGACGCCCCCAAAATTAGGTATACATCACCCATCTTGGGTCGTCAGATACATAGTACAGAATACAAATACAACTTAATAATACAACTGTCGGGTACAATACGACAAAACATAAACTGTGAGTTTGAATACAAATATTATCTTCTAGAGAGTATTCATACTCAAAAGGAGTCCTCATTACATTTATTAACACACCATTACATAGAATAGTGAGGACTACTAACTAATACTATCATTCGGACCATCACTCCGTTCCCCGACTTGTCCCAGCTACGTTCTCATTTCCTGAAGAGAACAGTGAAAGAAAGGGTGAGCTCAACTAGCCCAGTAAGAAATATTATGACTAAGATAATGCAGAATAAATTATCATTAGCCTTCAACAATGTTAAACTGATAAAATATAATAGACATCAAGTTTAACTGTAGCGGAACAAGCAATCCATTAAAAGAGTCAAGTAGAAAATAAACTCTACTATCTTTTATGATTTAAAAGATTTTCCAACACTGTGATCGCTGAGACTCAGCTTAATAAAATAATCCACATCATCGAATCACCCCTGCACTACGGCCAAGGATATTCGTATATTCATTAATGGTCATGATCATGCCAACAACTGTCCATCAATGCACTACGGGCCAATGAGGACTTTTACCACATCATTTGTAACATTACGGTCATGATTATACCGAATAATCCCTGGTCATAATCATACCAAGTCCATCTATGCACTACAGGCCACAGATGACTTTCAACATTTTATAAACATGAGGATGATGACAATGATATAAGAATTCAATAAAACAAGTTCAAGAATTAATTTATCCAAGAATTAACAACGTCCAAATTGTCAACATGATACTGCTTTGTGGAGTAAAATTCAAGAATGCTTAGAAGAATATTTTCATGAAAAGATACTGGATGAAACGCAATTATCAAGGATATTCCACAAATTTCATGGAGTATAGAAGTCAAAACTTAACCAACTGAGTACAATAAAGAATGGAATAACAAAAGAAATCACCATGCATGCGATAGACCGCACAGACAGGTTATTCCAACAGAATAATAAATAATGGAACCAGGTCCGGCGTAAACGCACAGACAGGATATTCCGACAGAATAATAAATAATGGAACCAGGTCCGGCGTAAACGCACAGACAGGATATTCCGACAGAATAATAATAATAAATAATGGAACCAGGTCCGGTGTAAAACACACAGACAGGATGTTCCAACAGAATAATAATAAAGACGGAACCAGGTCCGGTGTAAAACACACAGACAGGATGTTCCAACAGAATAATAATAAAAACGGAACCAGGTCCGGTGTAAAACACACAGACAGGATGTTCCAACAGAATAATAGAAGAATGTCACCAAGTATAGGGTAGACCGCGTATACAGGTTATTCCAACAGAATAATAAGAAATGGAATAACAGTTCTCTTCATGAATAAGAAAGAATAACACCCCTTACCGTTTTAAAGAAGAGCTGAAATAAGGAAGTAGTTAAGTAGCAGAATACTCTTCTTCTCTCTCTCTATAGTTTCTCTCTATAGTTTCTCTCTCTAGAGTTCAGTGAATTCGTAAGAAATAATGAAGGAATGAGCTGCTATTTATAGAAAAATAGAATGCATAGTAACTAATCCATGAACGGTCCAGATTGATTACTTTAATCTGACGGTCCATATTTAAAGAAAAATCTTTTAAATAAAATAAAATATATTCTATTTATAGAATAACTTTAATAAAGTATTTTGTTTTATATAAAAAGATGTTTCTGTTTTATTACGTTAATAATACGAATAAAACAAAACGTCATTATCGCTAAATAATTCATATTATTAACTGACAATAATTGAATCAAACTGAGTGACTTCTCACATAAGCATTAATAATCAATACCGTGTGCTACTATGCAACCACACGTATTACTGTACTTTTACTACCGAGTAGTTCAACAGTAACAATGGTAAAATTTCCGCCGTTATTTTTATAGAAAGATAATTTTGTCGTTTTCTCAATCCGACAATAATTCCGTTGTGGGGTCCACCAATGATTGTGCCGTTGTACGAATATTCCCGACAAAAAGAATATTCTCCGACCAAACGAATATTTTATAACAACTTGCGTACTTTGCAAAATTTATAAATATTACCCACAACTATAACATTATATCAAATTAACTCCATAATATTCAAAAATGATATTTATAGAAAATTCATCTTTATTTATAAAAGTTGGGGTCTTACAACCTCCCCTTCTTATGAAATTTCGCCCTCGAAATTAGGGTACGTACCTGGTATGTCGAAGAGGTAAGGATACCTTGATTTCATTTCTGATTCTAACTCCCAAGTCATTTCCTCAACATCGTGGTTTCTCCACAAAACTTTGACTTGAGGTATAACCTTGGAGCGTAGAATATGTTCCTTCTTATCCAAGATTTGAACAGGAACTTCTTCATACGTCAAATCCTCCGCTATTTCGTCCGGTTCTAACTCAATAATGTGGTTCGGGTCTTCCACATATTTGCGTAACATGGATATGTGAAAAACGTTATGAACACGAGACATACTTGGCGGTAAAGCGAGTCTATAAGCCACAGTTCCTACTCGATCGAGGATTAAAAATGGACCGATGAATCGAGGATTTAGCTTTCCTCTCTTTCCAAATCTCGTAACTCCTTTCCATGGAGCAACACGTAAGAACACATGATCTCCTACATCAAATTCCACGTCCTTTCGATGAAGATCAGCATAACTCTTTTGTCGATCTT
Source organism: Panax notoginseng (assembly GCA_016801055.1). Lineage (NCBI taxonomy): Eukaryota > Viridiplantae > Streptophyta > Magnoliopsida > Apiales > Araliaceae > Panax > Panax notoginseng. The sequence continues at coordinate 42,835,538 of CM029022.1, forward strand.
GTGAGGTTTTTATACGTTGTCGGATCGTTTGAATCTTTTCTGTAGTCATACGTACCAACTCCGGTCCCAACAACGTTGCTTCGCCCACCTCATCCCAGCATACTGGAGAACGACATTTTCTTCCATACAATGCTTCGAATGGAGCCATGCCAATACTTGCTTGATAACTGTTGTTGTAGGAAAACTCCACCAATGGTAAGAACTTGTCCCAACTTCCCTTGAAGTCAAAGACACAGAGTCTTAATAGATCTTCAAGAGTTTGAATAGTCCTCTCTGATTGTCCGTCCGTCTGAGGATGATATGCTGAACTAAATCGTAACTCCGTGCCCATAGCTTTTTGTAAACTAACCCAAAATCGTGAAGTGAATCTTGGGTCTCGATCAGAAACTATGGATACTGGCATACCATGCAGTCTTACAATCTCGTTTATGTACATACGAGCAAGACGTTCAAGTGTATAAGTTTCTCGTATCGGTAAGAAATGAGCAGACTTGGTCAATCTATCAACAATGACCCAAATCGCATCAATACCTTGAGAAACCCTAGGAAGACCGGTAACGAAATCCATGGTAATGTGCTCCCACTTCCATTCTGGAATTTCAAGTGGTTGCAATGGACCTTTTGGTACTTGATGCTCCGCTTTGACTCGTTGACAAGTTAGACACCTTGAGATAAACAACGCTATCTCTCTCTTCATATTGCTCCACCAAAATGTATGACGAAGATCATGATACATTTTGGTACTTCCAGGATGGATTGCAAACGGTGTGTTGTGCGCCTCCATCATGATTTCATACTTTAAATCAGGGTTGTTAGGAACACAAAGTCTGGAGTTGACTCGAAGTATTCCTTCTTCATCGATTCTTGCTTCCGGCATAGCACCTTCTTGCACTTTCTTCCTCATACGCATCAGCTCCAGGTCTGTAGCTTGAGCAGCTTTAACTTTATCGATTAAAGTCGGTTCTACTCGTATATTCGCCATCATCACATGGGTCCCTGGAGTCTTTAACTCTATCTCCATCCTTTGCAAGTCACACAAAATGGGCCTTTGCGTTGTTAATATTGCACTTGTACCCGCATATGATCTTCTACTCAATGCGTCAGCTACCACGTTCGCTTTTCCAGGATGGTATTGAATGGTATGATCATAATCTTTCAACAGTTCAAGCCAACGTCGTTGTCGCATGTTGAGTTCCTTTTGAGTGAAGAAATATTTGAGGCTTTTATGATCCGTAAAGATCTCCACTTTCTCCCCATACAAGTAATGCCTCCAAATTTTAAGTGCAAAGACAACAGCTGCCAACTCTAGATCATGAGTAGGATAATTCCTCTCATATTCCTTGAGTTGTCTTGATGCATAGGCTATGACTTTTCCATGTTGCATGAGAACGCATCCCAACCCTTTGCTCGAAGCATCACTGTAGATGACAAATCCCTCCGAGCCAGATGGTATTGTTAGAACAGGTGCTGAAATGAGTCTCCTCTTGAGTTCTTGAAAACTCTGCTCACATTCTTCGCTCCAACCAAACTTTGTATCTTTCCGAGTCAGCTGAGTTAATGGAGTAGCGATTCGAGAAAATCCTTCCACGAATCTCCGATAATAACCAGCTAAACCAAGAAAGCTACGTACTTCGGTCACTGATTTAGGTTGCTCCCAGCTTTGAATAGCTTCAATCTTTGCCGGGTCAACCGATATTCCACGACTTGATACTACGTGCCCAAGGAATGCTACCTCCTCCAGCCAGAACTCGCATTTCTTCAACTTGGCATAAAGCTTGTATTCACGAAGCTTTTGGAGTACCAGCCTCAAGTGTTGCTCATGATCTTCACGGCTTTTGGAATAAATAAGGATGTCATCAATAAAGACGACCACAAAGTGATCCAAATATTCCTTGAATACCCGGTTCATCATATCCATGAAGGCAGCAGGAGCATTAGTCAATCCAAAGGACATGACTAGGAATTCATAATGCCCGTACCGAGTTCTAAAAGCCGTCTTTGGAATATCCTCAGTTCTAACCTTCAGCTGATGATATCCAGAACGAAGATCGATCTTTGAAAAGAATTGTGCTCCTTGCAACTGGTCAAACAGGTCATCAATACGTGGCAATGGGTACCTGTTTTTGATGGTGACATGATTCAACTCCCGATAATCAATACAAAGTCGCATACTTCCATCTTTCTTCTTCACGAACAGAACAGGAGCACCCCAAGGAGAAGTACTAGGACGAATAAAACCAATGTCTAACAATTCCTGCAGTTGGGTCTTTAACTCCTGAAGTTCAATAGGAGCCATTCGATATGGGGCTTTGGAAATGGGTTTTGTACCGGGTTCAAGGTCGATACAAAATTCAATTTCACGCTCTGGGGGTAGGCCAGGAAGTTCTTCAGGGAATACGTCAGGGAATTTATTAACAATAGAAATATCATTCAAAACTGACGTATTTTTGTTTAGATCTGTGACATGAGCTAAGAAAGCTTGACATCCGTTTTTCAATAAACGAATAGCTTTATGGCTTGAGATGACAGCGATTGATTTTAATGGTTTGGTTGCTTGAATTCGCATAATAGGTCGATTAGGAATATGAAAGCTAACAACCTTACGAAAACAATCAATTTTTGCATGATGAGTAGTTAACCAATCAATCCCTAGAATCACGTCAAATGCAAGTATTTTTAATGAAATAAGATCGACAGGTAATGTGTGGGTACCAACTTGAACCAAACAAGACTTATAAACCGTGGATGTAATGAAGGTTTCTCCCAATGGAGTTTCAACAGCTAAGTCAAAGTCTAATTTCTCCGGAATCAAATTTAATCGATGAGCGCAAGTAGGAGAAATAAAAGAATGGGTTGAACCGGTATCAAATAAAGTATAGACTTCGTTAGAGTTTATGATAAGCTTACCCGTGATGACCTCATTCGGGTTCCTTGCTTCTGGGAGGTCACAACAAACGCTCTCCCTTGCACAACCGGTTTTGACTTTTCTGGGACGGCCTTTGGTGCCTCCATCCTAGCTGAATTTGTCTTCGGTAAACGACAAAATCGGGCTAAATGACCTTCTCTTCCACAATTATAACATGCTTTGGACGGCATCGCGCAGTTTGGACTGATGTGCCCCTCCCCTCCGCATTTGAAACATATGATAGGTGGTCGTTCTCCTTCCTTAACGACAGGTGCTGGTGCTGACGTCTTTCCATCATTGTTGAATCTCCTCTTCTTGAAATGTCCATTCTTATTGTTTTGGCCCTGATTACCACCGAAGTGGTTACCATTTCTGGCCTGTTGATTCCCTCCACGCTTGTTGTCACCGCTTCGATGACTGCTCTCACTGGTATTATCATTTTGCCGGCTGCTCTCTTTTGGTTGCGTTGTCTCGTTATCGCGCTCCACCAACTGAGCCCTATTTACAACATCTGAATACAAACACAGTTTATGAGAAACAAGATGTTGACGTATCTCCGGCTTCAAACCTCTTAAAAACATCCGCGTCATTCTTTCTTCATTATCCACCAGGTGGGACGCAAACCGGGATAACTCCGCAAATTTTGCCTCGTACTGCGACACGGTCATATTATTCTGCTCCAATTTGATGAACTCCACCTCCTTCATGTGACGAATACTCTCGGGAAAGTATTTGTCGTTAAACAGCTCTTGGAACTTCTCCCAAGACATCTTCAGTGCGGCAGGTTGAGTACGCTTTATCGATTCCCACCAGTAATCTGCCTCTCCTCGCAACATAAAGGCGGCAAAGGGAACCTTTTGCTCCTCGGAGCAACCCAAGACATCAAATATCTTGGTGATCTGCTTTATCCATGTTTCAGCTACAAGTGGTTTGGGTTCTCCCTTAAACTCCGGTGGTCCCAGCTCCTTAAACTGTTTAGCGGTGACCGCCTGAGAGTTTCCAGTATTTCCACCTACGTTGTGGACAGGAGCCGCTTTCACCTGTTGTTGCATGAATTGCATAAAGCCTCTGAACATTTGGTCAGTGTTGTTGTTTGCATGAGGATTGTCACCTTCCTGATGCACATTATCCTGATTAGTGATATGTGGTGAATCATCAGTCGTCTGTGCTCCATTGCTATTCTCAACATTCTCAGATGCCATTTTCAGATACTGCCACAAAATAAAAATTAATTGATATGTCATATATTATCCTTATATTATGACCGACCAATTAAATACCATGCAAATAAACTTAGGTATGTCATACTAGCGAAGGAATTCCCCGTCTCTCCCCTCCTAGTTCTATTCTCACATCTTAGCCAGGGATCATATCCCTAAGCTCTGATACCAACTGTGACGCCCCCAAAATTAGGTATACATCACCCATCTTGGGTCGTCAGATACATAGTACAGAATACAAATACAACTTAATAATACAACTGTCGTGTACAATACGACAAAACATAAACTGTGAGTTTGAATACAAATATTATCTTCTAGAGAGTATTCATACTCAAAAGGAGTCCTCATTACATTTATTAACACACCATTACATAGAATAGTGAGGACTACTAACTAATACTATCATTCGGACCATCACTCCGTTACCCCGACTTGCCCCAGCTACGTTCTCATTTCCTGAAGAGAACAGTGAAAGAAAGGGTGAGCTCAACTAGCCCAGTAAGAAATATTATGACTAAGATAATGCAGAATAAATTATCATTAGCCTTCAACAATGTTAAACTGATAAAATATAATAGACATCAAGTTTAACTGTAGCGGAACAAGCAATCCATTAAAAGAGTCAAGTAGAAAATAAACTCTACTATCTTTTATGATTTAAAAGATTTTCCAACACTGTGATCGCTGAGACTCAGCTTAATAAAATAATCCACATCATCGAATCACCCCTGCACTACGGCCAAGGATATTCGTATATTCATTAATGGTCATGATCATGCCAACAACTGTCCATCAATGCACTACGGGCCAATGAGGACTTTTACCACATCATTTGTAACATTACGGTCATGATTATACCGAATAATCCCTGGTCATAATCATACCAAGTCCATCTATGCACTACAGGCCACAGATGACTTTCAACATTTTATAAACATGAGGATGATGACAATGATATAAGAATTCAATAAAACAAGTTCAAGAATTAATTTATCCAAGAATTAACAACGTCCAAATTGTCAACATGATACTGCTTTGTGGAGTAAAATTCAAGAATGCTTAGAAGAATATTTTCATGAAAAGATACTGGATGAAACGCAATTATCAAGGATATTCCACAAATTTCATGGAGTATAGAAGTCAAAACTTAACCAACTGAGTACAATAAAGAATGGAATAACAAAAGAAATCACCATGCATGCGATAGACCGCACAGACAGGTTATTCCAACAGAATAATAAATAATGGAACCAGGTCCGGCGTAAACGCACAGACAGGATATTCCGACAGAATAATAAATAATGGAACCAGGTCCGGCGTAAACGCACAGACAGGATATTCCGACAGAATAATAAAGAATATAATAAATAATGGAACCAGGTCCGGTGTAAAACACACAGACAGGATGTTCCAACAGAATAATAATAAAGACGGAACCAGGTCCGGTGTAAAACACACAGACAGGATGTTCCAACAGAATAATAATAAAAACGGAACCAGGTCCGGTGTAAAACACACAGACAGGATGTTCCAACAGAATAATAGAAGAATGTCACCAAGTATAGGGTAGACCGCGTATACAGGTTATTCCAACAGAATAATAAGAAATGGAATAACAGTTCTCTTCATGAATAAGAAAGAATAACACCCCTTACCGTTTTAAAGAAGAGCTGAAGTAAGGAAGTAGTTAAGTAGCAGAATACTCTTCTTCTCTCTCTCTATAGTTTCTCTCTATAGTTTCTCTCTCTAGAGTTCAGTGAATTCGTAAGAAATAATGAAGGAATGAGCTGCTATTTATAGAAAAATAGAATGCATAGTAACTAATCCATGAACGGTCCAGATTGATTACTTTAATCTGACGGTCCATATTTAAAGAAAAATCTTTTAAATAAAATAAAATATATTCTATTTATAGAATAACTTTAATAAAGTATTTTGTTTTATATAAAAAGATGTTTCTGTTTTATTACGTTAATAATACGAATAAAACAAAACGTCATTATCGCTAAATAATTCATATTATTAACTGACAATAATAGAATCAAACTGAGTGACTTCTCACATAAGCATTAATAATCAATACCGTGTGCTACTATGCAACCACACGTATTACTGTACTTTTACTACCGAGTAGTTCAACAGTAACAATGGTAAAATTTCCGCCGTTATTTTTATAGAAAGATAATTTTGTCGTTTTCTCAATCCGACAATAATTCCGTTGTGGGGTCCACCAATGATTGTGCCGTCGTACGAATATTCCCCGACAAAAAGAATATTCTCCGACCAAACGAATATTTTATAACAACTTGCTTACTTTGCAAAATTTATAAATATTACCCACAACTATAACATTATATCAAATTAACTCCATAATATTCAAAAATGATATTTATAGAAAATTCATCTTTATTTATAAAAGTTGGGGTCTTACATTGGATATCGGATATGACGCTGAAGGAAACTCGCACTGATGAATAGCAACTCACCAAGTATCTAAATACTCACAAAATACACTCAATAATCTAGAGAGAGAAAGAGAGAAAGCTTATGTTTCTGGTGTGATTTTCAATTCTAACTTAGCCCTCTATTTATAGGAAAATTTTGGTAGGTTTGACCTGCAACCTGATGGCTTTACCTGCTACTATTCCCACCCACCACATTTGAAATATAATTCAGCACATTTCTTCACCAACCACAAGTGGGGCCCACCAATTCTAGAATTTTCCACCAAAAATAATTTATAACCTGATTTCCGAATCAGCCACCTCTTAAAATTCATAACAAATCATACGTTCATTTTTAACGGTTCAAAATTTATGGACATATACTCAACTTATATATGTATAACATATCCAAAAATTACCACGATCCAACGGTCGGATTAAAAATTATAACCCCCGTAAAATATCTCAAAAACCCTGATTTTTAATACCTCCATTCCGACAAAAATACTGATAAAAACCTCAACATTAACTCCTTCATTTTTAACCACAAAAATATATCCCTCATTTATATCCACATAATATAAATATTTTCTTATCATATGAATCAATAATTAATTATTCACAAACAATATTACAGAATCACATTTATGACAACCAGACCGTTCCCAGGAAAGAGGGGGCTTTCCAATAAGAATTTCTCCTTACTGACGCGCAATTAGATGACCAAACCTCTCCTTAGACAGAACTTTCTAGACATTGACAATAATGTTATCTAATAATATTATTCAAATAATATGAATTATTGATCTGATAAAGGAAAATACTGTGCAGCAACAATTATTGAAACAACAATAATATAAAATATCAACGCAACAATTATTGAATCAATAAAATAAAATATTGAACAGTAACTACTGTAACAATTATTGAGTAGTGCCTTCTTACGTAAGAATCAATAATTTCAAAAATACTATGCAATACCGTGTGCTACTGTGCAATAACGCGTATTACTGTATTTTAACCACCGGGTATTCTAACAGTGTTAACGGTAACAACTACGCCATTATTTGTAAAAACTCAAATTTGTCGTTTTCCTTTACCCGACAGTTATTCGTTATGGGGCCCACAAATAGCTGCGCCGTCGTACGAATATTCTCCGACAGAAAGAATATTCCACGACCAAACGAATATTCTCCGACAACAATGATTATTTTATAACCACTTGCTTATTTTGAAAAAAAAAATTCATATTTCACCCATAACTTTAAACTTTTATCAATTTAACTATTTACTGAATAGTAATTATAAGAAAAATTGCATACTTTTATTTCATAAAATTCGGGGTCTTACAATCCTGCTATGTTCTCACCTCCTGAAAAGAAAAATGGAACAAAAAGAAAAAGGGTGAGCTCAACTAGCCCAGTAAAGAATATTATGACTAAGATAATATACAACAAATTATCATTAGTATTCAACAGGGAAAAATCTGATAGAATATAATCGACAACAAGTTTTAGATCAACAACTGCTGTGGAAATAGCAAACCATTAGAAAAGTCAAGTAGAGAATGAATTCTACTATCTTCTAAGATTTAAAAGTCTATCATCAATATTTTATCCCTGTAACATCAATTAATAATCATCTTTAACCAAATATTTATCTTTGCACTACAGGCCAAAGATATTCATTTGTATCACCAGTCGGTCATGTTCATCTCAACATCTGTTCATCTTTGCACTACAGGCTAAAGATATTCATCAGGTAATCATACATCTTTGCAACACAGGCCAAAGATATTCAATAATATCATCATTTAGGACTGAGGATGATGAAAAATATCTTAAAAAAACGAATCCAGTGAGACAGGATGACAAATAGTAGGGATTCGTATAACAGTTTATCCAAGATCAATAATACTTCATAATAATCAATTGTGAATCAAAATTCAAAAATAAAGATCAAAACATGGATACAATCAAAGATAGTAACCATAATAGATATCTTAGACAAAAAGAAAAAATTTTATTTTTCGGTGAATAATGCCGTATTCGTGAATAGTGTGGTATACGTGAATAGTGCCGTATACGTGAATAGTAACCCTGACACAAAAAGTTTTAAATTTGATAAAAAGTTCATATCAATATTTCGGCATAATGATATTGAAAAAAATATCATTTAAGAAGAAGATAATATCCCTTACCTCAAAATATCAGTACTTCTGGTCGGAATACCGGTATAAGGCTAAAAGAAACTTGCTCTGATGAATAAAAACTCTTAAAGTATCTAAATACTCACAAAATACACTCAATAATCTAGAGAGAGAAAGAGAGAAAACTTATTTCTGGTGTGATTTTTAATTCTAACTTAGCCCTCTATTTATAGAAAATGTTAGCACGCCGAAACAGACTTAACCTGCAACCTGATGGCTTTACCTGCTACTATTCAAGCCTACCACATTTGAATAAAAATCTCAGCATATTTCTTCACCAACCAAGAGTGGGGCCCACCAATTCTAAAATTTTTCATCAAAATGATAAACTCCGAAAATTCAACAATTTCTGAATCAGTCATCTCGTAAAATTCATAATAAATCATACGTTCATTTTTAACGGTTCAAAATTTATGGACATATATTCAACTTATATATGTATAACATATCTAAAAATTACCACGATCCAACGGTCGGATTAAAAATTATAACCCCCGCAAAATATCTCAAAAACTCTGATTTTTAATACCTCCATTCCGATAAAAATACTGATAAAAATCTCAACATTAACTCCTTCATTTTTAACCACAAAAAAAAATATATCTCTCATTTATATCCACATAAAATAAATATTTCCTTATCATATGAATAAATAATTAATTATTCACAAATAATATTACAGAATCACATTTATGACAACCAGACCGTTCCCAGGAAAGAGGGGGCTTTCCAATAAGAATTTCTCCTTACTGGCGCGCAATTAGATGACCAAACCTCTCCTTAGACAGAACTTTCTAGACATTGTCAATAATGTTATCTAATAATATTATTCAAATAATATGAATTATTGATCTGATAATGAGAAATACTGTGCAGTGACAATTATTAAAATAACAATAATATAAAATATCAATGCAACAATTATTGAATCAATAAAATAAAATATTGAACAGTAACTATTGTAACAGTTATTGAGTAGTGTCTTCCTTCTTAAGAATCAATAATTGGTGCAATACCGTGTGCTACTGTATTTTAACCACCAGGTATTCCAACAGTATTAACGGTAACAACTACGCCGTTAATTATAAACAACTTATACTTGTCGTTTTCTTCATCTAATCGCTTTCCGTTATGGGGCCCACACAAGGCTGCGCCGTCGTACGAATATTCCCCGACAGCAAAAATATTCCACGACCAAACGAATATTCACCGACCAAAAATGAATATTTTATAACCACTTGCTTATTTGAAATATTTGCGTATTTTACCCATAACTAACCACATTAATCAAATCAACCCTTTCTATTTCAAAATAATAAATAGATAAAATTTAATTTCATTTATTAATAAGTTGGGGTCTTACAAATACTGTCAAATATACTTTATTTGTAAATTAATAACATTTTGGTGACCCAAGAATGATTATAAAAATAAAATACAAAATAATGTGTATAATTATAATTTGATTATAACCATTATGTTCATCTACGTATAGTTAATAGTTACAATATCATTATTGTATCTATTTTTTATAATTATATTTATAGTATGTAAATATTTATATTTAAGAATTAAATTTATTTACAAATGATTGGTCGCCTGTATGATTCTATTGCAATAAAAAAAAGTGATTGAAAATTTTAAAGACTAATTTTATTAAAGCGCTTATATATGTCACCCACATGTACACCTAGACCTAATTGAAAGATTCCCTACAACGATAACTATTTAATTACATAAATTAACAATAGTTGTCCCATTTCCATTCACTATAACGTGTTTGTGAAAATGCCGCTAAATTTTGCGGTTTTCGTAACTTTAGCAGTGGCTCTACAGTTGGCCATTGCAATTTAGCGATTTTCGTAACATTAAATTTTTTCTGTTTGGTCTACTTGAAATTTGACATTTTACTTTTCTTCTTTTTGCAGGGAATTTTAATCAATGGACAATTCCCTGGTCCTAATATTCATTCAGTTACCAATGTCTTTAAGAGCTTAGACAAACCTTTTCTTATCTCCTGACTCTTGGTATGTGATATGATTTATGTGAAGCACCTTCTTATTTTAAAACCAATTTGATACTTTTAATTATGATAAATGTTGGGATAAATGAACGAAGTAAAATACTTATGAAATACAAGTTAAATGTATTCCTACGAAAAATTGGCGGGTTAGACTAAAAAAGAACACATTTGTTGTTTAAAATACTTAATGGTATTGATTGAAGATTTTTAAACTTTGAGTATTAAATTGATTTTCGTCCAAACTTGGGGGACAATTTTGTCATTAACCCATAATTTCCAACACTTCCGGTAGAATTTTACTAGAGTACTTCTAAGTTTTAAACATGATGATTTTTTTGGATATCTATTTTTAAAGGAAACTCTGCTGAAATTTCTTAAAATTAGTAGCGACTAACTTGATGTTTTGGTGGTTGGATGTGTTGATGATTGAGTATTAATTATTGTGGTGATATGATAAATTATGATAATTGTTATGTCTGATTGTAAGTTATTTTAAGTTGCAAAGAATCTTTAGGTAATGTAATATTTTTTGAATTTTAATCTAATTTGTCGTTACGCCGTGCCTTCAGGCACGGGTAATTACTAGTATATATATATACAACTTCACAATTAATAAAGATTAATTAATCTACAAAACTGAATATGGACGATGAGTCAGATTATCACCATAACCCAACAACATAAACAAAAGAATTAGAAAAATATCATCAAAATCAAACGTAAGAGATGGAGGATGTTATTTGGAAATTCAACGAATTAATGTTCTTCTATCCACAAATCCATCATCTTTTTGTGTATTAATTGTAATATATTTATGAAGGAAAACTAGTTGCAATTAGATTATAATTACACTCGTGGGTGGGTGTCAAATTAAATGAGATGCAGATCGATATATATTATATATCGTAATTAATGACTAAGGAGGATTATATATATATATAGTTTCTTTCTTGTAGATTTCATTCGGAATAAATAACATATATAATGCAAGTCGTGAATTGCGGCAGGGCAGGGCAGGAGAATAAGGTTTTTAGTACCTTTATTCTCACCAGCCCATGGCAGGCATCTACATGCACCATCCATCTAACTATACTAAAAACTTTGGCATTTTGATCAACTGTACGTTTTAATTCTTTCAGCAGATTGTTTTATAAGGTTGATGACGAAAACTAATTAATTTAAAATACATGTACAAGTTCTCCTTCCTGTCTATCACATGCAAAGGGAATGTTTAATTGCAGTAGGTTTAGTTTAATTCTTTCAACAGAATGTTTTTAATATTTTATAATAAAATTTTTTTAAAAATAATAATTATTTGTTATATTTAAAATAAAAGATTGTTTTTAAAAAGTTATAAAAATAATTATTATTTTAAGGAAAATATACTAGAAATTTTATTTTTTCAGAAATGATAAAAGTTTCATATATAGATTCAAAAAATTAAATAAGAAAATAAAACTTTATTTTTTTGAAACAGTAGACTTTTTTCATTTTTTATGTAAAACTTTATTTTCAAAAAAAAGAGTTAATATCTTTACGATTATTATATGTATTCTTAATATTAGAATTTTTAAAAACTAAAACTAAAAATAGAAATTAAAATACAAAAAATAGTAAAAGATAAATAAAAAAACTGATTCATTTTTTTTTTAAATAAATAAATTAAAAATTAATATTATTTTCAGGAATTTTTTTTTGGAAAAGTTTTCATTTTTTAAAAAATGAGTAAAGTTTTATAAAATATATATTAAAAAAACAAAAAAAAAATTAAAGATGTGTAAATTTTCATAAAAATAACTAAGATTTAAAAAAATTGAACTTTACTTTATTTTAAATCTATATTTTATAAAAAATTACTCATTTTTGAAAAAATAAAAGTTTCTAATATTTTTTCCTTAAAATAATAATAATTTTTTAAAAATAATATTTTATTTTAAATATAAAAATATTAACTATTAAAAAAAGATTATTTTATTTTTAAATGTTAAATTACAAAATTATTTTAAAAAATTATTTTATTTTAAAATATTAAAAATAATAATTATTTTTAAAATAATAAAATTTTTAAACATTTAAAATAACTATTTTTAAAATAATTATTTTATTTTATTTTATTAAAAATTAGAGTTTGGTCAAAATGGGTCGGGTTTGGGTCATATAGTGTATGAGGAATGTAAATGCTAAAAAATGTCACTTTAATTTAAAGACTTAAATGACGAAAATTGTGACGCCCCCAAAATAGGTATACATCATCCATTGAGTCGCCAAATACATGGTACTGAATACAAATACAAACTTAATTATACAACATAAGCTGTGAGTTTTAATACAAATATTATCTTCTAGACAGTATTCAAACTCAAAATAAGTTTTCATTACATTTATTGTTACACTATTTCACAGAATAGTGAGGACTACTAATGCTACCATCTGGACCGTCACTCCGTTCCCCGACTAGTCTCAGCTATATTCTCATTTTCTGAAGAGAACAATGAAAGAAAAGGGTGAGCTCAACTAGCCCAATAAAAAATATTATGATTAAGATAATGCGGAATAAATTATCGTTAGCATTCAACAATGTTAAACTGATAAAATATAATAAATATCAAGTTTAACTGTTGCGGAACAAACAATTCATTAGAAGAGTCAAGTAGAGCATGATATCTACTATCTTCTATGATTTAAAAGAATTTATCATCAATTTTATCGCTGAGACTCGGCTTAATAAATAATCCACATCATTGAATCACCTCTGCACTACGGCTAAGGATATTCATTAGTATCACGACCACAAATTATCCATATACTACGGGCCAAGGGTATTCGTGTTTTCACCGATGGTCACGATCATGCCAACAACTGTCCATCAATGCACTACGGGTCAATGAGGACTTTTATCACATCATTTGTAACATTACGGTCATGATTATACCGAATAATTCCTGGTCATAATCATACCAAGTCCATCTATGCACTACGGCCACAGATGACTTTCAACATAATATAAGCATGAGGATGATGACAATGATATAAGAATTCAATTAAAAGAAAGCAAAAGATAAATTTTTAAAGATTTATAATTTAATTTATCCAGAATTCAATAATGTCCAAATTGTCAACATGATACTGCTTTGTGGAGTAAAATTCAAGAATAATATTGTATCAAAAATAATTTGGACCGAAAAGAAATCAATTTTTATCATGAATAGTACCACGGGTGAATAGTAACTGAGTGAATAGTACCCCGTGAATAGTACTTCAGAAATAGTAACCCCATAAATAGTACTCTGACATAAAAAGATTAAAACTTATCAAGAATGCTCAGAATAATATTTTCATGAAAAGATACTGGATGAAGCGCAAATATCAAGGATATTTTACTAATTTTATGGAGTATATAAGCCAAAATGTTAACAAAATGAATGTAGAATTTAAAATCTGAAACGAAATAATAGTACTTACATACTATAGAGTATGGAAGAAAATATTATTTCATACGAATACTGAACAAAAATAATATCTCTTACCTTAAAAAGAAGAGTATTCCAACTGGTAGGGCGGAGATATTCTTGAAGAAAACTTTCACTATTTTCTACACTTAAAACTTTCTAAAACTTGAAAGAAATACGCTCAATATTATAGAAGAAGAATTATCTGATTCTGGTGTAATTTTCAATTATAACTAAGCATCCTATTTATAGGAAAATAGAAAGGATACTATTTAAATGCACAGTAGGCCAGGGAAATCACAGGTGAACAGTTGGGTTCACGAAAATTTTTCTAATTTTCAAAATTTTACTATGCGAATACTATGCAGGCACTATACATAATAAAATATAATATATTCTATTTTTCATAAAAAAATAAAACTTATTATAATATATATATATATATATATATATATATATATTGTCCGGTTCCAGTTTGGACGGTCGGATTTTATCCCGTCCGGACTTTTTTTTTTAACAACTAAAAAAAAAATATTTAATATTTTATGGAATTAAAATTTTTTCATAATACAGTGTTTTGGGTGTGATTTGGGTACGTATAATAAAACATGTATGTACAGTCTGTGCAGACTGTACCACCATTTTTTGGTATAGGTATTCAAATCACCCCCAAAATATTGTATTATGAAAAAATTTTAGTTCCACAAAATATTAAATATTTTTTTTAGTTATTTAAAAAAAATAAAAATAAAAATAAAAAATTTGGGTCCGTTTTTTATCAGGTCCGGGAGTCCGGACCTGATCCGCTGTATATATATATATATATATATATATATATATATATATATATATATATATATATATATATATATATGTAAGACCCCAACTTTTATAAATAAAGATAAATTTTTCTATAAATATTATTTTTAAATATTATGGAGTAAATTTGATATAATGTTATAGTTGTAGGTAATATTTATAAATTTTGCAAAGTACGCAAGTTGTTATATAATATTCGATTGGTCGGAAAATATTCGTTTTAACAGGGAATATTCGTACAACGGCACAATCATTGGTGGACCCCACAACGGAATTATTGTCGGATTGAGAAAACGATAAAAATATTTTATTAAAAATAACGGCGGAAGTTTTACCATTGATACTGTTAAACTACTCGGTAGTAAAAATATAGTAATACGTGTGGTTGCATAGTAACACACGGTATTGATTATTAATGCTTATGTGAGAAGTCACTCAGTTTGATTCAATTATTGTCAGTTAATAATATGAATTATTTAGCGATAATGAAGTTTTGTTTTATTCGTATTATTAACGTAATAAAACAGAAATATTTTTTTTATGTAAAACAAAATACTTTATTAAAGTTATTCTATTAATAGAATATATTATATTTTATGTAAAAGATTTTTCTTTAAATATGGACCGTCAGATTAAAGTAATCAATCTGGACCGTTCATGGATTAGTTACTATGCATTCTATTTTTTTATAAATAGCAGCTCATTCCTTCATTATTTCTTACGAATTCACTGAACTCTAGAGATAGAAACTATAGGGAGAAACTATAGAGAGAGAGAAGAAAAAGTATTCTGCTACTTAACTACTTCCTTATTTCAGTTCTTCTTCAAAACGGTAAGGGGTGTTATTTTTTCTTATTCATGAAGAGAACTGTTGTTATTCCATTTATTATTATTCTGTTGGAATAACCTGTATACGCGGTCTACCCTATACTTGGTGACATTCTTCTATTATTCTGTTGGAGCATCCTTGTGACGCCCCCAGAATAGGTATACAACACCCATTCTGAGTCGCCAAATACATGGTACAGAAAGCAAACTACAACTTCAATAATACAATTGTCGTGCAAAATACGACAACACATACTGTGAGTTTAAATACAAATATTGTCTTCTAGACAATATCCACACTCAAATAAATCCTCATTACAATTATTCAAATACTATTTTACAGAAATAATGAGGACTGCTAATACATCTTTCTACAACCATCACTCCATACCCCGACTAGATCCTGCTATGTTCTCACCTCCTGAGAAGAAAAATGGAACAAAAAGGAAAAGGGTGAGCTCAACTAGCCCAGTAAAGAATATTATGACTAAGATAATATACAACAAATTATCGTTAGTCTTCAACAGGGAAAAATCTGATAGAATATAATCGACAACAAGTTTTAGATCAACAACTGCAGCGGAAACAGCAAACCATTAGAAGAGTCAAGTAGAGAAAGAATTCTACTATCTTCTAAGATTTAAAAGTCCATCATCAATATTTTATCCCTGTAACATCAATTAATAATCATCTTTAACCAAATATTCATCTTTGCACTACAGGCCAAAGATATTCATTTGTATCATCAGTCGGTCATGTTCATCTCAACACCTGTTCATCTTTGCACTACAGGCCAAAGATATTCATCAAGTAATTATACATCTTTGCACTACAGGCCAAAGATATTCAGTAATATCATCATTTAGGACTGAGGATGATGAAAAATATCTTAAAGAGAACGAATCCAATGAGACAGAAGGACAAATAGTAGGGATTCGTATAACAGTTTATCCAAGATCAATAATACTTCATAATAATCAATTGTGAAGCAGAATTCAAAAATAAAGATCAAAACATGGATACAATCAAAGATAGTAACCATAATAGACATCTTGGACAAAAAGGAAAAATTTTATTTTTCGGTGAATAGTGCCGTATTCGTGAATAGTGTCGTATACGTGAATAGTGCCGTATACGTGAATAGTAACCCCGACACAAAAAGTTCCAAATTTGATAAAAACTCATATCAATATTTCAGCATAATGATATTGAAGAAAATAATATCATTTAAGAAGAAAATAATATCCCTTACCTCAAAATATCAGTACTTCTGGTCGGAATACCGGTATAAGGCTGAAAGAAACTTGCTCTGATGAATAGAAACTCTCAAAGTATCTAAATACTCACAAAATACACTCAATAATCTAGAGAGAGAAAGAGAGAAAACTTGTTTCTGGTGTGATTTTCAATTCTAACTTAGCCCTCTATTTATAGGAAAATTTTGGTAGGTTTGACCTGCAACCTGATGGCTTTACCTGCTACTATTCCCACCTACCACATTTGAAATATAATTCAGCACATTTCTTCACCAACCACAAGTGGGGCCCACCAATTCTAGAATTTTCCATCAAAATGATAAACTCCAAAAATTCAACAATTTCTGAACCAGTCATCTTGTAAAATTCGTAATAAATCATACGTTCATTTTTAACGGTTCAAAATTTGTGGACATATACTCAACTTATATATGTATAACATATCCAAAAATTACCACGATCCAACGGTCGGATTAAAAATTATAACCCCCGCAAACTATCTCAAAAACCCTGATTTTTAATACCTCCATTCCGATAAAAATACTGATAAAACACCTCAACATTAACTCCTTCATTTTTAACCACAAAAATATATCCCTCATTTATATCCACATAAAATAAATATTTCCTTATCATATGAATCAATAATTAATTATTCACAAATAATATTACAGAATCACATTTATGACAACCAGGCCGTTCCCAGGAAAGAGGGGGCTTTCCAATAAGGATTTCTCCTTACTGGCGCGCAATTAGATGACCAAACCTCTCCTTAGACAGAACTTTCTAGACATTGCCAATAATGTTATCTAATAATATTATTCAAATAATATGAATTATTGATCTGATAAATAAAAATACTGTGCAGCAACAATTATTGAAACAACAATAATATAAAATATCAACGCAGCAATTATTGAATCAATAAAATAAAATATTGAATAATAACTACTGTAACAATTATTGAGTAGTGCCTTCTTACGTAAGAATCAATAATTGGTGCAATACCGTGTGCTACTGTATTTTAACCACCGGGTATTCCAACAGTATTAACGGTAACAACTACGCCGTTATTTATAAACAACTTATACTTGTCGTTTTCTTCATCCAATCGCTTTCCGTTATGGGGCCCACACAAGGCTGCGTCGTCGTACGAATATTCCCCGACAGCAAGAATATTCCACGACCAACCGAATATTCACCGACCAAAAATAAATATTTTATAACCACTTGCTTATTTTGCAAAATTTGCACATTTCACCCATAACCAAAGTATTATATCAAATTAACCCCTTATTATTCACAATAATATTTAGAGAAAATTTGATTTTATTCATTAATAAGTTGGGGTCTTACAACCTCCCCTCCTTATGAAATTTCGTCCTCGAAATTGACGTACGTACCTGATGTTTCAAAAAGGTGAGGATACCTCGCTTTCATTTCTGATTCCAACTCCCAGGTCATTTCTTCAATAGCATGGTTTCTCCACAAAACCTTAACTTGTGGTATAACCTTCGTGCGTAGGACATGCTCTTTCCTATCCAAGATCTTAACAGGTACCTCCTCGTACGTTAAATCTTCAGCTATCTCGTCTGGTTCTAACTCAATAATGTGGTTCGGGTCTTTAACATATTTACGAAGCATAGATATGTGAAAAACATTATGAACACGAGACATGCTTGGAGGTAATGCGAGTCTATATGCCACATTTCCTATTCGCTCAAGAATCTCAAATGGACCAACAAATCTTGGATTGAGCTTTCCTCTCTTCCCAAATCTTGTAACTCCCTTCCATGGTGCAACACGTAACAATACATGATCCCCAATATTAAATTCCACGTCCTTCCGATGAAGATCCGCATAACTCTTTTGTCGATCCTGTGCCGTTTGTATACGTTGTCGAATCGTTTGGATCTTCTCTGTAGTAATGCGTACCAATTCTGGTCCCAACAATGTTGCTTCACCCACCTCGTCCCAGCATACTGGAGAACGACATTTTCTTCCATACAACGCCTCAAATGGAGCCATACCTATGCTCGCCTGATAACTGTTGTTGTAGGAGAATTCCACCAATGGTAGGTACTTATCCCAACTCCCTTTGAGATCTAAGACACAAAGTCTTAATAGATCTTCAAGAGTTTGAATAGTCCTCTCTGATTGTCCGTCCGTTTGAGGATGGTATGCTGAACTGAATCGTAAATCCGTGCCCATAGCTTTCTGCAAGCTAACCCAAAATCGTGAAGTGAATCTTGGGTCACGATCCGAAACTATGGATACTGGCATGCCATGCAATCTCACAATCTCGTTCACGTACATACTAGCAAGACGTTCAAGGGAATAAGTCTCACGTATCGGCAAGAAATGAGCGGACTTGGTTAATCTATCAACAATAACCCAAATCGCATCTATGCCTTGAGAAACCTTGGGAAGACCTGTAACAAAATCCATAGTAATGTGTTCCCACTTCCATTTCGGAATCTCAAGTGGTTGCAATGGACCCTTTGGTACTTGATGCTCCGCTTTTACACGTTGACAAGTTAAACATCTCGAGATAAACTCCGCGATCTCTCTTTTCATATTGCTCCACCAAAATGTATGTCGAAGATCGTGATACATTTTGGTACTCCCAGGATGGATTGCAAACGGTGTGTTGTGTGCCTCCATCATTATTCTATGCTTCAAGTCAAAATCGTTAGGAACACAAAGTCTGGAGTTGACTCGAAGTATTCCTTCTTCATCGATTCTTGCTTCTGGAATAGCACCTTCTTGCACTTTCTTCTTCATACGCATCAGCTCTATATCCGTAGCTTGAGCAGCTTTAACTTTATCGATTAAAGTCGGTTCTACTCGTATATTTGATATCATCATGTGGGTACTTGGAGCCTTCATCTCTATCTCCATCCTTTGCAAGTCATACAAAATGGGCCTTTGTGTTAAAAACATTGCACTCGTACCCGCATATGATCTTCTACTCAATGCGTCAGCTACTACGTTTGCTTTTCCAGGATGGTATTGGATGGTATGATCGTAATCTTTCAACAGCTCAAGCCAACGTCGTTGCCGCATGTTGAGTTCCTTTTGGGTGAAGAAATATTTGAGGCTTTTATGATCTGTATAGATCTCCACTTTCTCCCCATACAGGTAGTGTCTCCAGATCTTCAACGCAAAAACGACTGCTGCCAACTCCAAATCATGAGTAGGATAATTCCTCTCATATTCTTTGAGTTGTCGTGAGGCATAGGCTATGACTTTCCCATGTTGCATGAGAACACATCCTAACCCTTTGCCTGAAGCATCGCTGTAGATAACAAATCCATCCGAACCAGATGGTATTGTCAGAACAGGTGCCGAAATGAGTCTCCTCTTGAGTTCTTGAAAACTCTTCTCGCATTCCTCACTCCATACGAATTTTGTATCTTTCCGAGTCAGCTGAGTTAACGGAGTAGCGATTCGAGAAAATCCTTCCACAAATCTCCGATAATAACCAGCTAAGCCCAGAAAGCTACGTACTTCGATTACTGACTTAGGTTGCTCTCAACTGTGACTCATATCCCAATCTTGGATAGCACGTCACAATGACACCTATCAGTTTACTACCGCACGAATATGGCGTCCCCTATGGAGAGTCTGGATTCAGTGCATTCCACAAAGGAAGTCACCAGATAGAGGCTCGGTTATCAACTTCTATAGTTGGGTTTTTTAACTCCTGAAGTTCAATAGGAGCCATTCGATATGAGATTTTAGAAATTGGTTTTGTACCAGATTCAAAGATGATACAAAATTCAATATCACGCGTAGGCCAAGAAATTCTTCAGGAAATACGTCAGGGATTTTACTAACAACAGAAATATCATTCAATTCTGACGTATTTTTGTTCAAGTCCATGACATGGCTAAGAAAGCTTGACATCCGTTTTTCAATAAACGAATGACTTTACGGCTTGATATGAAAGAGTTTGACTTCAATGGTTTGGTTGCTTGAATTCGAATAACAGGTTGCTTAGGAATATGAAAACTAACAACCTTACGAAAGTAATCAATTTTGGCATGATGAGTAGTTAACCAATCAATTCCTAAAATCACATCAAAAGCAAGTATCTTTAAAGAGATAAGATCAACAGGTAATGTGATAGTGCCAACTTGGATCATGCAAGATTTATAAACTGTAGATGTAACGAAGGTTTCACCCAACGGAGTTTCAACAGATAAGTTAAAGTCCATTTCTCCGGAGTCAAGTTTAAACGTTGAGCACAAGCAGGAGAGATAAAAGAATGGGTAGAACCGGTATCTAGTAAAGTATAAACTTCGCAAGAATTCAAGATTAGCTTACCCGTGATCACCTCGTTCGGGTTTCTCGCGTTTTGGCCAGTAACGACAAACGCCCTTCCAGGAACCGCTGATTTCGACTTATCCGGGATAACTTTTGGAGTCACCATCCCCGCTGAACTTGGTTTTGCTACAGAACACTCTCGAGCTATATGACCTTCCTTTCCACAGTTATAACATACCTTGGATTGTTGTGGGCAGTTTGGGCTGATATGTCCCTCTTTCCCACATTTGTAACATACGACCGGTGGTCGTTCTCCTCCCCTAGAAACAGTTGATGTTTGTGCTGACGTCTTCACGTTATCATTGTTGTACCTTCTCTTCTTGAAATCTCCTCCCGACTCGCTCCTTCTATTATCACGACCACGATTACCACCAGAGTGGTTACCGCTTTTGTCCGAATGTTTTCCTCCCTGCTGGTTTTCATTGCTTCGATGACTGCCGCCACCGGTATGACCCTGGTTGTGGTCCCTCGGTTGCACATACTCATTATCTCGCTCTAATAATTGAGCCCTGTTTACAACATCTGAATATAAAGAAAATTTATGAGAGATAAGATATTGCCGAATCTCGGGTTTTAGACCTCTCAGAAACATCCTTGTCATTCGTTTCTCATTTTCGACCAAATGAGGTGCAAACCTGGATAACTCTGCAAACTTCGCCTCGTACTGGGACACCGTCATGTTGTTTTGTTCCAGTCTAATAAACTCAACCTCCTTCATATGACGAATACTTTCAGGAAAGTACTTGTCATTGAACAGTTTTTGAAATGTTTCCCAGGACATGTTGAGTGCGTCAGGCTGGGTACGCTTCACAGACTCCCACCAGTAGTCTGCCTCACCGCGGAACATAAATGTGGCGAATGGAACCTTCTGTTCCTCCGTGCATCCCAAGACATCAAATATCTTGGTAATTTGCTTGACCCACGTTTCCGCCATGATCGGATCCGGCTTTCCCTTAAATTCTGGTGGTCCCAATTCTTTGAACTGCTTAGCTGTGACAAACCGCGCGTTGTTATCATTTCCACCCGTATTCTGCACACGAGTCTCCCTCGTCTGATTTTGCATGAACTGCAAAAAGCTCCTAAACATTCCATCATTCATCGTTTGCTCGGTAACGTTGTTTACAGGAGGAATATTGCCTTCCTGTTGCACGTTCCCTTGGGTAGTGATCAAAGGTGTCTCCACGGTCTGATTTACTCCATTATTAACGTTCTCAGCTGCCATTCTTAAATACTGCCATAAAATAAGGGTTAATAGTCATATATTATCCCTATACTCTGACCGACCAAATAAACACCAAATAAACTTAGTCAGGTCATACTAGCGAAGGAATTCCCCGTCTCTCCCCTCCTAGTTATTGTCTCACATCTCAGCCAGGGATCATATCCCTAAGCTCTGATACCAACTGTGACGCCCCCAGAATAGGTATACAACACCCATTCTGAGTCGCCAAATACATGGTACAGAAAGCAAACTACAACTTCAATAATACAATTGTCGTGCAAAATACGACAACACATACTGTGAGTTTAAATACAAATATTGTCTTCTAGACAATATCCACACTCAAATAAATCCTCATTACAATTATTCAAACACTATTTTACAGAAATAGTGAGGACTGCTAATACATCTTTCTAGAACCATCACTCCATACCCCGACTAGATCCTGCTATGTTCTCACCTCCTGAGAAGAAAAATGGAACAAAAAGGAAAAGGGTGAGCTCAACTAGCCCAGTAAAGAATATTATGACTAAGATAATATACAACAAATTATCGTTAGTCTTCAACAGGGAAAAATCTGATAGAATATAATCGACAACAAGTTTTAGATCAACAACTGCAGCGGAAACAGCAAACCATTAGAAGAGTCAAGTAGAGAAAGAATTCTACTATCTTCTAAGATTTAAAAGTCCATCATCAATATTTTATCCCTGTAACATCAATTAATAATCATCTTTAACCAAATATTCATCTTTGCACTACAGGCCAAAGATATTCATTTGTATCATCAGTCGGTCATGTTCATCTCAACACCTGTTCATCTTTGCACTACAGGCCAAAGATATTCATCAAGTAATCATACATCTTTGCACTACAGGCCAAAGATATTCAGTAATATCATCATTTAGGACTGAGGATGATGAAAAATATCTTAAAGAGAACGAATCCAATGAGACAGAAGGACAAATAGTAGGGATTCGTATAACAGTTTATCCAAGATCAATAATAATTCATAATAATCAATTGTGAAGCAGAATTCAAAAATAAAGATCAAAACATGGATACAATCAAAGATAGTAACCATAATAGACATCTTGGACAAAAAGGAAAAATTTTATTTTTCGGTGAATAGTGCCGTATTCGTGAATAGTGTCGTATACGTGAATAGTACCGTATACGTGAATAGTAACCCCGACACAAAAAGTTCCAAATTTGATAAAAACTCGTATCAATATTTCAGCATAATGATATTGAAGAAAATAATATCATTTAAGAAGAAAATAATATCCCTTACCTCAAAATATCAGTACTTCTGGTCGGAATACCGGTATAAGGCTGAAAGAAACTTGCTCTGATGAATAGAAACTCTCAAAGTATCTAAATACTCACAAAATACACTCAATAATCTAGAGAGAGAAAGAGAGAAAACTTGTTTCTGGTGTGATTTTCAATTCTAACTTAGCCCTCTATTTATAGGAAAATTTTGGTAGGTTTGACCTGCAACCTGATGGCTTTACCTGCTACTATTCCCACCTACCACATTTGAAATATAATTCAGCACATTTCTTCACCAACCACAAGTGGGGCCCACCAATTCTAGAATTTTCCATCAAAATGATAAACTCCAAAAATTCAACAATTTCTGAACCAGTCATCTTGTAAAATTCGTAATAAATCATACGTTCATTTTTAACGGTTCAAAATTTGTGGACATATACTCAACTTATATATGTATAACATATCCAAAAATTACCACGATCCAACGGTCGGATTAAAAATTATAACCCCCGCAAACTATCTCAAAAACCCTGATTTTTAATACCTCCATTCCGATAAAAATACTGATAAAACACCTCAACATTAACTCCTTCATTTTTAACCACAAAAATATATCCCTCATTTATATCTACATAAAATAAATATTTCCTTATCATATGAATCAATAATTAATTATTCACAAATAATATTACAGAATCACATTTATGACAACCAGGCCGTTCCCAGGAAAGAGGGGGCTTTCCAATAAGGATTTCTCCTTACTGGCGCGCAATTAGATGACCAAACCTCTCCTTAGACAGAACTTTCTAGACATTGCCAATAATGTTATCTAATAATATTATTCAAATAATATGAATTATTGATCTGATAAATAAAAATACTGTGCAGCAACAATTATTGAAACAACAATAATATAAAATATCAACGCAGCAATTATTGAATCAATAAAATAAAATATTGAATAATAACTACTGTAACAATTATTGAGTAGTGCCTTCTTACGTAAGAATCAATAATTGGTGCAATACCGTGTGCTACTGTATTTTAACCACCGGGTATTCCAACAGTATTAACGGTAACAACTACGCCGTTATTTATAAACAACTTATACTTGTCGTTTTCTTCATCCAATCGCTTTCCGTTATGGGGCCCACACAAGGCTGCGTCGTCGTACGAAAATTCCCCGACAGCAAAAATATTCCACGACCAACCGAATATTCACCGACCAAAAATAAATATTTTATAACCACTTGCTTATTTTGCAAAATTTGCACATTTCACCCATAACCAAAGTATTATATCAAATTAACCCCTTATTATTCACAATAATATTTAGAGAAAATTTGATTTTATTCATTAATAAGTTGGGGTCTTACAATCATGTTTGTGTGTTTTACACCGGACCTGGTTCCGTTTTTATTATTATTCTGTTGGAACATCCTGTCTGTGTGTTTTACACCGGACCTGGTTCCGTTTTTATTATTATTCTGTTGGAACATCCTGTCTGTGTGTTTTACACCGAACCTGGTTCCGTTTTTATTATTATTCTGTCGGAATATCCTGTCTGTGCGTTTACGCCGGACCTAGTTCCATTATTTATTATTCTGTCGGAATATCCTGTCCGTGCGTTTATGCTGGACCTGGTTCCATTATTTATTATTCTGTTGGAATAACCTGTCTGTGTGGTCTATCGCATGTCGGGTGATTTCTGTTGTTATTCCATTCTTTATTATACTCAGTTGATTAAGTTTTGACTTCTATACTCCATGAAATTAGTGGAATATCCTTGATAATTGCGGTTTATCCAGTATCTTTTCATGAAAATATTCTTCTAAGCATTCTTGAATTTTACTCCACAAAGCAGTATCCTGTTGACAATTTGGACGTTGTTAATTCTTGGATAAATTAATTCTTGAACTTGTTTTATTGAATTCTTATATCATTGTCATCATCCTCATATTTATAAAATGTTAAAAGTCATCTGTGGCCTATAGTGCATAGATGAACTTGGTATGATTATGACCAGGGAATATTCGGTATAATCATGACCGTAATGTTACAAATGATGTGGTAAAAGTCCTCATTGGCCCGTAGTGCATTGATGGACAGTTGTTGGCATGATCATGATCATTAATGAATACACAAATATCCTTGGCCGTAGTGCAGGGGTGATTCGATGATGTGGATTATTTTATTAAGCTGAGTCCCAGCGATAACAGTGTTGAAAAACCTTTTAAATCATAAAAGATAGTAGATTTTATTTTTTACTTGACTCTTTTAATGGATTGCTTGTTCCGCTACAGTTAAACTTGATGTCTATTATATTTTATCAGTTTAACATTGTTAAAGGCTAATGATAATTTATTCTGCATTATCTTAGTCATAATATTTCTTACTGGGCTAGTTGAGCTCACCCTTTCTTTCATTGTTCTCTTCAGGAAATGAGAACGTAGCTGGGGCAAGTCGGGGAACGGAGTGATGGTCCGAATGATAGTATTAGTTAGTAGTCCTCACTATTCTATGTAATAGTGTGTTAATAAATGTAATGATGACTCCTTTTGAGTATGGATACTCTCTAGTAGATAATATTTGTATTCAAACTCACAGTTTATGTTTTGTCATATTGTACACGACAATTGTTTATTAAGTTGTATTTGAATTCTGTACCTTATATTTGACGACTTAAGATGGGTGATGTATACCTATTTTGGGGCGTCACAATATATATATATATATATATATATATATATATATATATATATATATATATATATATATATACGCCAACTCTCGTGACTCCCCCCACCCAAATTCAGATTTCTAAAGTCACATGTGGGCCCAAAAAAAATACTGAAAAATTTTCTACCGATTATTTCAAAAAATAGGTAAATGGAGGTCCAACAAATACTTCATAAAAAATCTCCTCAATATTTTTAACAACGTTTATTTATATTATTATAACTCGCAATATTAACAACCAGATCGTTCCCAGGAAAGAGGGTGTAAGACCCCAACTTATTAATGAATAAAATCAAATTTTCTCTAATTATTATTGTGAATAATAAGGTGTCAATTTGATATAATGTTTTGGTTATGGGTGAAATGTGCAAATTTTACAAAATAAACAAGTGGTTATAAAATATTCATTGTTGTTGGGGAATATTCGTTTGGTCATGAAATATTCTTTCTGTCGGGGAATATTCGTACGACGGCGCAACCATTTGTAGGCCCCATAACAGAATAACTGTCGGATGAAGAAAAGGACAAAATTGAGTTTTTATAAATAACGGCGTAGTTGTTACCGTTAACACTGTTGGAATACCCGGTAGTTAAAATACAGTGATACGTGTGGTTGCACAGTAGCACACGGTTTTGTACAGTATTTTTAAATTATTGATCCTTACGTAAGAAGGCACTACTCAATAATTGTTACAGTAGTTACTGTTCAATATTTTATTTTATTGATTCAATATTTGCTACGTTGATATTTTATATTATTGTTATTTCAATAATTATTACTGCACAATATTTTTCATTATCAGATCAATAATTCATATTATTTGAATAATATTATTAGATAACATTATTGGCAATGTCTAGAAAGTTCTGTCTAAGGAGAGGTTTGGTCATCTAATTGCGCGCCAATAAGGAGAAATTCTTATTGAAAAGCCCCCTCTTTCTTGGGAACGGCCTGGTTGTCATAATTGTGATTCTGTAATATTATTTGTGAATAATTAATTATTGATTTATATGATAAGGAAATATTTATTTGATGTGGATATAAATGATGGATTTATTTATGTGGTTATTATTGAAGGAATTAATGTTGAGGTGTTTTATCAGTATTTCTGTTGGAATGGATGTATTAAAAATTAAATCAGTATTTTTCAGATATATTGCGTGAGTTATAATTTTTAATCCGACCGTTGGATCGTTGTGATTTTTGGATAAGTTATACATATATAAGTTGAGTATATGTCTATAAATTTTGAACCGTTAAAAATGAACGTATGATTTATTATGAATTTTAAGAGGTGACTGATTTGGAAATTAGGTTTATAAATGATTTTGATAGAAAATTCTAGAATTGAGTGGGCTCTACTTGTGGTTGGTGAAGAAATGTGCTGAATTTTATTTCAAATATGGTGGGTGGCAATAGTAGCAGGTAAAGCCATCAAGTTGCAGGTCAAGTGTGCTTCGGCATGCTAACATTTTCCTATAAATAGAGGGCTAAGTTAGAATTGAAAATCACACCAGAATTCATAAGTTTTCTCTCTTTCTCTCTCTATATTCTCGAACATATTTTGTGAGTATTTTGATACTTTGAGAGTTGCTATTCAGTACAAATTTCTGTCAGCACTATATCCGAAATTCAGTCAGAAGTACGGTTATTCTGAGGTAAGGGATGTTATTTTATTCGTAAATGATATTATTTCTTTCAATATCATTATGCCGAAATATTGATTTGAACTTTTTATCAAATTTAGAACTTTTTGTGTCGGGGTTACTATTCACGTATACGACACTATTCACGTATACGACATTATTCACGAATACGACACTATTCACCGAAAAATAAAATTTTCTTCTTTTTATCCAAGATGGCTATTATGGTTACTATCTTTGATTGTATCCATGTTTTGATCATTATTTTTGAATTCTGCTTCGAAATTGGTTATTTCGGAGTATTATTGAACTTGGATAAACTGTAATACGAATCCCTAATATTTGTTCTTTTATCTCATTGAATTCATTTTCTTTAAGATATTTTTTATCATCCTCAGTCCCGAATGATAATATTATTGAATATCTTTGGCCCGTAGTCCAAAGATGAACATGACCAACTGAGTATTATTCTTGAATTTTACTCCACAAAGTAGTATCATGTTGACAATTTGGACGTTATTAATTTCTGGATAAATTAAATTATAAATCTTTAAAATTTATCCTTAAACTTGTTTAATTGAATTATTATATCATTGTCATCATCCTCATGTTTATATTCTGTTGAAAGTTATATGTGGCCTGTAGTGCATAGATGGACTTGGTATGATTATGACTAGGGATTATTCGGTATAATTATGACCGTAATGTTACAAATTGTAAGACCCCAACTTATTAATGAATAAAATCAAATTTTCTCTAAATATTATTGTGAATAATAAGGGGTTAATTTGATATAATACTTTGGTTATGGGTGAAATGTGCAAATTTTGCAAAATAAGCAAGTGGTTATAAAATATTTATTTTTGGTCGGTGAATATTCGGTTGGTCGTGGAATATTCTTGCTGTCGGGGAATATTCGTACGACGACGCAGCCTTGTGTGGGCCCCATAACGGAAAGCGATTGGATGAAGAAAACGACAAGTATAAGTTGTTTATAAATAACGGCGTAGTTGTTACCGTTAATACTGTTGGAATACCCGGTGGTTAAAATACAGTAGCACACGGTATTGCACCAATTATTGATTCTTACGTAAGAAGGCACTACTCAATAATTGTTACAGTAGTTATTATTCAATATTTTATTTTATTGATTCAATAATTGCTGCGTTGATATTTTATATTATTGTTGTTTCAATAATTGTTGCTGCACAGTATTTTCATTTATCAGATCAATAATTCATATTATTTGAATAATATTATTAGATAACATTATTGGCAATGTCTAGAAAGTTCTGTCTAAGGAGAGGTTTGGTCATCTAATTGCGCGCCAGTGAGGAGAAATCCTTATTGGAAAGCCCCCTCTTTCCTGGGAACGGCCTGGTTGTCATAAATGTGATTCTGTAATATTATTTGTGAATAATTAATTATTGATTCATATGATAAGGAAATATTTATTGTGGATATAAATGAGGGATATATTTTTGTGGTTAAAAATGAAGGAGTTAATGTTGAGGTTTTGTCAGTATTTTTGTCGGAATGGAGGTATTAAAAATCAGGGTTTTTGAGATATTTTGCGGGGGTTATAATTTTTAATTCGACCGTTGGATCGTGGTAATTTTTGGATATGTTATACATATATAAGTTGAGTATATGTCCACAAATTTTGAACCGTTAAAAATGAACGTATGATTTATTACGAATTTTACAAGATGACTGGTTCAGAAATTGTTGAATTTTCGGAGTTTATCATTTTGATGGAAAATTCTAGAATTGGTGGGCCCCACTTGTGGTTGGTGAAGAAATGTGCTGAATTATATTTCAAATGTGGTGGGTGGGAATAGTAGCAGGTAAAGCCATCAGGTTGCAGGTCAAACCTACCAAAATTTTTCTATAAATAGAGGGCTAAGTTAGAATTGAAAATCACACCAGAAACAAGTTTTCTCTCTTTCTCTCTCTAGATTATTGAGTGTATTTTGTGAGTATTTAGATACTTTGAGAGTTTCTATTCATCAGAGCAAGTTTCTTTCAGCCTTATACCGGTATTCCGACCAGAAGTACTGATATTTTGAGGTAAGGGATATTATTTTCTTCTTAATGATATTATTTTCTTCAATATCATTATGCTGAAATATTGATATGAGTTTTTATCAAATTTGGAACTTTTTGTGTCGGGGGTTACTATTCACGTATACGGCACTATTCACGTATACGGCACTATTCACGAATACGGCACTATTCACCGAAAAATAAAATTTTCCCTTTTTGTCCAAGATGTCTATTATGGTTACTATCTTTGATTGTATCCATGTTTTGATCTTTATTTTTGAATTCTGCTTCACAATTGATTATTATGAAGTATTATTGATCTTGGATAAACTGTTATACGAATCCCTACTATTTGTCCTTCTGTCTCATTGGATTCGTTCTCTTTAAGATATTTTTCATCATCCTCAGTCCTAAATGATGATATTACTGAATATCTTTGGCCTGTAGTGCAAAGATGTATAATTACTTGATGAATATCTTTGGCCTGTAGTGCAAAGATGAACAGGTGTTGAGATGAACATGACCGACTGATGATACAAATGAATATCTTTGGCCTGTAGTGCAAAGATGAATATTTGGTTAAAGATGATTATTAATTGATGTTACAGGGATAAAATATTGATGATGGACTTTTAAATCTTAGAAGATAGTAGAATTCTTTCTCTACTTGACTCTTCTAATGGTTTGCTGTTTCCGCTGCAGTTGTTGATCTAAAACTTGTTGTCGATTATATTTTATCAGATTTTTCCCTGTTGAAGACTAACGATAATTTGTTGTATATTATCTTAGTCATAATATTCTTTACTGGGCTAGTTGAGCTCACCCTTTTCCTTTTTGTTCCATTTTTCTTCTCAGGAGGTGAGAACATAGCAGGATCTAGTCGGGGTATGGAGTGATGGTTCTAGAAAGATGTATTAGCAGTCCTCACTATTTCTGTAAAATAGTGTTTGAATAATTGTAATGAGGATTTATTTGAGTGTGGATATTGTCTAGAAGACAATATTTGTATTTAAACTCACAGTATGTGTTGTCGTATTTTGCACGACAATTGTATTATTGAAGTTGTAGTTTGCTTTCTGTACCATGTATTTGGCGACTCAGAATGGGTGTTGTATACCTATTCTGGGGGCGTCACAGTTGGTATCAGAGCTTAGGGATATGATCCCTGGCTGAGATGTGAGACAAGAACTAGGAGGGGAGAGACGGGGAATTCCTTCGCTAGTATGACCTGACTAAGTTTATTTGGTGTCTATTTGGTCGGTCAGAGTATAGGGATACTATTAACCCTTGTTTTATGGCAGTATTTAAGAATGGCAGCTGAGAACGTTAATAATGGAGTAAATCAGACCGTGGAGACACCTTTGATCACTACCCAGGGGAACGTGCAACAGGAAGGCAATATTCCTCCTGTAAACAACGTTACCGAGCAAACGATGAATGATGGAATATTTAGGAGCTTTTTGCAGTTCATGCAAAATCAGACGAGGGAGACTCGTGTGCAGAATACGGGTGGAAATGATAACAACGCGCGGTTTGTCACAGCTAAGCAGTTCAAAGAATTGGGACCACCAGAATTTAAGGGAAAGCCGGATCCGATCATGGCGGAAACGTGGGTCAAGCAAATTACCAAGATATTTGATGTCTTGGGATGCACGGAGGAACAGAAGGTTCCATTCGCCACATTTATGTTCCGCGGTGAGGCAGACTACTGGTGGGAGTCTGTGAAGCGTACCCAGCCTGACGCACTCAACATGTCCTGGGAAACATTTCAAAAACTGTTCAATGACAAGTACTTTCCTGAAAGTATTCGTCATATGAAGGAGGTTGAGTTTATTAGACTGGAACAAAACAACATGACGGTGTCCCAGTACGAGGCGAAGTTTGCAGAGTTATCCAGGTTTGCACCTCATTTGGTCGAAAATGAGGAACGAATGACAAGGATGTTTCTGAGAGGTCTAAAACCCGAGATTCGGCAATATCTTATCTCTCATAAATTTTCTTTATATTCAGATGTTGTAAACAGGGCTCAATTATTAGAGCGAGATAATGAGTATGTGCAACCGAGGGACCACAACCAGGGTCATACCGGTGGCGGCAGTCATCGAAGCAATGAAAACCAGCAGGGAGGAAAACATTCGGACAAAAGCGGTAACCACTCTGGTGGTAATCGTGGTCGTGATAATAGAAGGAGCGAGTCGGGAGGAGATTTCAAGAAGAGAAGGTACAACAATGATAACGTGAAGACGTCAGCACAAACATCAACTGTTTCTAGGGGAGGAGAACGACCACCGGTCGTATGTTACAAATGTGGGAAAGAGGGACATATCAGCCCAAACTGCCCACAACAATCCAAGGTATGTTATAACTGTGGAAAGGAAGGTCATATAGCTCGAGAGTGTTCTGTAGCAAAACCAAGTTCAGCGGGGATGGTGACTCCAAAAGTTATCCCGGATAAGTCGAAATCAGCGGTTCCTGGAAGGGCGTTTGTCGTTACTGGCCAAAACGCGAGAAACCCGAACGAGGTGATCACGGGTAAGCTAATCTTGAATTCTTGCGAAGTTTATACTTTACTAGATACCGGTTCTACCCATTCTTTTATCTCTCCTGCTTGTGCTCAACGTTTAAACTTGACTCCGGAGAAATTGGACTTTAACTTATCTGTTGAAACTCCGTTGGGTGAAACCTTCGTTACATCTACAGTTTATAAATCTTGCATGATCCAAGTTGGCACTATCACATTACCTGTTGATCTTATCTCTTTAAAGATACTTGCTTTTGATGTGATTTTAGGAATTGATTGGTTAACCACTCATCATGCTAAAATTGATTGTTTTCGTAAGGTTGTTAGTTTTCATATTCCTAACCAACCTGTCATACGAATTCAAACTACTAAACCACTAAAATCAGTCACTGTCATATCAAGCCACAAAGCTATTCGTTTATTGAAAAACGGATGTCAAGCTTTCTTAGCCCATGTTATGGATTTGAACAAAGACAAGTCAGATTTGAATAATATTTCTATTGTTAGAGAATTTCCCGATGTATTTCCTGAAGAACTTCTCGGTCTACCCCCGGAACGAGAAATTGAATTCTTTATTGACCTTGAACCCGGTACAAAGCCCATTTCTAAAACCCCATATCGAATGGCTCCTATTGAACTTCAGGAGTTAAAAGTCCAACTACAGGAGTTGTTGGACATCGGTTTTATTCGTCCTAGTACGTCTCCTTGGGGTGCTCCTGTTTTATTCGTAAAGAAGAAAGACGGGAGTATGCGACTTTGTATTGACTATCGAGAATTGAACCATGTCACCATCAAGAATAGGTATCCGCTACCTCGCATTGATGACCTGTTTGACCAGTTGCAAGGAGCACAATTCTTTTCAAAGATCGATCTTCGTTCTGGATATCATCAGCTGAAGATTAAAACTGAGGATATTCCAAAGACTGCCTTCAGAACTCGGTACGGGCATTATGAATTCTTAGTAATGTCTTTTGGATTGACTAATGCTCCTGCTGCCTTCATGGATATGATGAACCGTGTATTCAAAGAATATTTGGATCAGTTCGTTGTTGTCTTTATTGATGACATCCTCATCTATTCCAAAAGCCGTGAAGATCATGAGCGCCATTTGAAGCTGGTACTGCAAAGGCTTCGTGAAAACAAGCTATATGCCAAACTGAAGAAATGCGAGTTCTGGCTTGAGGAAGTAGCATTCCTTGGGCACGTGGTGTCAAAACATGGAGTATCTGTCGACCCGGCGAAGATTGAAGCCATACAAAGTTGGGAGCAACCGAAGTCGGTAACCGAAGTACGTAGCTTTCTGGGCTTAGCTGGTTATTATCGGAGATTTGTGGAAGGATTTTCTCGAATCGCTACTCCGTTAACTCAGCTGACTCGGAAAGATACAAAATTCGTATGGAGTGAGGAATGCGAGAAGAGTTTCCAAGAACTCAAGAGGAGACTCATTTCGGCACCTGTTTTGACAATACCATCTGGTTCGGATGGATTTGTTATCTACAGCGATGCTTCAGGCAAAGGGTTAGGATGTGTTCTCATGCAACATGGGAAAGTCATAGCCTATGCCTCACGACAACTCAAAGAATATGAGAGGAATTATCCTACTCATGATTTGGAGTTGGCAGCAGTCGTTTTTGCGTTGAAGATCTGGAGACACTACCTGTATGGGGAGAAAGTGGAGATCTATACAGATCATAAAAGCCTCAAATATTTCTTCACCCAAAAGGAACTCAACATGCGGCAACGACGTTGGCTCGAGCTGTTGAAAGATTACGATCATACCATCCAATATCATCCTGGAAAAGCAAACGTAGTAGCTGACGCATTGAGTAGAAGATCATATGCGGGTACGAGTGCAATGTTTTTAACACAAAGGCCCATTTTGTATGACTTGCAAAGGATGGAGATAGAGATGAAGGCTCCAAGTACCCACATGATGATATCAAATATACGAGTAGAACCGACTTTAATCGATAAAGTTAAAGCTGCTCAAGCTACGGATATAGAGCTGATGCGTATGAAGAAGAAAGTGCAAGAAGGTGCTATTCCAGAAGCAAGAA
This sequence comes from Panax notoginseng, assembly GCA_016801055.1. NCBI lineage: Eukaryota > Viridiplantae > Streptophyta > Magnoliopsida > Apiales > Araliaceae > Panax > Panax notoginseng. Next base: position 42,870,533 of record CM029022.1, read on the forward strand.
TCGATGAAGAAGGAATACTTCGAGTCAACTCCAGACTTTGTGTTCCTAACGATTTTGACTTGAAGCATAGAATAATGATGGAGGCACACAACACACCGTTTGCAATCCATCCTGGGAGTACCAAAATGTATCACGATCTTCGACATACATTTTGGTGGAGCAATATGAAAAGAGAGATCGCGGAGTTTATCTCGAGATGTTTAACTTGTCAACGTGTAAAAGCGGAGCATCAAGTACCAAAGGGTCCATTGCAACCACTTGAGATTCCGAAATGGAAGTGGGAACACATTACTATGGATTTTGTTACAGGTCTTCCCAAGGTTTCTCAAGGCATAGATGCGATTTGGGTTATTGTTGATAGATTAACCAAGTCCGCTCATTTCTTGCCGATACGTGAGACTTATTCCCTTGAACGTCTTGCTAGTATGTACGTGAACGAGATTGTGAGATTGCATGGCATGCCAGTATCCATAGTTTCGGATCGTGACCCAAGATTCACTTCACGATTTTGGGTTAGCTTGCAGAAAGCTATGGGCACGGATTTACGATTCAGTTCAGCATACCATCCTCAAACGGACGGACAATCAGAGAGGACTATTCAAACTCTTGAAGATCTATTAAGACTTTGTGTCTTAGATCTCAAAGGGAGTTGGGATAAGTACCTACCATTGGTGGAATTCTCCTACAACAACAGTTATCAGGCGAGCATAGGTATGGCTCCATTTGAGGCGTTGTATGGAAGAAAATGTCGTTCTCCAGTATGCTGGGACGAGGTGGGTGAAGCAACATTGTTGGGACCAGAATTGGTACGCATTACTACAGAGAAGATCCAAACGATTCGACAACGTATACAAACGGCACAGGATCGACAAAAGAGTTATGCGGATCTTCATCGGAAGGACGTGGAATTTAATATTGGGGATCATGTATTGTTACGTGTTGCACCATGGAAGGGAGTTACAAGATTTGGGAAGAGAGGAAAGCTCAATCCAAGATTTGTTGGTCCATTTGAGATTCTTGAGCGAATAGGAAATGTGGCATATAGACTCGCATTACCTCCAAGCATGTCTCGTGTTCATAATGTTTTTCACATATCTATGCTTCGTAAATATGTTAAAGACCCGAACCACATTATTGAGTTAGAACCAGACGAGATAGCTGAAGATTTAACGTACGAGGAGGTACCTGTTAAGATCTTGGATAGGAAAGAGCATGTCCTACGCACGAAGGTTATACCACAAGTTAAGGTTTTGTGGAGAAACCATGCTATTGAAGAAATGACCTGGGAGTTGGAATCAGAAATGAAAGCGAGGTATCCTCACCTTTTTGAAACATCAGGTACGTACGTCAATTTCGAGGACGAAATTTCATAAGGAGGGGAGGTTGTAAGACCCCAACTTATTAATGAATAAAATCAAATTTTCTCTAAATATTATTGTGAATAATAAGGGGTTAATTTGATATAATACTTTGGTTATGGGTGAAATGTGCAAATTTTGCAAAATAAGCAAGTGGTTATAAAATATTTATTTTTGGTCGGTGAATATTCGGTTGGTCGTGGAATATTCTTGCTGTCGGGGAATATTCGTACGACGACGCAGCCTTGTGTGGGCCCCATAACGGAAAGCGATTGGATGAAGAAAACGACAAGTATAAGTTGTTTATAAATAACGGCGTAGTTGTTACCGTTAATACTGTTGGAATACCCGGTGGTTAAAATACAGTAGCACACGGTATTGCACCAATTATTGATTCTTACGTAAGAAGGCACTACTCAATAATTGTTACAGTAGTTATTATTCAATATTTTATTTTATTGATTCAATAATTGCTGCGTTGATATTTTATATTATTGTTGTTTCAATAATTGTTGCTGCACAGTATTTTCATTTATCAGATCAATAATTCATATTATTTGAATAATATTATTAGATAACATTATTGGCAATGTCTAGAAAGTTCTGTCTAAGGAGAGGTTTGGTCATCTAATTGCGCGCCAGTAAGGAGAAATCCTTATTGGAAAGCCCCCTCTTTCCTGGGAACGGCCTGGTTGTCATAAATGTGATTCTGTAATATTATTTGTGAATAATTAATTATTGATTCATATGATAAGGAAATATTTATTTTATGTGGATATAAATGAGGGATATATTTTTGTGGTTAAAAATGAAGGAGTTAATGTTGAGGTTTTGTCAGTATTTTTGTCGGAATGGAGGTATTAAAAATCAGGGTTTTTGAGATAGTTTGCGGGGGTTATAATTTTTAATCCGACCGTTGGATCGTGGTAATTTTTGGATATGTTATACATATATAAGTTGAGTATATGTCCACAAATTTTGAACCGTTAAAAATGAACGTATGATTTATTACGAATTTTACAAGATGACTGGTTCAGAAATTGTTGAATTTTCGGAGTTTATCATTTTGATGGAAAATTCTAGAATTGGTGGGCCCCACTTGTGGTTGGTGAAGAAATGTGCTGAATTATATTTCAAATGTGGTGGGTGGGAATAGTAGCAGGTAAAGCCATCAGGTTGCAGGTCAAACCTACCAAAATTTTCCTATAAATAGAGGGCTAAGTTAGAATTGAAAATCACACCAGAAACAAGTTTTCTCTCTTTCTCTCTCTAGATTATTGAGTGTATTTTGTGAGTATTTAGATACTTTGAGAGTTTCTATTCATCAGAGCAAGTTTCTTTCAGCCTTATACCGGTATTCCGACCAGAAGTACTGATATTTTGAGGTAAGGGATATTATTTTCTTCTTAATGATATTATTTTCTTCAATATCATTATGCTGAAATATTGATATGAGTTTTTATCAAATTTAGAACTTTTTGTGTCGGGGGTTACTATTCACGTATACGGCACTATTCACGTATACGGCACTATTCACCGAAAAATAAAATTTTCCCTTTTTGTCCAAGATGTCTATTATGGTTACTATCTTTGATTGTATCCATGTTTTGATCTTTATTTTTGAATTCTGCTTCACAATTGATTATTATGAAGTATTATTGATCTTGGATAAACTGTTATACGAATCCCTACTATTTGTCCTTCTGTCTCATTGGATTCGTTCTCTTTAAGATATTTTTCATCATCCTCAGTCCTAAATGATGATATTACTGAATATCTTTGGCCTGTAGTGCAAAGATGTATAATTACTTGATGAATATCTTTGGCCTGTAGTGCAAAGATGAACAGGTGTTGAGATGAACATGACCGACTGATGATACAAATGAATATCTTTGGCCTGTAGTGCAAAGATGAATATTTGGTTAAAGATGATTATTAATTGATGTTACAGGGATAAAATATTGATGATGGACTTTTAAATCTTAGAAGATAGTAGAATTCTTTCTCTACTTGACTCTTCTAATGGTTTGCTGTTTCCGCTGCAGTTGTTGATCTAAAACTTGTTGTCGATTATATTTTATCAGATTTTTCCCTGTTGAAGACTAACGATAATTTGTTGTATATTATCTTAGTCATAATATTCTTTACTGGGCTAGTTGAGCTCACCCTTTTCCTTTTTGTTCCATTTTTCTTCTCAGGAGGTGAGAACATAGCAGGATCTAGTCGGGGTATGGAGTGATGGTTCTAGAAAGATGTATTAGCAGTCCTCACTATTTCTGTAAAATAGTGTTTGAATAATTGTAATGAGGATTTATTTGAGTGTGGATATTGTCTAGAAGACAATATTTGTATTTAAACTCACAGTATGTGTTGTCGTATTTTGCACGACAATTGTATTATTGAAGTTGTAGTTTGCTTTCTGTACCATGTATTTGGCGACTCAGAATGGGTGTTGTATACCTATTCTGGGGGCGTCACACAAATGATGTGGTAAAAGTCCTCATTAGTCCGTAGTGCATTGATGGATAATTTTTGGTATGATTATGGCAATGAATTCTCTTCGGCCAAGGGTGCAAAGATGAATTATTTTATGGCATGATCAGGACCGTTGATGAAAACATAATTATCTTTGGCCCGTAGTGCATGGATAATTCGTGGTCGTGATACTAAAGAATATCCTTGGCCTGTAGTGCAGGGATGATTTAATGATGTGGATTATTTATTAAGTTGAGTCTCAGCAATAAAATTGATGATAAAACTTTTTAAATCATAGAAGATAGTAGATTTATAATTTACTTGACTCTTCTAATGGATTGCTTATTCTGCTGCAATTGTTGATCTACTTGTTGTATATTATATTCTATCGGTTGTTATACTGTTGAAGGCTAATGATAATTTATTCTGTATTATCTTAGTCATAATATTTCTTACTGGGCTAGTTGAGCTCACCCTTTCTTTCACTGTTCTCTTCAGGAAATGAGAATATAGTTAGGACTAGTCGAAAAATAGATTGACGGTCCAAATGGTTGCATTAGTAGTCCTCACTATTTTGTGAAATAGTGTGATAATTGTAATGAAGACTCCTTTTTTAGTTTGCATATTCTCTAGTAGACAATATTTGTATTCAAACTCACAGTATATGTGTTGTCGTATTCTGCACGATAATTGTATTACTGGAGTTGTATTTGTTTCTGTACCATGTATTTGGCGACTCAGAATGGGTGATGTATACCTATTTTGGGGGCGTCACAAAGGGGGCTTTCCAATAAGAATTTATCCCTATTGACACGCAATTAGGTGACCAAACCTCTCATCGACAGAACTTTCTAGACATTGTTAATTATGCAAATAATAATATGAATAGCTTGTCATCTCAATTATTGATTTAATAATATATAAAATATCGACAATAATTGAATCAAATAACGTGAGATACTATGCAGCAATCACTGTGGCAATAATTGAACACAACTGAGTGACTTCTCACGTAAGTATCAATAATCAATACCGTGTGCTACTATGCAACCACGCGTATTACTGTACTTTTAACACCGAGTATTTTAACTGTAAAACTTTTGCCGTTATTTTTATAAAAAAATGTTTTTATTGTTTTCTCATTCTGACAATAATTCCGTTGTGGGGTCCACTAATGATTGTGCCGTCGTACGAATATTCCCTGTTAAAACGAATACTCCCCGACCAATCGAATATAATATAAGAACTTGCGTACTTTGTAAAATTTATAAATATTACCTACAACTATAACATTATATCAAATTCACTCCTTAATATTCAAAAATAATATTTATAGAAAATTTATCTTTATTCATAAAAGTTGGGGTATTACACAAATAAACTTTAAGAACTACTTTAAAAGTGATTGACAACTTGAAAGTATTCTACGACCTTCTTAATTTGCAAAAAGGGTAAAAGTTGATTTAAAAACTTTAATTTTTGAATAGAAAGTATATATTTACCACATACTTCATCCGTCTTAAAAGGATGAACAAAATATAAAATTCACACATAATAATAAAAATAAAAGTATAAACAAGAAAGTAAATAAAGTTTTAAATTTCTCCGTCAAGATTCATTAAGCGAAGTAATTTTATTTTTTATATTAATGAATTCTATTAAATAGTATAATTATTTTTTATTTTAAGTACTTTATCTCATTTTTTCGAAGCAAAACTAATTGTACTTGTAGTCATCAATAAAAATAATTTTATTAAACAAATTTTCATTTTAATGGTCCTTCTAATCCCACGTGGCGTACATTTAATTACAACAATTAAAGTGACAGTTGAACAGTTTACCCGTCCACCGTCTCCATCACCCGGCTTTGACGGGTCTGGGTCTTAAAAAACAATCCAATAGACGCGTGACGAACCGGGCGGCTGCTGCAAAGACAGAGAATCGTTTAGGCGACGGCGCACGTTAGCTGATACAACGAATTGCCGCCGGATCACACAAAGATACGGAGGGAAAATCTGCGATTCGATCACTTCTCCTTCCCGAACAGCTCGTTTTAGAGAGAGAAACCGATAGATATACAGTTTTTTAGAGAGAGAAAGTGAAAGGAGAGAGAGAGCAAGATGTGGGTGTTTTATCTGATCTCGCTTCCTTTAACATTAGGAATGGTTTTATTGACTCTTAAGTACTTTGCTGGACCAGACGTACCTCGCTACGTATTATTTACAGTAGGATACACATGGTTCTGCTCTATCTCCATCATTATTCTCGTACCTGCCGACATTTGGACGGTACCATACACTTCTGTTCATTCATCAATTTTATTTCTATCTTCATTGCACATTATTCGACCAATTTTTTGTTTTGGTTGTTGCATCTTCATCACATTGACTGATTTTAGGGCACAGTAATTGCTTCAGTAGATAGCTTTCTATTTATGCTTAGATCAAATTATGTGAGTATGACTTGTACAGGATATGCAGAGATTCTCAATTGCATCACATAATTAGCTAAAAGCCTAAAAGTAGGGGAATGTTGTTAAAAACTTGTCTAGCTTTTAGCTTTTAATATTGTGTACTGTTGTCTTAGTTTTGTTTTACAGTGGTAGGATTTTGGTCATAAAGTTGAGTTTTAATATATTTTTGACTGAGTGGACCAAGTAATAAGTTTTTTGCTTAGGTTAGTTTCATGTAGGTTGTGTTTGTGGTTAGGCGGTGTATGATTCACTTTGGCTGATTTTGCTAAAAGGCAATACAGGCCAAGTTCAGACTTGAGCCGCTTACATTGTTTGCCCATATGATGAAGAGAATGGAAGCATAGGCCAATGCAAACGGTGAAAATGTTAATTTTATGAAAACGAAATATGGCATTTTAAGATATTTATTGATTTATGATCGAAAGAATTGGTTCTATTTTATTTATCTTCAATCCCTGTATAATGTTTCGGGTGTTGGGTGCTGACACGTAGCACAGACTAGAATTGTCAATCAGACGCAATGCAGGAACTTGAAGTGTTCGCTGTCTTGACAACTGATCTTGAGTGCCATTCATTGAGAAGAAAATTGAGAAAGGAAGCTATGTTACAAGAACTCAGGATCCCTTAAAATACTCTAGAAGTGGCCGACACTGGACTCTATTATTTAGAACATTTTTAACTAATTCTCACTAATTTTGAATGTCCAATACCGACAACCATGTACTTCTGGAAACTTGAAGAGTCCATGTAACACAGAGGATTTGCAATGGGAAATGAACTTGCATTTGAGAGAAAATAAATGGCAGGAAAGAATCCTCAAAGGCCTACATGCGTAATTTACTAAGAATTACTTGCTCGTTTAAATGCTATCCGGAATTGGTGGGTATCAATCACATTCTAGAGTCTCCGCAATTGCTAGTTATTGATATGTCATAGGGATGACGCTAAACAAAGTAGAACGAAGTAATAGGACTTTAAATCACCTCTTTGTAACAATAAGAAGGTATAACTTAATGATGAGTTGTGTGAGCTGTACGAATCATTTTGAATGCGAGAGTGATAGGATTGCTGCTATTGATGCTAAAGAAAGTAGAAAGTAGAACGAAGAAATAGGACTCTAAATCACCTCTTTGTTTGCAAATTTGAAGGAAATAATGAAACAATAATATTTGGGGAGGTGCAGCAGTCTGTTGAGGGCTTCTTAATTTTCCCCTGTTTGGTTTTGGTGGACCTCTGTTCTTCTCTATGTTACTCTATGTGTTCTAATAAAACCTTTCCCCCCCACCCTTAAAAAAAGAACAATGCACCATCTTAAGTTTTCAATCCTGAAGTTGTCTTCTCTCTGGGCTTCTTCACTGTCAGCTTTTACATGGATTTCCTTTTTGTGATTTACTTAGTAATTAATTGGTGGGACATGCCCCATACAGGTTTCCACGGTTACTCCCATCTGTATTTTCCGTTAATTTCTTATTAGAGGTGTTCTAATGCATTGTAATTCATTCTCCCTTTTCTTGTCTTTTTCTTTTATTTAAGAATACCTATAAAAGAACTAAGTATCCCTTTTTTTCTTAACAAGTAAGAACTAAATAAAATTACATGACATGAAAACAAGTAAGATAATTAACCCACACCGAGACAGAAAAATATGATCAAGAAAAACTAAGTATAACTATGATCCAATAAAAGATTGCCTCGAAATTGACAGAAGGAGACACAAATCCTAATCCCTTCTAAACTCCCGCATCACTTTGCAATGCAAAAGAGAAGACAGGAGACCATAGCTGAAGTTGCAATGACTGACACTTTGAGGATTAAGAGAATAGATTTGTATAAATTTACAAATTTTTTTATTTCGATAAGTAATTGGAAAACTCTGTCATGGATTTATTAGAGAAGGTATGGAAAAATACATTAAAGTAGTTGGTTTTGATCTTCTTTTCGTTTATGTCATGAGTTCTCTTCCCTTTACTAATCTTTGTTAAATGAAAAGAAAAACAAAAAGGAAAAATGAATGTGTGCTTTCCTTACTTTCATGAGAAAAACAACCAAAAAGTTGTAAGAAGTTTTCTAACAAGCATTTTTATGCATCAGTTTGATTGGTTTTAATAATGTTATTTATTTGTTTTGTTCTTATGCAGACAATTATTGGTCATGACAATGGAGGCATCTCTTTCTTTTGGAGCTGGTCTTATTGGAGTACATTTTTGCTTACTTGGTATGTTGTCTTGTGGATTGACACTAATTTCTTCACTCAGTCTATTTATTGCATTCTTCAGATGAAGATAAGCAGAATTCAGATTAGGGTGTTTTTTATTCTTTGATTTTTTGGCCGTAGTTGTTTATTGTGTACTGTGGAGTTGTGACAATTTGCTCAGGGTTTTCGAGCGAGTTGTAGCTACATTACATAACAAAGTATATAGATTCCTGATGCTCATAAAATGTGTTTTGACCTTTTGCATTGAGCATTTACCTTAACCATCAGCTGAAATTCCTATAACATGTCCTGGATGCAACCCAAGCACAAAATTTCCTTAAGTTTCATCTATGAAATCGATTTCTATTAGTTTTAAGTATAAGTTGCCTAAACCTGTGTTATGCTTCTGTATGAATGTTTTTATTCTGATGTAGGCAACATTATGTTATTGCTTGCACTTGATGTGTCTTTTGAGTAATTTGGTCATTTTCCTTTAGTAGCTTTTTCAGTGTTTGGATTGGCAAAGTGAACTGGCTTATATGATCATGTTTCGTTTTGTTCTCCCTGAGCAGGCTCGTGGCCCCCCTTATACAGGGTTATGAAGATGCTGGAGACTTTACTGTGATAGAAAGACTAAAGACTAGCATACGTGTAAACTTAGTCTTCTACTTCATTGTGGGATCTGTTGGTCTTTTTGGACTAATTCTGGTCTTTACCATGCGCAAAAAAAAGTTAGTTTCTTGCCGTTACAATATATTCTTTTATTATTTTTTAGAGACCTTTGTTTCTTCTCGTATAATATATTATGTGCAGAGATTTTGAGGCAGCTGTAACTTTATATTCTCACTGTGGCTATTAAAAGCTTTTGCCTATTAAGTAAATGTTTTTCTTGATTTCCATGTGTTTGTACATTAAGTTTGGCTACTTTGTTTCTAGTTATGATACATGAATGGGAAATGGAATAGGAACCTAAACCAGATGTGTAGGTGAAAGAATGATATCTTTTCAAAACAGTAACGTAGACATGTGAGAATCAACAAATTAATAAGGAATTCCATCTTGTTGCTTAAAATAGTTTGAACTTCATTGAGGCTGCATGATCTTCTCTTGTACCAGATTGGCAGGTATTGGATCTAGCAGGGTTTGTAGGGACGCGTAATGATATTGATGGATAAAGTGTACTCCCTCAGTCCCACATTATTTGCCACACTTTTTTTAAGTGTGTAGCACAGATTTTAAGACGTTCCGATTATGTTTTATTTGTTTATATATATTTGTATATTTTAATATAATCAAATGTTATATATTTAATTATATTATAAATTATTTCAAAATATCATATTGAAGTATACTTTTGGCACATCTTAAAACCTGTACCACACATCAAAAGACATGTTGCAAATAAGGTGGGATGGAGGGAGTATAGTTGTGTCCACAATCTTAAGAATTTACAGTGGTACCAAGCTAGCATATTTTATTTATTTATTACTTCTATCTCGCTCATAAATACATAAGTAATTGCTTTGTCATTTATTCTTGCTTGGTGTATTTATTGGCAGGATTGGAAATGTGTTAGGTCTAGCCATGGGATGTTCCAATACTTTTGGACTTGTTACGGGTGCATTTCTTCTTGGTTTTGCATTGAGTGAAATTCCAAAGAGCATATGGAGAAATTCTGATTGGACTACTCGCCAGAAGGTTCTTTCTCATAAAATTGCCAAAATGGCTGTGAAGCTGGACAATGCCCATCAAGATTTGTCAAATGCCATTGTAGTAAGTGATTTCCATTGACAATACGAAAATATTATTACTTGAATAGGAAGTACCGACGCTTTTTATGTTATATTTTTTTACTTTTTTTTATATATTCTTCAGCTCATTTTTAGTCCAAGTCCTGCATTAGTGTTGTCATTATTTTTAATGCGGTTCAGCTTGGATTTGCTCATCTTTCTTGGATGAGTAACTTAATTTTTTTTTTTTGCAGAATTCCCAGTTAGCCTGTTACTATAATTAATTAGGTAGTGGAATGTGAATGAACAACAATTACTTGGATTTGTTCTATTATTCTGAACCCCTTGAAAATGATTTATAATACCAAGTCCACTGAATGCTTTTACTTTTTCTGCAGCATCGAGTATAATTATGCTGTGTCTGTAGGTTTAGCATGATTAGGTGGAGTAGGAACTAAGCTTAGTTTCATGTAGTATCATCCCTGTACATTTTGTGACCTGCATAAATAGATGCTAGTGGGGGACTATAATGTTTGCACAAGAGATCGGAGAAGTTCAGACCGTATAGAAGAAAGACCATCGAAACAGGATACGATATGGGTATGGTATTGGACACTCGAATATAGTGAAAAAATATTCTAAAAATAGGGGAGTCCAGTGTCGGACACTTCTAGGGATCCTGAGTCCATGCAACATTGGTGACAATTAGCAATTTACCATCTGCATCGAGCATATTTTTAGTTGTCTTGTTGTTAGTTAGTAACCCACTTTCCTGTCATTGTGCACTTTTTAGGTTGCTCAGGCAACATCCAAGCAGATGTCCAAGCGCGATCCTTTGAGGCCCTACATGGATGTCATTGATAATATGTTGGTTCAAATGGTATTTGGCATATTCTACATGTTATATTTTTCGGATAAGTTCATCTTGTACAAAATTCTGAATTATATTTGTTCCGACATGGTTCTCCATTACATTTTTCAAATCAATAATCATTTCTCAGTTCAGGAAAGATCCATTATTCAAACCACAAGGTGGTCATTTAGGGGATAATGACATGGACTATGATACAGATGAGAAATCTATGGCGATACTTAGGCGTCATCTAAGGGGAGCTCGAGAGGAGTATTATCGATATAAAAGGTAAATAAGTAATGAATCGACTTAGAAAAATTAATAGTAATAAATTGAAAAATATGTGCCTTCATCATTGATGAACTCTACCACGAAATCTTGGACTGCACCTTGTTATGTGTTTTTTTATTTGCATATTTTGTATTGCCTTATACATACAACATATAATTAGTTGGTCCATTTAATCTAAATTACTTTGTCCAAATATCTAGAGTCAAAAATTTGTTTCTCTTTGATTTTTTAGATGACATGTATGCTTAGTGACATAGATCACAAATAAAAATTACCTTTTACTCATTAATCCTCTGCAAAAAGTGGCTTAGGCTCAATCTTGCGTCTTATGATTACTTCATTCGATACACCCTGTCGAGTTCCAGTGTTGTCATTGATATAATAGACAAATGTTTGTAGATTTCTTAGTCGACATTTGGACTGTTTTTGTGACAACGGATTAAAAGTAAACTTGACCTGCCACAATGGGTGGGAGGATGATCCTCTATATTTTTTGGTCTCCAGAGTAAATCTTGGAAATTTATCTATCAGGGTTTCTGTTCTTTTCTCTCTCTTGCTAGCTATGGAGCTGGTGACTTTTTTCTTTGGGCGTACGTGTGTTTTGAGAAGAGGGGGGGGGGGTTTCTGGTTTTAAGGTGGCTAATTTACTAGTAAATTTTTCCTTATCCACGACTTCCACAACTCTTTCATTTGTCACCCTTTGTAATACTCCAATTACTAGTTCTTTTATCTTTGAAGGGATCTTGTATTTTTTTTCCTTGCAATTTTCATTTTATTGTGTAACTTAATGACTGTTAGAGTGAGATTTTTTCTTCCACTCTTCACTACTTCTTCTCAGTGTTCTAGAAAGCACTTGTAATGGAGGGGGTGCCTAGCGCCTATGCGTCGAGATCTATTTATTTATCTTGCTATTGGATATATTTAGTTATATTATTATAGGGATAATACACTTTTTAGTCATTGTACTAGGGTCCGATTTTCATTGTGGTTTTTGAAACTTTTTTTGTTACAATCGAATAATTGTACTCTAAAAAATTACAAAATGATCATTATTTTTAATTTCCGTCCGATAAAACGGACGGAATGCTGACGTGACACGTTATTTTTGCTGACGTGGAGGGTTAAAAATTTTCTTAAAGAAAATGTTTCTCACAAGTCTCGAACTCTAGACCTCTCCAAACTAGAAAGCTTATATTCCAACAAAAACCACTGTACCAACTACATACCATGCTTAAATTTATGTAACACTAATATTTAAACTAACTAGCATCGTTTCTAGGAATTGTAATAATTGTAATAATAATAATAATAATTGTAATAATACAGTGACCAAAAAGGGATAATACACTGTAGTATTATAATAATAATAATAATAATTAAAATAATAATAATAATAATTTTATTATTACAATAAAATAATATTTTGTTAAGCTAATACTTTGTTCCAAGTTCACATGCATGGTTACACGCAAATTATTCTTCTCTCTACTTACTTTCACATTATTTATAATAATCTGTATTATGTGATTGTTTGCATTCTATTCTCAGTGCTCAACTTTTTCGGTAAAGATTATTTATTTATTTTTTTAATAATCTCCCTTTTCGTTAAAAGAATTAAAGATTTGATATTTTTTAAATAGCATCTGTTCCATTAGAGCACTTGATTTTGGATGTATCTTGCATAAATTTTGTGTTGGTCACTTTTTAGGCACATAATAATTGTGTTTTTTAGTATTATGTGTTGACAATTGCAATGAATGCAATATTATTTCTCTTGATTATTTTGGTTTTTTTTAATAATAAAATTACTGTATTGTTTATACTTTTTTGTATTACATCAATTATGCTAATATATTTATTATAGGAATAATAGATTACTATTGTGTAGAATGATATTTACAAAAAAATTATTTTCTTCTAAAATATATGATTTAACTAGCAATTTGCAACAAAATATTAACAAAAAATTCAATGAAATTTACAATAATAGTTCATCTATTTATATAATACAAATGATACTATTTATCTTTGAATTAAGTATTTATCTGGCTATATATGTTCAATAACAATAATTATTTTATTATTACAATAATTATTATTTAAAATTTTAATTATTATTATTATTATTGTGATACTACAGTGTATTATCCCTTTTTGGTCACTATATTATTACAATAATTATTATTATTATTACAATTATTACAATTATTATTATTATTACAATTCCTAGAAACGATGCTAGTTAGTTTAAATATTAGTGTTATATAAATTTAAGTATGGTAGGTAGTTGGTACAGTGGTTTTTGTTGGAATATAAGGCTTCTAGTTTGGAGAGATCTAGAGTTCGATACTTGTGAGCAATATTTTCTTTAAGAAAATTTTTAACCCTTTACGTCAGCAAAAATAACGGGCCACGTCAGCAAAAATAACGGTTAACATGCACAGTCAGCACTTCCGTCAAATTTTTGGACGGAAATCGAACGGAATGACCATTTTGTAATTTTTGAGAGTACAGTTATTCGATTGTAACAAAAAAAGTTTCGGTACCCACAATGAAAATCGGGCCCTAGTACAGTTACTAAAAAATCTATTATCCCTATTATTATATATTATTATATATATTAGATGTAAGAATTATAGATTTACTTGAATAATTACGAAAAGAAGAATCTTATAAGGCATGACAAATTGATTTAAAAATTGTTGAGCTTCAAATCCTTCATTTAATTCATGCAGTAGAGGACTAATTCTAATTCTCACCTAGGCCTATGCCTAGGCACCCAACCAAATTGACACTGTAGAGGACTGCCTAGGGCCTAATCGGGGACTAGGTGTATGAAATAGGTATACTAAATTTGAAATACTCTCTTTTAACTTTTCAAACCTAACGGTGAAAACGATTTCTGAAATATGCTAAGAATTGATTAATGATTTTTTTCAGCAAGTATTTTATATTATGGTTTACCTAATTTTTGTTATTCATGCAAATGTTTGATACAGTTCAGGGAATTCATTAAGGCTTTCTTATTTCACATCAGTTTTCAATGTTGGAAAAATTGTTCTTGGCCATCAACTCTTAACTGTTTGATTACTGTCTTGAGTGGAAAAATAACAATGAACTGAATGCTTGTTTTTTCTGAAAGTCTACCCATTTTTCTAATTAACTTGTGTTTTTGTAGTGACTATATGACACATTTTATCTAATTAGCTGTTGTTTTGCAGTGAGTATATGACATGTGTGTTGGAGGCTCTTGAACTGGAAGACACAATAAAGAATTACGAACGACGCAATGCAACTGGATGGTCTGCTCCGAACTTATAAACTTCTAAACTACTGAATACTGATGTCTTAGTTCAGTTTCTCCTCTGCATTTTAGCCTGTTTAAGTTTGATGTTATATTTAATTTTACTTTATTCAGGTTTCAGTTTTCTAGTGAAAACTCACTATAGTTTATGCTTGTGTGTGTCCACTTTGATTATATTCTGACAGCAACTGAAATGTAGAAAGCTTTTGAAACCGTGATTTTGAGGCTTTGATAACTTGCCTAAACATAACATGAAATCTAGGATCAATCTCAATCCTCTGTTGCCAAACTCTTCTTCATTACATTGGATGTTCTATAATAAAATAAATTATGATAAAGCAATAGGACATTTTGGAAGGCTTTTCCCGTAAATCTAGTTGGATCATGTTCCATAACTGAAAACAGCTGATTCTACACCCAAGTACAACCAAATTATAATGCAGGTCTGTATCAGTCAATGGGTTGAGATAATTTATTGTCAACCCTAGTGCGTGACTGCTATGCTAAGGAAAGATAATCAATTTTTGGATCGTTTGGCTGAGTGGAGCAACATGAATAGTACCAACTTAATGTACTCCTTATGTGCCAATTTATATTCTGCAGTCAATTTGGCATAAGGAAAAACTTATTTTGACCATCTTATTCCATAGACTTTCTAAAAATCACTTGCCTATGAAATTAATTACGGGTATTTCTGTGTTCACTACTGGCATCCTACACTTCCTATTAAATGTTTTTTTTAATAAATATAAATCATTTTACTATGCTCTCACTCTTGGAGAAACTAGCAATTGTGTTCTACATATTAAATACCTAGTCCTTGGAAAACCACATGGAATCAGTTATAGTACAATTTTTTATAATTGGGTTGCTCATTGAATTACTACTGATAGTTTTATGTATTAAAAGAAATCATATGACAGTTTATATGTTAAAATGATATTTCCTTGGGCAAACTGTTCTTCTGCAATTTTATAGTTCTGTAATAAATTCTCGCTCTTAGTTAGTTCTTTTATCTTTCAATTATGTGTTTAAAATTCAAAGGCCATGCTTAGATGCCCATAACAACCTGCTATTAGATAAATATTTATTATAGTTGTGCTATTATTGTGATTGTAAACAACTAAAATTTCATTTACTAAATTGCAGGAAATTTATTTCAAGCCTCAGACCTGAGCGGACTGGCACATTGGGATCCTTCTTTGATATGACAGGTAATTAGCTGATTAATATATCTAATATTCTTATTTTGATATTTATGTATCATTCATTTAATAAAATGCTGTACCAAATAATACCGTACTTTAGTGAATTGTTGTGATGACAATGTTACCTAGATCGTGGCTAAGGTTATCCTTGTCCTAAAATGATTTTAAAGATATATTCTTATTTCCTGTCATTAACTGAACAGAGATACATTTCTACTTTAGTATTATCAAATGTAATGATATTCCTAATTTGTCATTAGGTTTTTATTATCTTTTATATCTTCACACAATTTAATCAAATGTAATGATATTCCTAATTTTGAATTTGGAACAGTGAGAAAGTAATATGTATGGAGAACAAAATTTCATCAGTCAGTCTTGACTCTTGAACACTAATTTAATCAATGTAAAGCAGATCAATATATTGATAATATAATACACAGAGAGAAAGAGAGGTTTAGTATAATTAAGATGGATGGATGTTTAGTATTACCAGGTGGGAAAGGGATTTGAATTGGATGAGATAGTGCACAGGGTGAGGGGCTTTTCATATATATTTGTGTACTGGGATGACACTCCCTTCTGATGCTGCTATTTATTTTCTTGAATATTTATCAAAAACTAAAACTGACAATTCCTTGCAGAATTGATTTGGCGATGTATCATGTGGAAGCACATGGAGAAACTCTTGTCTGTCATTCTTGGTTGCATGTCAGTGGCAATTCTTTTAGCAGAGGCCACTCTCTTGCCTAGTGGACTTGATTTATCTCTTTTTTCTATTCTCATAAATTCTGTAGGGAAGGAAGAGATGCTTGTGCAGGTAGATCCTATTATTGCCTGGTGGTTTTTTTTTCCTTTCAAATATTGTGGGACATATTTCCTTGACGAAGAGTAGTGCTTTTGTCTTTTTCAAATTTACCTCTCTCTCCAGCTTTTTATATGATTATACCAGTGTTTATTTACTATAGAAAATTTTAGATTGTAATAGATATGTTTGTCCTTGTGCCTCGATGTCTGTGATTTCTGCACCATCATAAGTATGTGTTGCATGACTTGTATCAATGGCAATTTGAATATGCACTATTTATCTATTTGATGCATCTGGTTTTACCAAAAGGAAGCACATAGCTGACTGCACTGTTCTGACCTCAA
The DNA here is from genome assembly GCA_016801055.1 of Panax notoginseng. Taxonomy (NCBI): domain Eukaryota; kingdom Viridiplantae; phylum Streptophyta; class Magnoliopsida; order Apiales; family Araliaceae; genus Panax; species Panax notoginseng. The sequence goes on from CM029022.1 coordinate 42,887,571, forward strand.
TGATATGATCAATGGTAACCGGTAAGACTGTAAGATTCTTCGTTTAAGTGGCCACTAGGTTAGTGCACATTTATCTTGACAAGCACCTGGGTAAATTTCACAATTTGTCGCATATTTACTGAACTTTTTAGAAGATTAATGTGACGATAATGGTGCAAAACAAGTATAAGCGAAAACTTGCCTACTTGATTTTTCATAGCATAATGAGTGCAAATTAATAGCCTTGAAAATGCCAAAGAGTGTTTTATTTCAGTTTCGAAAAAGCTTGAATATTTTGGGGTAAATGAAAGATTGTGCAAGTAGAGGTATTTAATGTTAAAAGAAAGTTTAAGTTTCAGGTTCTGTTGGCTAACTCTTTTTTTTTATTTTAAATAATTCATTTCCCCCGTCCTAGTGCTAGATTTATAATATTGGTTGTTGGAAATAATGAGCTACATGTATTTAGGTTTATGTGCAGGTTTAAGTTACTAGTATGGTGGTGTTGTGGAGATGAATGTAGGGGCTCTGTCTAATTTTCTCATGAACATTGCCCAATACCCACCAACCACCATTTTCTAAGCGTTGTTATAAAGAACTAAATACATGTTCTCTTTGATTATTGCACTTATCTAACTTCAGAGTATTTTTTTCTTAGAATTTAGTTGATCCTATAATTAAGTTTACCAAATAAATCAAATACTTGGTGAACTTCATAATAATCTATATAAATCTTCCTTCATCTCAAGTTTTTGTCATGAGCATGCTTTAATTCTGTCCTTAAGTATAAGTCCATTCATTGCAGCTGAAGTTATCATATTATTGACAATCACATTACTTGGGATATCACAGGTTTTTTAATGAATGGATTGAGTGCTTTTTCAGAAGTTCAGAAAGTTTGTTAAATGATTGTACAATATACTAGCAACTTGTTAATGGAGCATAATTTAAACAAATATATGATTATAGCATATTCTTATAAGCTGCGACAAACACTACATACCATCTCAATTTATGCTAGAAGTTATAATCTAGCACAAATAATCTTCAATAAGGACCTTTTTAGTTTAAACAATTTAAAGATGGAGTTCAATTGTTACTAGGTTTTACTTTAGGATGAGTTGCAATTTTTTTTGTATAATTTTTTTTAATCAAGTTTTGCCTGTCAATAAACGAATCACATTTTGGACACACAATTCTTTCAAAAATTTGTGATGGTAGTCTGGCTTAAACAAAAAGTGATATGTTTTTATTTTAATTGTATTCTACTGCTTTCTCTGATTTTTGTTCTATCCAGTTAATTTATCTATATGATTTGCTTTGGTTCATTATCCATTCTTTTTTATCTCGTTTTTCATGAGCTATATCATTCTTCTAGTTTACTGTTGAAAGTTTTCTAAATTTAAAATACTGTTCATATTTGATATATAATCTGAGTTTTATATGTGGATCACTATTTGCCTGCTAGTCATTTCTAATCACCATGCTTATAGCGTTGTAATTCGCACTTTGATGACCATCTCTTTTTTAATTTCTGCAGACTAACTGATGTTTACTTTTTCTTTTCCTTGATCTCTACCTAGGTCTTTGCTTTTGTCCCTTTGATGTACATGTGCATTTGTACATATTATTCATTATTCAAAGTTGGAATGTTAATGTTTTACTCACTAACACCAAGACAGACAAGCTCAGTCAACTTGCTTGAGATCTGCTCGTAAGTTTTTTATTGTAAATTAGATTACCATGAGAGATTTGTTTTTTGCCATTTTTTTTAACAGAAGTGTTTAATTACTTCCATTTTAACATTTCTGCCAGGATGGTTGCTCGGTATGCTCCTCCAATTTCATATAATTTCCTCAATCTCATTAGTCTTGGTAAAAACAAGAAAACTATTTTTGAGAAGGTGAGCTGCAGATTTATTCTCATACTGCCTACACCTGCCTTGCAAAACTGAGTATTATGTGATAAAGCTTGTAACATAATAAAACTATTCTTAATCAGTTTTCTTGGTTTGGTTGCTTGTCTTCTTTACTGAACTGAGGTTTTTATTGGAGTCATTTAAGATTTTCTGTGGATTTACATTTTGGTTCTATTTTTTCCCCCTTTCTTTAGGTCAGACAAACAAGTACTAGCTTTCAAGACTCCATGATCTTTGAGTTTCATTAGACTGTTTATCTACTTTTAAATATGTTTGGAGAATCTAAAGATGGCAGTTCTCTTGGTTGTTTTGTTCCTTTAGTGGTCTCTCTTCTCTCAGTTTCTGATTTCCAAATAGACATTGACAATATAATTTATTAATTTTATTTGTCTAAATTCAAATCACTGTTATCGTGTTACCTCAAGACCTTTTTCAACACTTGGCACTCCACCTTTTCAGTCGTTAATTCAAGGTTTTGCTAGTACACTTTTATCATGTGTATTTGCTTATAGTCTTTAGTTGCAACTACTAAGTACTAATTAGTTTGAAAATTTGTGAAGCAACATTGATTCCAAATTTTAAGTCTTTTCCATTTCTTCTATTGCTAATGACTTCATAATTCATATGGCTGCAGCGAATGGGGAACATTGATGAGGCTGTCCCTTTCTTTGGGGAAGGATTCAACAAAATTTATCCACTTATTATGGTTATATATACACTGTTGGTTGCTTGCAATTTCTTTGACCGGATATTAAGTTTTTTTGGCAATTGGAAGATTTTTAAATTCCAAACTGAAGTCGATGATTTGGATGGATTCGATTCATCGGGATTAATTATACTGCAAAAAGGTTGGCACATGAACAACTTTGGTTTGTTGTGCACTTTTGAAAATCAACAAATTTATACCTACATCTTTTTGCTGTAGTCTGAATGCTTTAAGACTCTTTTGGTTAGTCACCTGAGGGGGAGGATAAGAACCTTTATTTCTTACATCCTAGTAATTTATTTTCCTTGGTTCCTCAGAACGAACTTGGATTGAACAAGGGCGGAAAGTTGGTGAGGTGGTTATTCCATTGGCGAGGAATTTTAGAGACTCGAGCATGGATTTGGAGGCTGGCAGCAATAACACAGTAAGTATTCAAACCATGAAAATGAAACATTTAATTTATTTTATGGTCTTTAAACATGCCTTCTTCTTAAGACATGATAATGGATGTATTTAAACTGAATTTGTTACACCCCGAACCCACTACATGCCCGAAGTGCTACATACCGCAAGCCCAAAGGACTCGCAAGGCAACAATATCAATAGTGCAGCAGCCCAAACACAATAACTCAACAATAAACATCTTTCAAATCTAATTTAAAATGAACTACCACTAAATATCAAAATCATAAAATGGAGACGCAGCTCCCCGAAACTAAGAGTTTTGTCAAAATCCAACAACAAAAAGAAATAATGTCTAAAACTAAATTTCAACTATTTCAAATGCATTAAACAAGTGCTCTACTTTTAACGATAGGACTTGTAAAAATTTGTAAGGGGTGAGCGGTGAATCACAAGTGACAATCCTTACTACACTTGCGTGTATCAAGTATAATATGCAAAACACTTTTTTTTTTCAATTTTTTTTTGTTCGATAACAATAGTAAATATACTTTTCAAAACTAAAACAGATAATAACAAAACGAATTTCACATTCAAAATAATTTCAATGTATACAATATATCTTTTAATCCACAACCTTAGCGACTAAGGTTACAATTGCCCTGTAACACGGCCCAAAAGTTCTATAACGTCAATGATCACGCACCCTACTGAGATATCTAATATGTACTCCCCGAAGAGCATCTAAAAAGTGTGTGCTTTAGTAGGTCCTATATTAGCTCCGGAACTAAACGTAATCCTATATTATCGATATTCTAAACAATACTTTTTTACAGCTCAAAATCATATAATTTCATTTCACAGTTCAAAAACATATACTTGATTCGAAGTTTAAATATAAGAACATAACATTTTAATTTAAATTGAAACCTTAAATAAAACATAACGAATTTTGAAATCGTGCATTTAGACATCCGAGTAATTACTAAGACATACATATAAATAACGATAATTTTAAAATCACTAAATAGTTCGAAAAGGCACTTGCCTCGATATTGCGAATACGAAAATAAAAGCGAACAAATCCTAAATATAAAATTAGGATAAATAAAATTGTTAGGATGAGATATTATAACTTATACTTTTAAGGCTTAAATATGAATTAGTACCCTAAACTATAGGTCATATTCCACTTCGGTGATTCACCTTTCAATTTTGTCAATTAGATGATTAAATTATCAATTTTTTTCAATTGCAACAATTTTAATTGTGTGGAGCCTCTTAAGCTGATGTGGCAAAAAAAACAATTGTTTAATCATAAAATAAACAAATCTAATTTAATATGGGGCAAAATGGTCAAACCTCATATCTGTTTGCCCGGTAAAATGGTTTACACTTCTTCCCCATTAATCCCTACCATAACCTTCTTCATTTCCCTCCCCTCCGCTAAATCCAGCGGGGGCACTATCAATCTCCGCTCCAAAATCGCCTTCCTCTTCCTTACAAACTCTGACCTCCATTTCTCCCCCTTATGGGAAACATTCTTCCAAAATCATTCTTCCCTTTACAATATCTACATCTACGCTGATCCCGCGTCAAAATTACCCCACCCACCGGCGTTTTCCAAGATCGGATTATCCCCAGCAAGAAAACCCAGCACGGCACCGCCACGCTTATCTCCGCCGCCCGCCGCCCGCCGCCCGCCGCCTCCTCGCCACTGCCATCCTTGACGACTCAACCAATTTCTACTTCGCCCTCGTCTCCCAACACTGCATTCCACTCCACTCCTTCGATGTTGTGTATAATTCCCTCTTCAATTCAAAGCCAAATCCCACTGATTTAGACCATAGTTTTATTGAAATTCTCTCCAATGAATCCACTTTATGGGACAGATACAACGCCAGAGGCAAACACATAATGCTTCCCAAAGTATCCTTTGATAAATTTCGGAAGTGTCAGCAAAGCTAATTTATAACCTAAGGGAATCTAATTCTTCGTATTCATATCTGTTTGCCCGAAAATTCTCGCCAGATTGTCTGACCTTGCATCGAATGTAATGTAATGGTACTGATATATTTAGGTTAATGTTTGTTTTTTTGTTAATTTGATATGTTAAATTGTGTTTTGACCATTTTGCCCCATATTAAATCAGATTTGTTTATTTTATGATTAAACAATTATTTTTTTTGACACATCAACTTCTTAAGGTCTCACACAATTAGCCACGTCAGCAATTTCTGACGTGACATGTTCAATTTGTTGCAGTTGAAAAAAATTGATAGTTTAATCATCTAATTGACAAAATTGAAAGGTGAATCACCGAAGTGGAATATGGCCTATAGTTTAGGGTACTAATTCATATTTAAGCCTACTTTTAACTCAAATCTTGCGCACATAAATCTTAATTTTAGGTCTGTTTTACAATTACATACTATACTTAAAAATATATATAATTTGAAATCTCTTTGATTTATACAGAAAATACATACCATTAATTTTTATACTCTTTTTCTTGTTATAACCTTTATTTTGAAATATAAACATACATAAATAATACTAGTTTCAACTCATAATTGAAAAAGAAGAGTTTAATTTTACCTATTTGAGTTTTCTTCTTCTCTGTTTTGCAGTACCCTAAAGCCAAATAATTTTTTTTACGTTCTTTTCTCTCTAGTTATCTAAAATCTTTAATTCCTTTGCAAAATGGGTTACCAAGTAAAACAGTCCTTTTAAAATTAAAAGTTTGTCACAGTCTAACCGACTTATCCTAATAGGTTTTAGATATGTATAAATAATTATTAGTTTCTATTCTATTATCTAATTATAAACTTGTTATTATTTTATTATTATTTTTTAACCGGGTATTACAGAATTCACCAAATGCAGTTACACAGGTGAATATAGAATAGGAATCTTCCTGTTTTATCATTGTCTTGATGAAACTTTCTTGTACAATTTTTTGTTAATTATGTATTGTTCTGAGTCCAGTGTGATAAATTGCGCAATATATTCCTTTCTAACCGGAAGGTTAAATTGTTCAGGATAGAAGTGCTGTTGAAATGAAGGAAAAATTAAATTTACTCGAGGAGTTGAAGGAAAGTTCATCAACACCTTCTAGCGAGGTTCGTAGATTCAGTGGACATAGAGAAGCCATTAGCAGCAAGTATGCTGCTATAAGAGAACAGAACAGAAAGCCAGCAAACATGAAGCCAGCGGAGGATGTGTCCTCTACTAAAGACTCGTTGCTGGATGCCGCCAAATCTCCCTCTACTACTAATATTATAGGAGTCCCATCTTCTAGCATAGCCTCAACATGGGCAACAATGAAGTCAGGTTTTCAAACTTTCAAGACAAACATAGGAGCCAAAAAATTCATTCCTTTACGCCAAGTTGAGGATTCCAAACTTATCCCTAGCGCTTCCTCATCATCGGAGTCTCTTGATGACATATTTCAAAGATTGAAACGGCCTACTTCAGAGCGCGGGAATCATACTGAAGAGGGAAATGATGAAATGGACAGCTGAGCCTTTTGGATGTCGTCATGGATTTTCCACACACTTGTAAAATTGGTAAGTTAGCAAGACCATAAGATGTACAGGTCCTCTGAGAAGAAATTTACACCGAAGGATCGAATTGATGTCCTGATATATTAGAGCTAAAGGGGGCTTAAACCCTTCAACACTTGCATTATTCAAAGGTATCTGCATCTTACTGGTAGACTCAAGTGCATACAAAAATGGCGCATCACAATTATGTTCAACTAGGTGAAGCAAAATGATATAGTCTGGAGTTTTGTCATGTAGGTAGTTGTAGAAGCTCGCTCAGACTTTAGCATTTGCGTTACCTCTACAGTACTTGTAGATTTCGAACACAGATGCACCATGTTAACATAATCATGAACTTCTTTGAAATATATATGATCTTTACGTTTCTTGAAAGTTCAGATACCGATACTTGAACTCTGCATCTAATTGATTGTTTTGTTTTTATTGGAATTTCATTAGGATCCTTCTGAAATCTGGTTAGAGTCTAGTTTGAACTTGGTGACTGACTGACGACCGGTTGAGTGGGTTTATTTTATTTTAGAAAATGATTCTCATATTAAGAAGATATATTTTATTTGAGGTACAGGATCCTTTTTAGTTAATTATTGAAGGATAGAACCCCTCCATGGCTCCAACCCGACCCACCCAAAAAAATAATTTAAAAAGAAAATAAAGGTGGACCTAAATGTATTGAGAAAGTTGACAGTCTCGTGTTTACATTCTCACATTTCTCTCTCCCATTATCTGACATACATCCCATCTTTTATGATCAAATATTCTCAGTTTTAATAATACGTAATGTCAGCCATGTAAACTAGTTATTTTTAAAGTCTAATTGTGCTTCTAAAATATTCTGTGTTTCCAACTTAATTTACGAAATTGTAAAACAATAAAAATAATTTCAGTATAAACAATAATATATATATATATATATATATATATATATATATATATATTCAACAAAGTTGAAAAAGAGATGAATCAATATACAACAAAACACCATGCATGCATCCTATCGCTCACAACTTGTGCAAGTTTTATTAATTAATCGATCACCTAGCTAAAACTCCAAAATACAGCTAATACATAGCTCGTAATAATTAAAATTGATTAATTATCAGAGACCTTTGATTTTACAGTACGACTAGTTCTTGAATGCATGAAAACTTTTTTAGTCCCCTTCCCCGTTGAACGAATCAACTTCTTCCAAAACCCTCCTCCTCCTCCGGCGACAAATGCTATGGATCTGCTCTTTTTGAGGCTTCCGGTGGCACTAGTAGTTATAATAAAACCGACAGAACCGCCAGTGGAAGCGTGGCGGCGATGACCCGCCGGAGACATGGAAGTAGAAGAAGAAGAAGTGGAAGAGTGGGAATTAGAATTAGGGGAGAATACCGCAAATATTTTTGTTTTGAGGATTGGTAGATGATCAGGGGGAGGAGGAGATAGATTAGAGACGTGGGAGGTGAGTTTCTCAGTGAGACAAGAAGAGCAAACGCCTGGCTGTTGACGTTGTTGAGGATGCTTCTTGCATTCATTTTTCTTCATCGATCGATCGATCGATCGATTAATACTTAATTGCAGCTTCTTTTGGATTGATTAATTTTCTCTTGTTTTTGTGCTATATATATAGATGTATCACACACTCTCTCTATATATACGTATATAGTTTTTTTTTGTGTTTACACGCGCGGTGGTGGTGGTGGTTATCTGAAAGTTAATGCAGTGAATGAGTAGTTGTAATGGAGTGTTAAGCTCATCCCTTATCCAACTCACCCGAGCTCACTTCTCTTTAGCAACGGACCCGACGACGGTTCGGTCATACAACCGTCGTCTATACTTTTAGCGACGGACAACATATAGTTTTAACAACGGTTGTATGACCGAACCATCGTCGGGTCCGTCACTAAAAGGGGGTGAGCTCGGGTGAGTTGAATAAGGGGTGAGCTTAAGATTCTGATCGATGGAGTTTATTTTTTAGTAAGTTGGTCAATTGACCAATAGAATGCTGACACACATAGAGTCTTATTTGCGTGTCAGCACTCTATTGGCCAATTGACCAACTTACCTAAAAATAAACTTCTCGTCTGTTTTCACAATTGGGAGTACGAGGAAAAAAAAGGATCTTATTCCAAATCGTTTAAAATGGGCCGTTTATAAAAAATAAAGTATATATTTCTTTTACAAAATTTAAGAAAATTAAAAATTAAAACAAGAGGATAAAAAAAATTCCCCCTTTGAACTCCGTATTATTAAGTAAACTAAAAATTCTCAATTTCCTTAATTCTTCTCTTAAACTGAGATTGAGCGTATTTATAAGATAGAGAATACATCTATTTCCAAACTATTTAAAGTAAAATAAACTGTATATAAAATAAACTGTTTATTTATATAAAATTTAGATTTACTATATATTTCATTCTTTATCTCATTTTTGTTTATGTAACGAGCCGTTTATATAAAATTACCTCTAAAAATTAAATAGATTCCATATGACATTAACATATAAGATAGCAAAATATTTGTATTTTGGATGATTTTTGTGTGCAAGGAATTAAGTATTATATGATTGTAATTATCTTGTTATATATATATATATATATATATATATATATATATATATATATATATATATATATATATATATATATATAGCCCGACTTTCTCTAGCGAACTGGAAGAAACGAACTGATTATAGTGACTATTTTTCCGTCGCTATAGCATAAAAAATGGGCTATGACGACGATTATAGCTCAACATTGTGTTAGGCAAACCTTCAATTACAACATTGCGATAGTGATTTTAAATGGTGGTCAATAAATCTTAAAATGCAGGATGCACATAGCATAATGGTCATGTAAACTCTTATAATCATCATTTATTACAAATCAGGTCCGCATTATTATATACTACTTTTCTTTCAAATAAAATTAATTTTGACTTTTTAAAAATTAATTTTAAACTTAAAATTGACATAAATTTATTTAAGTTATCAATATAATTATAAATATCATAAATTACTTAAAAAAATTAATTTAATTTTTTTAAAAAAATAAATTATAAAATTAAAAATATCTTAAATTAAAAAAATTAATATTGATCCCGAAAGGGAAGGAATACTAGTTATCAATGAATAATCCGAAGATTTAGCTAAAAAAGAATAATCCGAAGGTGCGGGGGACGTGGTTGGAGAATATAGGATTCTGCTTATATGGTGACAAAGCATGGAGTTAAAGGTCCTACAGGGGACCCAACCACACGTGTAATTATTGGGTAGTAGTTGTCATAAAATATTTAGATGGAATCGGGTTCTTGGGGCCTGGTGTTAGAACAGTGGAAAATAATACTAGTGTCCATCAATTTTTAATTAATTTTAACCGTTTAATTATTATTTAAAATTGATATGATTTATTCGAGACAATTTGCTAAGGTGAATACAAAAGAGATGGAGATTGTAAAAATATTCATTCTTGGAATAATTAGGTTGATCGAAACAAAATTATTTTGCAAGAGGAAATTATGTGGCCCGGTTGGTAGGTGGACCAGATCAAAATACTACCTGGGTTCCAAATTGAATACAGTATTACAAAACCCATCCATCTATTTCATCTCATCCATCAATTCGGTCACACAAATACAGCAGCCTTTATCTTTTGTGTAGTACCCATTACATGTATGTTTTTAAGTGAGTACCAAGACTCAACTTTCAGTTAATAAACGCCCCCCCCCCCCCCCCCAACACCAATTTTTTTTTATAGAGATTCAATTTTAAAATGATAACTTTTAACTAATTTTATTTTACTTCAAATATGTCTCTAATATTTGTTAGAAAAGTTACAGCGATGACACGATATTTGTTAAATTTAAAATTTGTCCGCTCGTCGAATTATTAAATAACGAATGCAAAATCTGCATAGTGACCAAACAACCACTCTGAGAAGCATGACGGCCAAGGCCGCCGGGAGATAGTTTCAGTGTGAGAATAAGTACGGACCAGAAAACGTCAATAATGGAGGTATGTAATTGCTCTAGTGTGTAAAGAAGACAAGTAGTTTGTGTGTATCTAGAACTGAATTATGGTCGTGTATTTATAACTTGACCACACTTTCTCAATATACTACGCCCTTTCCCGAGTAGGAATATGAGTCTTATGTAAATTTCCCTTGTAACTACAAACTCCATAATTGAATTAGATTTGGTTTCCTTAAAAATATGAAGTCAAATAGGAAAAGGAAGTCACAAGTTAATTTTGATTGTAAATCCCTTAGAATGTCAAGTCTCCTAACTAGAATATTATGCCATGTGGCACGGGTTCCCCCGAATCCTTTGGACCTATCAAATCACACTCCAACATTACCCCATACTCTTATTATAAGAAACATAAAATAAGAGAGTACATCAATTAGTCAGTAAATCATGTTAAAAAAGTCTAACCAATACCCCAACATGCCACGCATTTTTCATGTTTATACCCATAGTCTAAAGTTGATATGTTCCTGGCTTCGGCACCCCAATGACTTTGGGGATTCCCATCGAGGATGTTCCCGTATGCCGACCCCTTCTGCCCCCGATCCTGGAGTATATATCAAGGTGGATGATAGTAATATGCCCTCAAGCCAATCACATTGAATGCTATAAGTATTTACTTTGTAATCTTGTTCATTTATTAATAAAAGAACTCATTTAATTAAAAATAATCTTTATCCATATTTAATTGGTTGAAATAATTAAGATAAATATGTAGTTTTGGAGCAATACTTTTAGAATCATGAAAAATTAATGCTAATAAGATTTAAATTCTAGATAGCTCAAAAACTAAAATGTTCCTAATAATTGGATCACTAATATAAGGTTACTGATTCCGAATAGATTAATACATACTATGCTTGCTCTGTTGTGGAGACACTAAAACAAGTATGTGGGTGTTTATTGGAGAATAAGTTCACTGAACGTGACTCACTTAAGGAACAACTAATGGAGTTTTACTTATCTGTCAATAGAAGTTCTTACAGTAATAGTAGTGCAAGTGATATTTGAACTTGAGATCATCATAGTACCTCATGTATTTTGAGTTATACTTTGTCATATTCCTTAAGACTCTTAAGGTATACTAAAGGGTATGTTCGGGTATAATAAAATATATATGGAGGTGGGTGAATGATTAACAAATGATCTACCACTTCTAATAAAGGGAGAGAATGTCCTATGCAATTTGATAAGTGACAACTCAGGAATCTCTGGCCATGGTTGAATGAAAATTAGAAAGAAGTTTTTAATTTACATTAACTAGAGTTATGCATTTTAGAATCGAAATGCATATGATCAAATAAATCAAACTTGATAGTAATTCCATATTTTGTATTTGATCGGGACATTATATGGTAGAATAATTGAATTGTAAAATAACTATTTGCTGAATAGGTTCTTTGTGATTAAAGTTTGATTTCATATTATCCGGATAGTCATAATATGCTGAGAAATGTCACTCATAATTTTTGAATTAAAGGAGATTAATTCATTATAAATAATATTAGAATAATTCTAATTTATTTATTCTACCGATATAATATTGAACCTAAAGTAGGAGTGAGCAAAAAACGGATAAAATCGAATTACCGAACCGAATTTTTTAATCGAATTTTTTCGATTTTTCGGGAATTTTTGTAATTTGGTTATATCCGATTTTATTTTCAATTCTCGGGTTCGGGTTTGATTTTCAATTTGGGTTATTCGGTTAACCAAATACCGGAATTAGAAATAAAAAATTAAGGTTTAAAAATTAAAACTGCAAGCCTCATCTCAATTCTCAGATCTCACTATCGACTGTCCCTCATCCATTTTGTCTCTCTCATTACTTAAAACCCAAATCGAACTCTCATATCTCATTTGCCAAAACCTAAATCGACCGATCTCTTAGATCTCATCGATCTCGATACTTTCAGCCCTCAAATTTCACGATCAAAGTCGGGTGATTTAGTTCTTGGGTGGGGAGATGGGTCTCGTAGGGAGCTAAGGGAGGGGGATGAATCTGAAGTTGCCCGAGTTCTCAATCTTCGGCTTGAAGATGAGACCCAACAGAGAATGAGAAAGAGTGTGCTTCAGAAATTGCATTCATTGTTTAGGGGATCAGATGAGGAGTGTTATGCTTTTGGGCAGGATTTTAACTCGAACCGTTCCCAGTTTAGAGAAAAACTTGCATTTAGGAAAGTAGATGAGAGGCCATGAGATGGAATGCTTACTCAAATGGGAACATGTCTTCATTCCCAAATATTAGAAATGCCCATCATGGTTCAAATTGGTCACAATTCAACAATGTGAAGTAGGCAGGCACGGTAGAAATTTATAGCCCTCGTACTCCACCAAAGAATCTACACGACCTAGTCAGAAAAAAATCAGACTCTCTATTTCTTAATTTCGGTTATTACCCGAACAACCGAATAGTAAATTCGGTAATTCGGTTAATGGGTAATTCAATTATTTGTTTGGATACCAAAATTGTACAAATTTTGATTTTTGGTTATAACCGAATAGCCTATTCGGTTCGGTTATAATCGAATGATCAGTCCTAACCTAAAGGGTCACATCATAAAAGAGAAATATTATTTTAGAAGTAATTGATTTAATAATAATAATTTAGTATTTAGAGAAATACTAATATTTATAATTAAGTATTTGGAGAAATACTAATTAGAAATTACTAAGAGGAGTCTTATTATTATTATTACTCCCTCCTATCCAGATTAAATGTCGTTTTAGAGTTAAGCACACTTATTAAGAAATAACACAAAATGTCTTTTGTATCCCTAATTAATTATTTCTCTCTCCACAATGAATAAAAAAGGTAATGGTCAAAGATGAATGCAATTAATGGGTTATTGGAACTTTGGTTGTATATGTGGTAAAATGGTTTATGAAATTGCATTTACTAAGCATATTAAATAGAGGGGTAAATTAGAAAAAAATAGTGCAATATTACATAAAAATTCTAAAACGACACTTTTATAGAATAAAATTAAACTCCCTAAACGTCATTTATTTAGGATATGAGGGAGTATTATTATTATTATTATTATTATTATTATTATTATTAATTTAGTTCCTAAATAGTTTGAGAATTAAATTAAAACCTTAAGTCCTAAAGAGTTTAGGAGGAGGAAAAGTCTATATAAGGAGAGGTCTTATGATAGATTGGATAAAACGTAACGTTTGCAAGTATTATCTATAACTTTTACTCCCAAACCAATGATGGAACTTGTCACACAACTCTTGTCAAGACTCGATAGAGTTGGGTACGTGGCAACGATGTCATCCACAACCGGGCTCATTTCTTTAGTGTGGTGATAAACATCTAGCTTCGGGCAACATCCGAATGTTCATAGTAATGCATCAAGTAATTATATGTGTGGGTATAGTCGTAGGGGTCACCAGGGTCGTTATAAGTCTCCAAATGTGACATCTTTTTAGTTTTTGGTGTGAAGGGTGATTTCAGGTTGATTGGTAGTTCGTTCGCCTGGGTGGCCGCTGATATGTTCTGCCCAGCTCCGTTAATCTCTCTGCATGATGGGTTTGGGTATCTTCTTTGTGGGGGATTCTCTGCGCCGATCCTTGACATATTCTGGTGAAGCCACCCGCTGACACATCTCAGACCATGTTTGTCTTTTCTCAAGCTCCCAAAAGTGTGGCCAGTGTTTGCTCTATCCTTTGTGAGAGCCTTCTGATCGATGTGATCTGGATCGACTATGTGGTGTAGACTCCTGACGCTTATGTCGACTAGGGGAGAGCTCTCTTTGTCCTTCCAATTCAGCCAAATGCGCATCCTATTCTTCTTGTTGGAGGCGTAAAGTTTTCAAATCATCCTTCGCCTACAGAATCTTACGCATCAGAATCAACTCTCGTTCGTCTCGTCCATCCTGCTTCTGGAGAGTGTGCATTTAGGATTGATTATCCATCCCGTGACTGTGGGAATCTAGAGTTTTCTGGCTCGTAGAGAATAATTGTCGTCGAACATGAGCCGACTTAGCCTTTGTAGGGACCGTAGCAGGGTTATTAGGCCCAAGTCGGTCCTTGACTGACTTTTAAATTTGGTCCATCGGATTGCCCGAAGACCTCTCATCGTCAAAAATTGCTTTTCCTTTACTCGCCATGTCTTCAATTAAAATCAAGTATGTGATTAAAAAAATAGCACTAAAGAGGCCCTTCTTCTAACACCAATGTTAACGCCAAGATTTGACTGTTCGTCGAATCACTTGATAACGAACGAAGAACCTGCACAGTGAACAAACAACTATGCTGAGAAGCTTGAAGATCGGGGCCATTGGGGGATAGCTCCGGTATGAGAATAAGTACATACTAGAAACATTAACAATGGAGGTATTTGATTGCTTTAGTGCGTAAATTATGTCGTACTTGAGACCTAGATTATGGCTGTCCATTTATAATTTATTCATACTGCCTCAATACGCCCATCCTCGAATAGGAATGAAAATCTTATTTAAAGTTGCTTTATAATTACAAACTTCATAATTGGATTGGATTTGATTTCCTAAGAAGTCAAATAGAATAAAGAAGTTATAAGTCAAGTTGGACCGTGGATCCCTTAGAATGTTAAGCCTCGTGACTGGATTATCCTACCACATGGCATGGCCTACCAAAACCTCTGGGCCCACAAAATCATACCCTAACAGAAAACATTAGTAGTATAATGAAAAAAGTGTTAGGAAAGATGAATAAACAATTGATAGGTCTCCAAACCTCTAAGTTTATTTTGATGATAACAATATTTAAGAAATATGATTAATTAAATAAGTAGAATCATCTCCATAGGATTTTATATAAAATATTTTGAATATCCTATCTATTTTGACCAAAAATGTTTTTCATCCTAAAATTGAATTCATTTTTCTTGATCTCGATAATTTAAATATCAAGTATTAATAATATTGATTTATATAATAACATTTTCTAAGGTAAGGAGATTCCTATTATTTTTTATCAAAATGAATTTCTAAATCTTTTATGGGAATATATAAATATATATATATATATATATATATATATATATATAATATGTATATGTATATATTATATATATGTAATATATTAGTCTGCTTCTCCAGCGAACTAAGAACGAACTGACTATAGCGACAGTTTTTTCGTCACTATAGCATAGAAAACCGGGTTTCTATGTTATAGTGACAGAAAAAACCATTGTTATTATAAGACCCCAACTTTTTATGAATATGATTTGTATTTTTTATATATATTATTCTAAATAGTAAGGTGTTGATTTAATAAATGTTATAGTTGTGGGTGATATGTGCAAATTATATAAAGTAAACAGTTGTCAGAAAATATTCGTTTGGTCGGGAAATATTCTTTTTATCGGGAAATATTCGTACGACGGCACAATCATTAGTGAACCACATAACGAAATAATTGTCGAATATAAAAAGCGACAGAAATAACTTTTTTATAAAATAACGACAAAACTTTTATCGTTAACTGTTGAAATACCCGTTGATAAAAGTACAGTAATATGCGTTGTTCTACAGAAGTATACGGTATCGCATATTATTTCTGATTATTGATTTTTACGTAAGAAGTTACTCAACATTTCATTTAATAATTGTCACAGTAGTTACTGTATAATATTTTATATTAGTGATTCAATAATTGCTATAATGATAATTGAATAGTATTTTATATTATTGATTCAATAATTGTCATGACATAGTAACTCATATTATTGAAATGATATTATTAGATAACATTATTGACAATGTCTAAAAAGTTCTGTCTAGGAAAGGGGTCAGGTTATCTAATTGCGCGCCAGTAAGGAGAAATCCTTATCAAAAAGCATCCTCTTTCTTGGTAATGATCTAATTGTCAATATTGTGAGCTTATAATATTAATTATGAATAATTATTATGTGGTGGATATTTATTCAATTTTGATATAAATGGAGAAATTTTAGCATGAGACATTTATTGAAAGTTTGACATATTTTTCTATGGAACCATAATTATCTTATCTGATAAAATATTCATTCAAATATTATTATAATATTACATTATAATAGTATAATGTGGTAATATAATAGTATAATTTTATAATTTATAACTTTCTAAATAGTAATATTATTATAATTTATGATTTGAAGGCATGTGAATTTGTGAGTGGAGGTGAGAAGGTTTGCTTTGTATTCTTTTTCTTTTCCAAGTTGGTGGGCAGAGATTTTCTCCTGCAATGTATTCATTTGTTTCCAAATTTGCGGGCCTCGCCCATAAGGAATTGAAAGTTAGGCAGAGAAGAAAAAAAAAGTTAGGGAAATTTAATTTTTTTTCCTCCGTGCTGTACTATAAAAAGGGAGGTAACCTTCATCCTAAACACACCAAAAAATACAAGTGTTTCTACTGTAATATTGTGAATATTTCTTTTGAGTATAAGAATACTTTGAGTGTAGCTTATAGTGCAAGATTTTCTCAGGATAATTTTCGTTATACCAGTCAGATCTAGTTTTCTACTAAGGTAAATGATGCTATTTCTTTCAATACTCGTAAGGGATATCATTTTCTTTCATACTTCATATTATGTAAGTGATATTATTTTATTTCATATTCCTAAATTTACTCTTACTTTGGTAAGTATTACTTCTATAATTCATAAAATAATTATAAATTCCTTGAGGTTTGCGCTTTATCTAATATCATTTCATTGAAATATTAGTCTAAACTTTCTTATTAAATTTTAATCTTTTCATTTCGGGATACTATTCATACCAGAGTACTATTCATCCGAAGTGCTATTCATGTCGGAGTAATATTCATCCGGGGTACTATTAATGCCAGAGTACTATTCACGATGAAATTTAGTTTTTTTTCTTTGTCCAAATTATCTTTAAAATATGAATTTTAAATATTATTCTTGAATTTTACTCCACAATTGGTGATCATGTTGATAATTTGGATATTTTTGAACTCTAGATAAATTAAATTATAAATATCTAATATTTATCCTTGATCTCACTTGATTCATTCTTTATATCATTGTCATCATCCTTATGCTTATGCTGTGGTGAAAGTCATCTTTGGCCCGTAGTGCAAAGATGGACTGTTGATTGATATGATTATGACCAGAAGTTGTGTATCGGTATAATCATAACCTTTAATGTTACAAATAAAGGTTTGTGGTGAATGTCCTCTTTAGCCCGTAGTGCATAGATGGACAGATATTTGGCATGATCATAACCACTGATGATATAAACGAATATCGTTGGCCCGTAGTGCATAGATAATTCGTTGGTTTGAAACAATTATTGATTGATGTTACATAGATAAAATGTTGGTGATGGACTTTTAAATCATAGAAGATAGTAGACATCATGCTCTACTTGACTCTTCTAATGGATTGTTATTTCTGCTGCAGTTGTTGATTTAAAATTTGTTGTTCATTATATTTTATCTGATTTACCATTGTTGAAGGCTAAAGTTAATTTATTCCTCATTATCTTAGTCATAATATTCTTTACTGGGCTAGTTGAGCTCGCCCTTTTCTTTTTTGTTCTATTATTCTTCTCATAAAATAAAAGTGTAGTTGAGACTAGTCAAGGAGTGGAGTAATGGTCCGAGATAGTTACTATATAAGTCTTCACTATGTTGCGAAATAATGTGATAATAATTGTAATGAAGACTTAATTTGAGTTTGGATATTGTCGTATTATGTACGATGCGATATTTGTATTCAAACTCAAAGTATGTGTGGTCGTATTTTTAACAACAGTTTAATAGTTGTAAATAGGGAAGTTTGTATTGGAATTTTGTAGTATGTATTTGACAACTCAAAATGGGTTGTGTGGACCTATTTTTGGGGGAGTCACACATATAGTCGGTTCGTTCTTAATTCGCTCCCTCCAGTTCGTTGGAGAGAGTCGGGCATGTGTGTGTGCCGTGTATGTTTATGCAAGTGGCGACTATGTGGCATTAGAAAAGCCAGAGGCTTTACAACCTTTATGATCTAACCAAATGAACTTGTATGTATGTGCTGGAAAGCTTATGTAAATATATGAAATCCTTTTACCAGGGCTAGACTTTTTCAAATTATGCTGACTTTAAAAAAATGTTGTAAACATTTTTTCTTGGGTTGAAAAAACTGTTGCCTAATTTGTGTGTTTCAAATGCATCTAAGCCATTCGATTTTTTATCATGCAATCTGGATCATTATTTTTAAAAATGAATTATCTAATTAACTTTTTGCCCTCAACTTCAAAATCCTATAATTAGGAAGGCTTTTCATTCATTTTTCCTTACCAATTTACAAATCAAAGAAAAGCTCTATCTCATTGCTTACATATTCTCTCTCTAAAGAAGTTTGCTCTCTATCTTCTACTTATAGTTCTAATCTTTTGAAGAAGATAAAAATTGGTCACAGTACTTAAGATAAGTCATTAAATTATTGTATTTACATTTTCTCATACTTTTTATAATTATAGTTATACAAAATATAATTTGTTATACACATTTATATATATATATATATATATATATATATATATATATATATACAGAGAGGCTCTAAAGCGAACCTTAAAGAGCGAAACAAAGACGAACCTTCGTCTTTGGTGTCTATGGCGACGGTTCGACCCGTCGCCAAAGATTACATGGCTATGGCGACGGATCGAACCGTCGCCATAGACACCAAAGACGATGACTCGTCTTTGGTTCGCTTTTTAAGGTTCGCTTTAGAGACGGACTGTATATATATATATATATATATATATATATATATATATATATATATATATCATCTATAAATATCATATAAAAAGTCAGTACTTAGATACCGAAACAATTCGAAAGTTTTTCTCTAAAATCTTTCGAACGGTCTTTAAAATCCTAAGTGGCATTTTATTGATATAAATAATTCAATATTTATATAAATATCAGATTGTGAAATGAACAATTTAGTCAGTACTTAGATACCGATATTTGGAGATATTTCTTAAAAGAAATATTACCTAAACGGTCTTTGAAATTCTAAGTGGCCAAATGTTCACAACATATATCAAATATAATATATATATATATATATATATATATATATATATATATATATATATATATATATTTGAGTGATATAAATTTATTTGTTATATCAAGTTAATTCAATTGTTATACTTGATAACTGTCATCACAAGTATTTTACCCAATATTATTCATTTATAAAATACTTGATGCATTATATAAAAGTTATTTAAACTTTTTATATATATATATATATATATATATATATATATATATATATATATATATCTGGACTCAAAGTTAGATCTGTTTAAAATAGAAACACTTTATTTATTTATAAAAAGAAAAAGAAAATCTTTTCTAAATTTGTTTTACATAGAAACACACTCTTTATTTATAAAGAAAAGTAAAATCTTAATAAATTTGAATTAAACTATTTATCTGCTTACTCAGAAGCACTTTTCATACAAAACATAAAAGTAACATAAACATTTATAATTGAGCTTAAATTTATATTTGTTTACACAAAAGCATATTTCATACAAACATAAAAGTTCTTAAACTTTTATAAATATCTAATCCTTAAACTCTTATTTACTTATTTGAGAAATATCAAATATAAAAATGAGTTAAACTTTTATATCTGTATTAAATTGTATCTGCTTATTTAAGAAACATATTTCTCTCAAATCATTTGTAAACGGAAAAGGGTAGAGTTAGTTTATTTTATGTATCTATGAGAAAGACAAGTAATTCTTTGACCAAAATCAGAGTCTTAGAGAGGCTAGCTGGGAGTTGAGTCTCTAGTGTATTTGTGAGGTAAGGAAGAATATGTTATTTCAAGACCAGATCTTAGAATAAAATTGAACTCAAAGTAAAAGTAAAACTAAGCTTGAAGAATGAGCTGGGAGCTTGCTGTCCGAGATAGTTGTGAATAGCCATAAGTTTATCTTTAAAACTTTGTAAAGTCTTCTCTGCCTATTGAAGGAGTATTTATTACTGGGAGTATAGGATCTCAAGTCCAGGAGAGGAGCTTGAGACTGGACGTAACAACATACTCGAGTTGTATGTTGTGAACCAGATAAATCTATGTGCATGGTGAGATTGAATTTTTACTATCTTGATTATTAATTTCCGACACTGCAAATTAATATACTAAAAATTCAAAAAGGTCTAAGATAATTTTTTAAACGGTGATAATCTATTCAACCCCCTTCAAGATTATTATTGGACTTTCAACAATGCATATATATATATATATATATATATATATATATATATATATATATATATTAACTTATCTGATGTGAACCAAAGTAAAAAAGTGTAGGAATTTAATATGTTAAGGCTAGTACTTGGTACTATATCCTTAAAATTCTTATTGGTGCTTAGAGTTAGCGACACTTGTCTCCCAGAATAAAATGACAATGTGTGTTATAACAACATAATAAATAACACACACATTAACAAACCAAAACAAATATTTCGAACTCTTTCAAAATAAACTATGGGTGACTTAAGATTTGAAGACTTGAATGACTTGAGAATAGTTGGATGCTTGGATGATTAGATGAACTAAATGGTTGCCCCCATATGGTATTTATAGGAGGACTTAGTGACCCATTAGATGAGACACAACCCATTAAAGTGGTTTGGATGCATATGAAAAGACATGGGACAACTTATGGAAAGACATGGCTAACTAGGTGCCAACAAAACCAAGTAAGTCAGGCCCGCGCGTGTGTTGGAGCCTTGGAGCGCCGCAGCTCTGACCCAAGGGCCGCGACTCTTTACCCGAGCGTCGCGACTCTAGAATCAAGCGTCGCGGCGCTTGACATTCTGAACTTTAGCAAAGAAGCCGATAGTTTCAATTGAACTCAGTTCTGCAAGATTTACCACATACACATTGTATTCTCTGGTTTTAGTCAACTTCAACGTTTTCAGGTCTCTGACTTGATACTAGTTGTTAAGGAAGATATTACTTGATGCCCTTTATCACATAGTTGACTGATGCTTAGAAGATTGTGCTTTAAGCCTTCAACAAATGCCACTTTACTGAAGTATATTGCACTATTTCCAATAGATTTGTATCTTCAAGTCTTTAAAAAGTTGTTATCTCCAAAGACAACTGTAGGACTATCTTTTTCCTTAAAGTTCGACAAGAGAGCCTTATTTTCAGTCATGTGCCTCGAGCATCCACTATCAAGATACCAGATTAAGCTAGTGAAGCTTTTTTCCTGCAATAAATATTAACTTTTATTTTAGTACCCAAATTTGCTTGGGTTCTGATTTGTTAGTTCTTTTTGGGACCCATATTTGCTTGATTCTAGTTCTATAATGAACAAGATAGTCATCAAAATAACACAAGGCATCAACATGTCATGACAATTATAATATTTTATATCATCATGCTTGTGTGTGCGTGGATTCCTTCTCTTCGAGTACACATGTGGACGATAGACACTTATAACCTTTCTTCTGGGCTTATACTCTTTGCTTCCACACTATTCTATGATACTAAGAATTCGTAGGGTGAAAGTTTAGATAAAATTTTGCCCGAAAAGATATATACAGCGACCCAGGAGCCTGGCCGGTCGGCGACATTTGTGTGGTCTAACCAAGTATTGGCTAGGTTCTCTCTTCCACAAAAGTTGGGTGCCCTTGGGGTCCAAACCCAAGAGTAATTTAATTGTATATATACTCGGTTAATATTTAGTTCTTACTCAATGTAGAACTTAATTTTCCACAAACATTTATTAATATTTTCAAGGGTAATATTTGGGAGTAAATTTCTTATTCATTATCCAATGGATTTGAGCTTCCAAATACTTGATTTTAATCTACTCATGGAGTAGAACACATTAATATGTGAATTCATCTCAAATGATTAATGAAACCAACTGTAATTTAGCTTAAATTCTAACAGAAATAATTGCAACATTTGTATAAAGCAATAGCAGAAGCATGAAGTATGAATCGCAACAGCTGAGGAGTTCAGAGTTTTTTTGAAGTTTTGGTGCAGCAGGGTATGCTCTCAAGTTCTGAAGTTTGTTTCTTATCTTCTGGATTAGCTTATTTTGAGGATTGTAGCTTTAAATTATGGTATGATAAATTATGGTATGAGTATGCTAATTTATTATCAGCTTTTATGTATTCAGTTGACAATGTGTAATCTTTATTCCATTATCTAATTTTTTTATAGATTATGAAATAAATTTTCAGCAATATATTATTCTTAGCCTTTTGTTATAAAAAGGGGAGGTGGGGGAAAGTAACCGTTTTTTTGCGTTAACAATTTTGTGAAGTTTTCTTGTGTTTTTCTTTCTATCATTTTTATGCCTATTAATTCTCTTAAACAAATATTTATTTTGTTTCATTCTTATTCTCTTTTTCACTCCCTTAGCTCTTTTACTATTCCAGTACATCTCCTACTCTCTTAACCTTTTATATTAAAAAGTATGTTATACATTGCGAAAGCATCGAGTTAAATTATGATTGTGACGTTTGTGCATACATAAGATACGTAGAAATTAAAAAAAGTCTCATTTTAATTTAGTATATCTTATTATATACACTCCTACGTTGATCGCAATCCAATTTCGTCAAATATTTATCGATATATATATATATATATATTATTATTATTATTCTACATTAAATCATACACAAATGTGTGTAGTTAACTGGTATATATATAAAGATGGTTGCTCTTAAGTCTTAATATTGCAGTAAAAAAAAAAACAATGAAAAGAAATAGACAAGTCAGAAAGAGGAGAGTCTATAGTTTTTTTTCAACTTGGTTCACATTAGAGCACGGGTTTATACAAATTGAGATTGTAGAAATAAGAGCACTCGTGTATTTTTGGAAATTAAAAAACCAAGCACAAACACCTCAAGAATATAATATTATCTCAATGTTGGATACTGGAAACAAGTGCAGGGAAAAGTTCATGCAAGTGCTTATGGTATGATAATGACACTCGAATAGAAATTTTTTTTAGTCCTTTTTCTTTTGTTCTGCTTTGGGGATTAGGGGAGCGTCTAGGGTCTAGGCTCCACACATAAAATAAAGAATTATCCTTTGGTAATATATATATATATATATATATATATATATATATATATATATATATATATATTAATAGCAGACTTTATTTTTTTCAGCTCTATACTATTGTTTGTTAGATCTTATTTTGTATTATAATGATAGTATATGTTTACTTTTGATTCATAACAACTATTTGTTATGAATTATTTTTCATATATATATATATATATATGTGTGTGTGTGTGTGTGTGTGTGTGTGTGTGTGTGTGTGTGTGATTTATAAATAAAAATGAATGAGAATTCTATTCATCCAATGCAGATCGGACCATAATCAAAAAAGTTGAAATTATTTTCATCCGTATAATTATTATGTGGAATGGTGGACCCTATCTGCACAATAATTGTGCGGATGAGATATACCATCCGCATAACTATTGTGCGAATGAAATATAATTTTTGAATTCTCATCCGCATAATAGTTGTGCTGACAGTATATCTCATCCACATAACTATTATGTATATTGTGCTTGATCAACAATAATCCTCACACCTACTACTGAACTATACAAAAATATATATGAAATGACTTGGGAAGAAACATAAGTTGACAAGCATGATTGAATAAAGGGAGGTGCAATAAAACTGGTACACTACATCCTGTAGCGGCATACATGATTGTAAATTAATATAATAAAATAAATTCAAAGGAGGAGCATGGAAGTAATTAGTCGTGCCGCTATCAGTTTTGTGACTGCCGCTACAGCCTGTAGCGGCAGGGAGAATCTTATTCAATCCAAGCCATCCATTTTGTTGATCAACGGTGAAGTTATTGATTGTTGAAATAGTACTCATAACAATCGATTGACATAGATGCACACTCTCTCTCTCTCTCTCTCTCTCACACACACACACACACACACATATATATATATATGTGTGTGTGTGTGTGTGTGTGTGTGTGTGCATAATTCTCTTCTGCTGCAACAGCTTGTTGCGGCACATGCAAAAACTCTTTTACTATCGCAAGAGCTTGTTGCGACAGGAGTTAATTTTGGCCATTTATTATCGAGATCAACTCTAGAATCATGGTTATTGAAATAGTGTCCATAATAACCGATTGTTATGAATGAAAATCCTATATATATATATATATATATATATATATATATATATATATATATGTCAACGACAGTAGCACGTGTAAACAAACTTCAATCTCATAGCAAGTTGGAAATAAAAGCGGGAGACAAAAAACATTTTATTTGGGGACACTAGGAAACTGTTTAGAGAGACAGTTGCTTTCCCACGTCCAAAAACATAAAAATAAAAATAAAAATTGAATAAATTTATTTCTCAAGTTTATTCTTAATGTTAATTTAAAATATAATAATGATAAGAAGATAATACTCAATCAATTAAGAGTTGAAGTGATAATATATACTAGGAGTTTCATATTATTAGCTTTATAAAAAAAGGAATTTCATTATATTTTAAGTTTAAAAATAAAAATGTATCTTTAAGATAATAAATTAAATAAATATATTTAATTTTAAAATGGATGGACACTTTTTAATTTGTCCTTCTAATGTCGAATAGAACCATGCATGTAATGTTTGACGAGGCATCGACATACTTGGAATTAGAAAATAGTACTCCCTCCGTCCCAAATTAACTGTTCAGTTTTGACTTTTTAAAGTCAAATTGACCATTTTTAAAATTAATCTTTTTACTATTTTTGCTAAAATATAGGTGAAGAGATTATAACCAAAAGAAAGTATATACAATTTATTACTAATCCTAATTTTTATAATTTTAGAAATATATTTATATATGCTTAATTATTAATTCTAAAAATAGTCAATTTGACTTAAAAAAGTCAAAACTGAGCAGTTAATTTGGAACGAAGGGAGTATATGTTAATAAAGGTTCATGGATAATAAAAAAATATTAAGATTTCAAAGTTGATGTACAAGGGTATATATAAATGGGTTTTCTTAACATGTGCCCTTAAGTCACATGCTAAGGATGAAATTCAAGGGATGAGATCCACTAAAATACTACTGTCTCCGTACTATAATGAAAGTCCTTATTACTATTTTGGGTAGTCTCATGTTAAATATCTATTTTCTTTTAATAACCAAACTTTTATATATATTTTTCTATTATACTCGTAGCATTAAATATCTCATATTTTTTTTATTTTAATTCTCTCTCCATATTTAATGACATTATTATAGATAATTTTATCATTTTATTCATCTACTTAATATACATGAAAAGTTCACCAGACTATTATCCGGGACGGAGGAAGTATTATTTTATGCATTTAAGTTGAGTAGATTTTATAGATGCAGTCTGTGACTAGTAACAACAAATGATAAATGGGCAAGGAAATTGTGATACCTTGGGCCTCACTCATTACCATCCCCACAAATCCACATTGCTATCTTAAGCACGCCAGCCAGCCATCTGGATAAAGACAGACATGTAGTACTAGTAGTGGAAGTACTGTACTAGTTTTTCAATCACCTACTACTAGTCTAGAAGGTATGGACACCCTTCAGTTTAATTTGGTTAAATTCGGTCCAATTCCATCCAAATATTTTGTATATGGGCCGAAGTATCTCCCTTTTCTGAAATGATTTCTTTTTTCCGGTCAGGGAGGGCCGGACTATTTGTTTTGCCCGCCTAAAAAGAATAAAAATTATGATTCTTTATACTACTATTTAATCATTAAAAAGTAATTACAAGATTAGTACATTCACAAAATAATTACAAAAGAGTGCAACAAAATAACCACGTCAGATCATTCAGTCTCACAGAAATAAGGAAACGCTGAAATCAAGGAGAAGTTACAGTCATCTGTGGCAGTTACCAATTCTTTGCAAATGTTCTACGATCGAGCAACCCAAACAAATTGATCATCCAAATCGAAGAGAGAATGACAATCTAGTCACGAAATCGATCAGTCTATTCAAAATAACGAAAAAAGAAAAAGCCAGAGTGGCCGAATCCCGCAAAGAAGAAATCCAAAACTGGCATTCACGAAAAGATCGAAGGATTTGAAAATCGACATTCTGCTGCAGAGACTGAAATTTTTTTAAGATTATTTGGTTACTCACAAAGACTAAAATGGTTACCTTTGTATGAAAGTTTTGCTACCAACTACACCATATTCAAAATAATTTTATTTTTAAAAGGTTATTTATAAGTAACCAGTATCTACATAAATGAGAACTCTTGCATGTCATTTCGGATACCATCTGCATCTTTTGTTAAAAAAAATTTAATCATACATACATTATCATCACTATAAAATTGATCATTCAGGATACCTCAATGAGATTTATTGGTCACTACATATTGGACAATTAGACACCTATTTATTGCGCTGTCTAATTGGGCTATATATTATACATTGAAACTTCGACATACCATAACTGGATACTTTCAAATTAAAATTCAGAAAAAATTATAAATTGGATAAGTAATAATGGAATTCCTCAAAATATTCAATGTGTTAAAATAACCAAAAGGTAAATAGTAACCAATATGATGAAGTTTTGTCACTCACTAATATACATTTGGTTACCTCTAAAGGAAAGATGTAAGACCCCGAATTTTATGAAATAAAAGTATTCAATTTTTCTTATAATTACTACTCAGTAAATGGTTAAATTGATAAAAGTTTAAAGTTATGGGTGAAATATGAATTTTTTTTTCAAAATAAGCAAGTGGTTATTAAATAATCATTGTTGTCGGGGAATATTCGTTTGGTCGTGGAATATTCTTTCTGTCGGAGAATATTCGTACGACGGCGCAGCTATTTGTGGGCCCCATAACGAATAACTGTCGGATGACGAAACGACAAAAATTTAAGTTTTTACAAATAACGGCGTAGTTGTTACCGTTAACACTGTTGGAATAGCCGGTGGTTAAAATACAGTAATACGCGTTATTGCACAGTAGCACACGGTATTGCATAGTATTTTTGAAATTATTCATTCTTACGTAAGAAGGCACTACTCAATAATTGTTACAGTAATTACTGTTCAATATTTTATTTTATTGATTCAATAATTGCTGCGTTGATATTTTATATTATTGTTGTTTCAATAATTGTTGCTGCACAGTATTTTCTATTATCAGATCAATAATTCATATTATTTGAATAATATTATTAGATAGCATTATTGGCAATGTCTAGAAAGTTCTGTCTAAGGAGAGGTTTGGTCATCTAATTGCGCGCCAGTAAGGAGAAATCCTTATTGGAAAGCCCCCTCTTTCCTGGGAACGGCCTGGTTGTCATAAATGTGATTCTGTAATATTATTTGTGAATAATTAATTATTGATTCATATGATAAGGAAATATTTATTTTATGTGGATATAAATGAGGGATATATTTTTGTGGTTTAAAAATGAAGGAGTTAATGTTGAGGTTTTTATCCGTATTTTTGTCGGAATGGAGGTATTAAAAATCAGGGTTTTTGAGATATTTTGCGGGGGTTATAATTTTTAATCCGACCGTTGGATCGTGGTAATTTTTGGATATGTTATACATATATAAGTTGAGTATATGCCCACAAATTTTGAACCGTTAAAAATGAACGTATGATTTATTATGAATTTTACGAGATGACTGGTTCAGAAATTGTTGAATTTTCGGAGTTTATCATTTTGGTGGAAAATTCTAGAATTGGTGGGCCCCACTTGTGGTTGGTGAAGAAATGTGCTGAATTATATTTCAAATGTGGTGGGTGGGAATAGTAGCAGGTAAAGCCATCAGGTTGCAGGTCAAACCTACCAAAATTTTCCTATAAATAGAGGGCTAAGTTAGAATTGAAAATCACACCAGAAACATAAGCTTTCTCTCTTTCTCTCTCTATATTATGAAGCATATTTTGTGAGTTTTTAGATACTTGGTGAGTTGCTATTCATCAGTGCAAGTTTCCTTCAGCATCATATCCGATATCCAGTCAGAAGTACTGCTCTTTTGAGGTAAGGGATAGTAAGGGATAGTAAGGGATTTTAAGGGTTGTTATGATTTTCAGTTTCGTAATTTTTCTGATCTTCAAAAATTCTGGAAAAATTTGAAATGATATTTTGATGAGTTTTCTTGATTGTGTCCAAAAATGGTGATTTTTGGATGTATAGATTGAGAGTTATGAATTTTATGAGAAAAGACTATTTTAAAAGTAACCGCTTATAATTCCTTGTGGTTAACTCCAAAATTGATGAAATTTTTATTGGGAGTACATGTATATGATAGAAGTATACTCTGTAAATTTCAGAATTTTTAGACAAAAGTACAATTTTTGATAAATGTCTAAATATTCGGCTATTTTGGCCATATGAAAAATAGTAAATGACTTTTAAAAATTCTGAGAAAAATATATGTTCACTATGGGACTATATTATGCTAAATTCCAGAAAAGAAATATTTTTGGAACTGATTTGGTATTTTTCATGAAAATGGTCTAGTTATGAGTAAATGAATTAAATATGTTTTGTGAAGAAAGAAAATTGGAAAATAGGATTTTATGGCTTGAGAATCCTATATGAGGTATATGCAGATTTTTGATGAGGGTTTTGGTTATTGATGATGAAATTGTAAGAGTTGGCATTTTATGATGATTAAATGCATTAATTAGTAAAGTGTAAACAATTAAAATAAATTGTTTATAAATTTAAGTAATGTTATTCTTTCAATATCATTATACCGAAATATTGGTATGAATTTTATTGTAGAATTTCTATCTTTTGTGTCGGGGGGTTACTATTCATGAGTTACGAATATTACTCTTGAGATTAAAACTATATGTTGATCATATTATTTTTATCATCATATATAACATTTTTATAACCCTGATGTTGAAATTCTCTTTCACTGGAGTGTAAAGATGGGTAGATTATTGGTATGATCATGACTAGGGTTCTCTTTGGCCTGTAGTGCAAAGTTGAATTGTGACTGGTATGATCATGACCATTGAATTTATAATTGAATATCTTAAGCTTAAGTGCAAAGGTGAATTGATCAACATGGTTATAATTATTGTTTATATAAATTCTGAAATGATTATATATTTCTTTGAGATATGAATATATTTGGCCTGTAGTGCAAATATGAATTGTTGATGAATATCTTTGGCATGTAGTGCAAAGATGGCCTGTTGATGAATATCTTTGGCCTGTAGTGCAAAGATGAACTGTTGTTGAATATCTTTGGCCCGTAGTGCAAAGATGGTTTGTTGATGAATATCTTTGGCCCGTAGTGCAAAGATGGATTTGTTAGTATGATTATAAACAGGAACTGTGATTTGGTATAACCATGATCTTTGATGTTTCAGGTAAAGAGGTGATGAAAATATTCTTCGTCCTGGGTGCGAAGAAAAATTTATAGTCACAATTATGATTATGAGTTATTCATATGATTGTGGAAAGAACTGTTGAGTGATGTTACATGGATAAAACATTGTTGGTGGATTTTTAACATGGAGAAGATAATAGACTTTATAGTCTATTTGACTCTTCTAATGGATTGCTCGTTCCGCTGCAACTATGGTTGAAATTTTTATCATTTACCATATGTTCTAAATCTCTGATTTATTATTGATGAAGGCTATTGATAATTTAATTATCTTTAGTCATGATATTCTTTACTGAGCTAGTTGTGCTCACCCTTTTGCTTCACAATTCCTTTCAGGTAATAAGAGTGTAGCTGGGTCGAGCGGGGGTAACAAGGGAATAGAACGGTGGTCATCATTTAGTAGTTATATTTGGTGAAGAAAATAGGGTGAGGCGAACCCAACGTTGGAAGGGTGTTTTGTCACTATCATACAAGATGTCTAATGACATACAACCTCGTGTCATCATAAGACAGGGTTGTGCTCATCCACTTGCTGAGTATATCTATGGGCACTACCTATATAATCTTGGTGTTTGTTTGAAGTATAATTCTCAATTAGAGACAGTGGAGATAATGATAAGTCAAGAGAAGACTCACCATTGGGAAGAATATGATAGTAATCTTCTCGTTTTTCTTTGGGGTCTATTGGGTCAACCAAGGATAATTCTGTGGCCATATGATATCTATCATAACCTAGACGCGTGGCCTCCCATGTACGAAGGTTTCCTTGAGCACTTCCCAAAGATTCTAATTTCTAAAACAGTTTTTGACTATACCTTTATGTAAGGTGTTATTGTGAGGTGATGTCCACGGTTGGAACATGAGTCACATTTGGTATATATTTGTATCCAAACTCACAGCATATGTGTTGTTGTATTTTGCACGACAATTGTTGTAATAAAGTTGTAGTTTTTTTCTGTACCATGTATTTGACGACTCAGAATGGGTTGGATGGAATGGACCTATTTTGGGGTCGTTACATTTGGTATCAGAGCTATAAGTAAAGAGCCCCGAGCCTCTCGCTGGTGACTTCCTGTTGATGGGGGATGCACCGAAGCCAGACTCTCCGTAGGGGACGCCGTTCTGCGGTGGCAAACTGATAGGTATCAATGTAAGGTGCTGACATAGGTTGGTGTCCAGAGTTACATTTGGTATCAGAGCTTAGGGATATGATCTCTGGCGGAGATCGGGGAATATAACTAGGAGGGGAGAGATGAGTAAATCCTTCGCTAGTGTGTCCTACCTAAGCTTATTTGTTGGTCAGTCATAATATCGGGATATTATGTGATATGTTAATTTGTTAAATTAACACTTGTTTTGAAGCTGTATTCTAGAATGATATTTGAAATACAGGAGATGAGCAATGGAGAAATTATGATGACAGGGAAGATGGAATCTGAAATGAAAGGAAGGTATTCTCAACTCTTTGAAATACCAGGTACGTAAATTTCGGGGACGAAATTTCATAAGGAGGGGAGATTGTAAGACCCCGAATTTTATGAAATAAAAGTATTCAATTTTTCTTATAATTACTATTCAGTAAATGGTTAAATTGATAAAAGTTAAAGTTATGGGTGAAATATGAATTTTTTTTCAAAATAAGCAAGTGGTTATAAAATAATCATTGTTGTCGGGGAATATTCGTTTGGTCGTGGAATATTCTTTCTGTCGGGGAATATTCGTACGACGGCGCAGCTATTTGTGGGCCCCATAACGAATAACTGTCGGGTGAAGAAAACGACAAATTTGAGTTTTTACAAATAACGGCGTAGTTGTTACCGTTAACACTGTTGGAATACCCGGTGGTTAAAATACAGTAATACGCGTTATTGCACAGTAGCACACGGTATTGCATAGTATTTTTGAAATTATTGATTCTTACGTAAGAAGGCACTACTCAATAATTGTTACAGTAATTACTGTTCAATATTTTATTTTATTGATTCAATAATTGCTGCGTTGATATTTTATATTATTGTTGTTTCAATAATTGTTGCTGCACAGTATTTTCTATTATCAGATCAATAATTCATATTATTTGAATAATATTATTAGATAACATTATTGGCAATGTCTAGAAAGTTCTGTCTAAGGAGAGGTTTGGTCATCTAATTGCGCGCCAGTAAGGAGAAATCCTTATTGGAAAGCCCCCTCTTTCCTGGGAACGGCCTGGTTGTCATAAATGTGATTCTGTAATATTATTTGTGAATAATTAATTATTGATTCATATGATAAGGAAATATTTATTTTATGTGGATATAAATGAGGGATATATTTTTGTGGTTAAAAATGAAGGAGTTAATGTTGAGGTTTTTATCCGTATTTTTGTCGGAATGGAGGTATTAAAAATCAGGGTTTTTGAGATATTTTGCGGGGGTTATAATTTTTAATCCGACCGTTGGATCGTGGTAATTTTTGGATATGTTATACATATATAAGTTGAGTATATGTCCACAAATTTTGAACCGTTAAAAATGAACGTATGATTTATTATGAATTTTACGAGATGACTGGTTCAGAAATTGTTGAATTTTCGGAGTTTATCATTTTGGTGGAAAATTCTAGAATTGGTGGGCCCCACTTGTGGTTGGTGAAGAAATGTGCTGAATTATATTTCAAATGTGGTGGGTGGGAATAGTAGCAGGTAAAGCCATCAGGTTGCAGGTCAAACCTACCAAAATTTTCCTATAAATAGAGGGCTAAGTTAGAATTGAAAATCACACCAGAAACATAAGCTTTCTCTCTTTCTCTCTCTATATTATGAAGCATATTTTGTGAGTTTTTAGATACTTGGTGAGTTGCTATTCATCAGTGCAAGTTTCCTTCAGCATCATATCCGATATCCAGTCAGAAGTACTGCTCTTTTGAGGTAAGGGATAGTAAGGGATATTAAGGGATTTTAAGGGTTGTTATGATTTTCAGTTTCGTAATTTTTCTGATCTTCAAAAATTCTGGAAAAATTTGAAATGATATTTTGATGAGTTTTCTTGATTGTGTCCAAAAATGGTGATTTTTGGATGTATAGATTGAGAGTTATGAATTTTATGAGAAAAGACTATTTTAAAAGTAACAGCTTATAATTCCTTGTGGTTAACTCCAAAATTGATGAAATTTTTATTGGGAGTACATGTATATGATAGAAGTATACTCTGTAAATTTCAGAATTTTTAGACAAAAGTACAATTTTTGATAAATGTCTAAATATTCGGCTATTTTGGCCATATGAAAAATAGTAAATGACTTTTAAAAATTCTGAGAAAAATATATGTTCACTATGGGACTATATTATGCTAAATCCCAGAAAAGAAATATTTTTGGAACTGATTTGGTATTTTTCATGAAAATGGTCTAGTTATGAGTAAATGAATTAAATATGTTTTGTGAAGAAAGAAAATTGGAAAATAGGATTTTATGGCTTGAGAATCCTATATGAGGTATATGCAGATTTTTGATGAGGGTTTTGGTTATTGATGATGAAATTGTAAGAGTTGGCATTTTATGATGATTAAATGCATTAATTAGTAAAGTGTAAACAATTAAAATAAATTGTTTATAAATTTAAGTAATGTTATTCTTTCAATATCATTATACCGAAATATTGGTATGAATTTTATTGTAGAATTTCTATCTTTTGTGTCGGGGTTACTATTCATGAGTTACTATTCACGATTTACTATTCATGAGTTACGAATATTACTCTTGAGATTAAAACTATATGTTGATCATATTATTTTTATCATCATATATAACATTTTTATAACCCTGATGTTGAAATTCTCTTTCACTGGAGTGTAAAGATGGGTAGATTATTGGTATGATCATGACTAGGGTTCTCTTTGGCCTGTAGTGCAAAGTTGAATTGTGACTGGTATGATCATGACCATTGAATTTATAATTGAATATCTTAAGCTTAAGTGCAAAGGTGAATTGATCAACATGGTTATAATTATTGTTTATATAAATTCTGAAATGATTATATATTTCTTTGAGATATGAATATATTTGGCCTGTAGTGCAAATATGAATTGTTGATGAATATCTTTGGCCTGTAGTGCAAAGATGAATTGTTGATGAATATCTTTGGCCTGTAGTGCAAAGATGAACTGTTGTTGAATATCTTTGGCCCGTAGTGCAAAGATGGTTTGTTGATGAATATCTTTGGCCCGTAGTGCAAAGATGGATTTATTAGTATGATTATGAACAGGAACTGTGATTTGGTATAACCATGATCTTTGATGTTTCAGGTGATGAAATTATTCTTCGTCCTGGGTGCGAAGAAAAATTTATAGTCACAATTATGATTATGAGTTATTCATATGATTGTGGAAAGGAACTGTTGATTGATGTTACAGGGATAAAATATTGTTGGTGGATTTTTAACATGGAGAAGATAATAGACTTTATAGTCTATTTGACTCTTCTAATGGATTGCTCGTTCCGCTGCAACTATGGTTGAAATTTTTATCATTTACCATATGTTCTAAATCTCTGATTTATTATTGATGAAGGCTATTGATAATTTAATTATCTTTAGTCATGATATTCTTTACTGAGCTAGTTGTGCTCACCCTTTTGCTTCACAATTCCTTTCAGGTAATAAGAGTGTAGCTGGGTCGAGCGGGGGTAACAAGGGAATAGAACGGTGGTCATCATTTAGTAGTTATATTTGGTGAAGAAAATAGGGTGAGGCGAACCCAACGTTGGAAGGGTGTTTTGTCACTATCATACAAGATGTCTAATGACATACAACCTCGTGTCATCATAAGACAGGGTTGTGCTCATCCACTTGCTGAGTATATCTATGGGCACTACCTATATAATCTTGGTGTTTGTTTGAAGTATAATTCTCAATTAGAGACAGTGGAGATAATGATAAGTCAAGAGAAGACTCACCATTGGGAAGAATATGATAGTAATCTTCTCGTTTTTCTTTGGGGTCTATTGGGTCAACCAAGGATAATTCTGTGGCCATATGATATCTATCATAACCTAGACGCGTGGCCTCCCATGTACGAAGGTTTCCTTGAGCACTTCCCAAAGATTCTAATTTCTAAAACAGTTTTTGACTATACCTTTATGTAAGGTGTTATTGTGAGGTGATGTCCACGGTTGGAACATGAGTCACATTTGGTATATATTTGTATCCAAACTCACAGCATATGTGTTGTTGTATTTTGCACGACAATTGTTGTAATAAAGTTGTAGTTTTTTTCTGTACCATGTATTTGGCGACTCAGAAAAGGTTGGATGGAATGGACCTATTTTGGGGTCGTTACATTTAGTATCAGAGCTATAAGTAAAGAGCCCCGAGCCTCTCGCTGGTGACTTCCTGTTGATGGGGGATGCACCGAAGCCAGACTCTCCGTAGGGGACGCCGTTCTGCGGTGGCAAACTGATAGGTATCAATGTAAGGTGCTGACATAGGTTGGTGTCCAGAGTTACATTTGGTATCAGAGCTTAGGGATATGATCTCTGGCGGAGATCGGGGAATACAACTAGGAGGGGAGAGATGAGTAAATCCTTCGCTAGTGTGTCCTACCTAAGCTTATTTGTTGGTCAGTCATAATATCGGGATATTATGTGATATGTTAATTTGTTAAATTAACACTTGTTTTGAAGCTGTATTCTAGAATGATATTTGAAATACAGGAGATGAGCAATGGAGAAATTATGATGACAGGAAAGATGGAATCTGAAATGAAAGGAAGGTATTCTCAACTCTTTGAAATACCAGGTACGTAAATTTCGGGGACGAAATTTCATAAGGAGGGGAGATTGTAAGACCCCGAATTTTATGAAATAAAAGTATTCAATTTTTCTTATAATTACTATTCAGTAAATGGTTAAATTGATAAAAGTTAAAGTTAAGGGTGAAATATGATTTTTTTTCAAAATAAGCAAGTGGTTATAAAATAATCATTGTTGTCGGGGAATATTCGTTTGGTCGTGGAATATTCTTTCTGTCGGGGAATATTCGTACGACGGCGCAGCTATTTGTGGGCCCCATAACGAATAACTGTCGGGTGAAGAAAACGACAAATTTGAGTTTTTACAAATAACGGCGTAGTTGTTACCGTTAACACTGTTGGAATACCCGGTGGTTAAAATACAGTAATACGCGTTATTGCACAGTAGCACACGGTATTGCATAGTATTTTTGAAATTATTGATTCTTACGTAAGAAGGCACTACTCAATAATTGTTACAGTAATTACTGTTCAATATTTTATTTTATTGATTCAATAATTGCTGCGTTGATATTTTATATTATTGTTGTTTCAATAATTGTTGCTGCACAGTATTTTCCATTATCAGATCAATAATTCATATTATTTGAATAATATTATTAGATAACATTATTGGCAATGTCTAGAAAGTTCTGTCTAAGGAGAGGTTTGGTCATCTAATTGCGCGCCAGTAAGGAGAAATCCTTATTGGAAAGCCCCCTCTTTCCTGGGAACGGCCTGGTTGTCATAAATGTGATTCTGTAATATTATTTGTGAATAATTAATTATTGATTCATATGATAAGGAAATATTTATTTTATGTGGATATAAATGAGGGATATATTTTTGTGGTTAAAAATGAAGGAGTTAATGTTGAGGTTTTTATCCGTATTTTTGTCGGAATGGAGGTATTAAAAATCAGGGTTTTTGAGATATTTTGCGGGGGTTATAATTTTTAATCCGACCGTTGGATCGTGGTAATTTTTGGATATGTTATACATATATAAGTTGAGTATATGTCCACAAATTTTGAACCGTTAAAAATGAACGTATGATTTATTATGAATTTTACGAGATGACTGGTTCAGAAATTGTTGAATTTTCGGAGTTTATCATTTTGGTGGAAAATTCTAGAATTGGTGGGCCCCACTTGTGGTTGGTGAAGAAATGTGCTGAATTATATTTCAAATGTGGTGGGTGGGAATAGTAGCAGGTAAAGCCATCAGGTTGCAGGTCAAACCTACCAAAATTTTCCTATAAATAGAGGGCTAAGTTAGAATTGAAAATCACACCAGAAACATAAGCTTTCTCTCTTTCTCTCTCTATATTATGAAGCATATTTTGTGAGTTTTTAGATACTTGGTGAGTTGCTATTCATCAGTGCAAGTTTCCTTCAGCATCATATCCGATATCCAGTCAGAAGTACTGCTCTTTTGAGGTAAGGGATAGTAAGGGATATTAAGGGATTTTAAGGGTTGTTATGATTTTCAGTTTCGTAATTTTTCTGATCTTCAAAAATTCTGGAAAAATTTGAAATGATATTTTGATGAGTTTTCTTGATTGTGTCCAAAAATGGTGATTTTTGGATGTATAGATTGAGAGTTATGAATTTTATGAGAAAAGACTATTTTAAAAGTAACAGCTTATAATTCCTTGTGGTTAACTCCAAAATTGATGAAATTTTTATTGGGAGTACATGTATATGATAGAAGTATACTCTGTAAATTTCAGAATTTTTAGACAAAAGTACAATTTTTGATAAATGTCTAAATATTCGGCTATTTTGGCCATATGAAAAATAGTAAATGACTTTTAAAAATTCTGAGAAAAATATATGTTCACTATGGGACTATATTATGCTAAATCCCAGAAAAGAAATATTTTTGGAACTGATTTGGTATTTTTCATGAAAATGGTCTAGTTATGAGTAAATGAATTAAATATGTTTTGTGAAGAAAGAAAATTGGAAAATAGGATTTTATGGCTTGAGAATCCTATATGAGGTATATGCAGATTTTTGATGAGGGTTTTGGTTATTGATGATGAAATTGTAAGAGTTGGCATTTTATGATGATTAAATGCATTAATTAGTAAAGTGTAAACAATTAAAATAAATTGTTTATAAATTTAAGTAATGTTATTCTTTCAATATCATTATACCGAAATATTGGTATAGATTTTATTGTAGAATTTTTATCTTTTGTGTCGGGGTTACTATTCATGAGTTACTATTCACGATTTACTATTCATGAGTTACGAATATTACTCTTGAGATTAAAACTATATGTTGATCATATTATTTTTATCATCATATATAACATTTTTATAACCCTGATGTTGAAATTCTCTTTCACTGGAGTGTAAAGATGGGTAGATTATTGGTATGATCATGACTAGGGTTCTCTTTGGCCTGTAGTGCAAAGTTGAATTGTGACTGGTATGATCATGACCATTGAATTTATAATTGAATATCTTTAGCTTAAGTGCAAAGGTGAATTGATCAACATGGTTATAATTATTGTTTATATAAATTCTGAAATGATTATATATTTCTTTGAGATATGAATATATTTGGCCTGTAGTGCAAATATGAATTGTTGATGAATATCTTTGGCCTGTAGTGCAAAGATGAATTGTTGATGAATATCTTTGGCCTGTAGTGCAAAGATGAACTGTTGTTGAATATCTTTGGCCTGTAGTGCAAAGATGACTTGTTGATGAATATCTTTGGCCCGTAGTGCAAAGATGAAGTTATTAGTATGATTATGAACAGGAACTGTGATTTGGTATAACCATGATCTTTGATGTTTCAGGTGATGAAAATTATCTTCGTCCTGGATGAGAAGAAAAATTTAGAACTACAGTTATGATTATGAGTTATTCATATGATTGTGGACCAGAATTGTTGATTGATGTTACAGGGATAAAACATTGTTGGTGGATTTTTAACATGGAGAAGATAATAGACTTTATAGTCTATTTGACTCTTCTAATGGATTGCTCGTTCCGCTGCAACTATGGTTGAAATTTTTATCATTTACCATATGTTCTAAATCTCTGATTTATTATTGATGAAGGCTATTGATAATTTAATTATCTTTAGTCATGATATTCTTTACTGAGCTAGTTGTGCTCACCCTTTTGCTTCACAATTCCTTTCAGGTAATAAGAGTGTAGCTGGGTCGAGCGGGGGTAACAAGGGAATAGAACGGTGGTCATCATTTAGTAGTTATATTTGGTGAAGAAAATAGGGTGAGGCGAACCCAACGTTGGAAGGGTGTTTTGTCACTATCATACAAGATGTCTAATGACATACAACCTCGTGTCATCATAAGACAGGGTTGTGCTCATCCACTTGCTGAGTATATCTATGGGCACTACCTATATAATCTTGGTGTTTGTTTGAAGTATAATTCTCAATTAGAGACAGTGGAGATAATGATAAGTCAAGAGAAGACTCACCATTGGGAAGAATATGATAGTAATCTTCTCGTTTTTCTTTGGGTCTATTGGGTCAACCAAGGATAATTCTGTGGCCATATGATATCTATCATAACCTAGACGCGTGGCCTCCCATGTACGAAGGTTTCCTTGAGCACTTCCCAAAGATTCTAATTTCTAAAACAGTTTTTGACTATACCTTTATGTAAGGTGTCATTGTGAGGTGATGTCCACGGTTGGAACATGAGTCACATTTGGTATATATTTGTATCCAAACTCACAGCATATGTGTTGTTGTATTTTGCACGACAATTGTTGTAATAAAGTTACAGTTTTTTTCTATACCATGTATTTGGCGACTCAGAATAGGTTGGATGGAATAGACCTATTTTGGGGTCGTTACATATTCCACACGAAATCGAATTCTCTACAACTTTGTAGTTTTAAGTTTTTTCAAATTCCAAACAGAAAATATCCGAAACCTACAAACGGATGATTTTTAACATTTCTTAAAATTTATAACAAATCATGCGTTAATTTTTAACGGTTCAAAATTTGTGGACATATACTCAACTTATATATGTATAATATATTCAAAAATCACAACGATCCAACGGTCGGATTAAAATTATAACTCACGCAATAGAACTTTAAGAATACCGATTTGATCTTTTAATATCTCCAATCCGACAAAATATTGATAAAACACCTCAACGTTAATTCCTTCATTTATAACCACATAAATAAATCCATCATTTATATCCACATCAAATAAATATTTTCTTTTCATATAAATCAATAATTAATTAATTACAAATAATATTACAGAATCACAATAATGACAACCAGGCCGTTCCTAGGAAAGAGGTGGCTTTCCGATAAAGATTTCTCCCTATTGGCGCACAATTAGATTATCTAACCTCTCCTCGACAGAACTTTCTAGACATTGCCAATAATGTTATCTAATAATATTATTCAAATAATATAATTTATTGTTCTGATAATGGAGATACTGTGCAGTGACAATTATTGAAACAACAATAATATAAAATATCAACGCAGTAATTATTGAACCAATAAAATAAAATATTGAACATTAATTACTGTAACAATTATTGAGTAGTGCTTTCTTACATAAGGATCAATAATTCAAAAATATTGTGCAATACCGTGTGCTACTGTGCAACTACGCGTATTACTGTATTTTAACCACAAGGTATTCCAACAGTGTTAACGGTAACAATTACGCCGTTATTTATAAAAACTCAAACTTGTCGTTTTCTTCATCCGACAGTTATTCGTTCTGGGGCCCACAAATGAATGCGAATATTTCTCGACAACAATGAATATTTTATAGTCACTTGTTTATTTTGATTTTTTTTTCATATATCACCCTTAACTTAACTTTAATCTTTTATCAATTTAACCATTTACGGAATAGTAATTATGACGCCCCCAAAATTAGGTATACATCACCCATCTTGGGTTGTCAGATACATAGTACAGAATACAAATACAACTTACTAATACAACTGTCGTGTACAATACGACAAAATATAAACTGTGAGTTTGAATACAAATATTATCTTCCAGAGAGTATTCATACTCAAAAGGAGTTCTCATTACATTTATTAACACACCATTACATAGAATAGTGAGGACTAC
Source organism: Panax notoginseng (assembly GCA_016801055.1). Taxonomy (NCBI): domain Eukaryota; kingdom Viridiplantae; phylum Streptophyta; class Magnoliopsida; order Apiales; family Araliaceae; genus Panax; species Panax notoginseng. Next base: position 42,928,424 of record CM029022.1, read on the forward strand.
TAACTAATACTATCATTCGGACCATCACTCCGTTCCCCGACTTGCCCCAGCTACGTTCTCATTTCCTGAAGAGAACAGTGAAAGAAAGGGTGAGCTCAACTAGCCCAGTAAGAAATATTATGACTAAGATAATGCAGAATAAATTATCATTAGCCTTCAACAATGTTAAACTGATAAAATATAATAAACATCAAGTTTAACTGTAGCGGAACAAGCAATCCATTAAGAGAGTCAAGTAGAAAATAAACTCTACTATCTTTTATAATTTAAAAGATTTTCCAACACTGTGATCGCTGGGACTCAGCTTAATAAAATAATCTACATCATCGAATCACCCCTGCACTACGGCCAAGGATATTCGTATATTCATTAATGGTCATGATCATGCCAACAACTGTCCATCAATGCACTACGGGCCAATGAGGACTTTTACCACATCATTTGTAACATTACGGTCATGATTATACCGAATAATCCCTGGCCATAATCATACCAAGTCCATCTATGCACTACAGGCCACAGATGACTTTCAACATTTTATAAATATGAGGATGATGACAATGATATAAGAATTCAATAAAACAAGTTTAAAGAATTAACAACGTCCAAATTGTCAACATGATACTGCTTTGTGGAGTAAAATTCAAGAATGCTTAGAAGAATATTTTCATGAAAAAATACTGGATGAAACGCAATTATCAAGAATATTCCACAAATTTCATGGAGTATAGAAGTCAAAACTTAACCAACTGAGTACAATAAAGAATGAAATAACAAAAGAAATCACCATGCATGCGATAGACCGCACAAACAGGTTATTTCAACCGAATAATAAATAATGGAACCAGGTCCGGCGTAAACGCGCAGACAGGATATTCCGACAGAATAATAAATAATGGAACCAGGTCCGGTGTAAAACACACAGACAGGATATTCTGATAGAATAATAAATAATGGAACCAGGTCCGGTGTAAAACACACAGACAGGATATTCCGACAGAATAATAATAAAGACGGAACCAGGTCCGGTGTAAAATACACAGACATGATATTCTAACAGAATAATAGAAGAATATCACCAAGTATAGGGTAGACCGCGTATACTGGTTATTCCAACAGAATAATAAAGAATGGAATAACAGAAGTTCTCTTCATGAATATAAAAGAAATAATATTCCCTACCTTAAAAGAACTGGATATTAGAAAAGTGAAGTAGCAGAATACTTTTATTCTCTCTCTCTTATTCTCTCTATACTTTCTCTCTCTATAGCTTGAATGAATTCGTAAAAAATAATGAAGCCCTAGGCCTCTATTAGAAAAACTGAAGGTGGCTCTTGGTCTTAACGAAGGGTCAAATGACTCTTGGTCTTAACGAAGAGTCAAATGACTCTTGGTAATATTGAAGGGACAACTACTATTGACGAAAGTAATTACTATTGACCAAGGTAAATACTATTGACGAAGGTAATTACTATTGACCAAGGTAAATACTATTGATCAAGGTAAATACTATTGACGAAGGTAATTACTATTGACGAAGAGACTCTTAGATGATGACATATGGGCCCCCCATAAAAAATAACTAAACTTACCACCACGTCTCAATTATTTATTTAATAATATAACATATTATACAAATGATACTATGACAATAATTTAAGAGATCTGATGCAGCAATTACTGTAGCAATAATTGAGTATAGCTGAGTGACTTCTCACGTAAGCATCAATAATCAATACCGTGTGCTACTATGTAACCACGCGTATTACTGTACTTTTACTACCGGGTAGTTCAATAGTTTTAACGGTTTTAACGGTAACACCTCAGCCGTTATTTTTATAGAAAGATAATTTTGTCGTTTTCTAACTACGACTATACTTCTGTTGTGGGGTCCACCAATGATTGTGCCGTCGTACGAATATTCTCCGACAAAAAGAATATTCCCCGACCAAACGAATATTTTAAAACAACTTGCTTACTTTGCAAAATTTATAAATATTACCCACAACTATAACATTATATCAAATTAACTCCATAATATTCAAAAATGATATTTCTAGAAAATTCATCTTTATTTATAAAAGTTGGGGTCTTACAACCTCCCCTTCTTATGAAATTTCGCCCTCGAAATTAGGGTACATACCTGGTATGTCGAAGAGGTAAAGATACCTTGATTTCATTTCAGATTTTAACTCCCAGGTCATTTCCTCAACATCGTGGTTTCTCCACAAAACTTTAACTTGAGGTATAACCTTGGAGCGTAGAATATGTTCCTTCTTATCCAAGATTTGAACAGGAACTTCTTCATACGTCAAATCCTCCGCTATTTCGTCTGGTTTTAACTCAATAATGTGGTTCGGATCTTCCACATATTTGCGTAACATGGATATGTGAAAAACGTTATGAACACGAGACATACATGGCGGTAAAGCGAGTCTATAAGCCACAGTTCCTACTCGATCGAGGATTAAAAATGGACCGATGAATCGAGGATTGAGCTTTCCTCTGTTTCCAAATCTCGTAACTCCCTTCCGTGGAGCAACACATAAGAACACACGATCTCCTACATCAAATTCCACGTCCTTTCAATGAAGATCAGCATAACTCTTTTGTCGATCTTGTGAGGTTTTTATACGTTATCGGATCGTTTGAATCTTTTCTGTAGTCATACGTACCAACTCCGGTCCCAACAACGTTGCTTCACCCACCTCATCCCAGCATACTGGAGAACGACATTTTCTTCCATATAATGCTTCGAATGGAGCCATGCCAATACTTGCTTGATAACTGTTGTTGTAGGAAAACTCCACCAATGGTAAGAGCTTGTCCCAACTTCCCCTGAAGTCAAAGACACAGAGTCTTAATAGATCTTCAAGAGTTTGAATAGTCCTCTCTGATTGTACGTCCGTCTGAGGATGATATGCTGAACTAAATCGTAAATCCGTGTCCATAGCTTTTTGTAAACTAACCCAAAATCGTGAAGTGAATCTTGGGTCTCGGTCAGAAACAATGGATACTGGCATACCATGCAGTCTTACAATCTCGTTTATGTACATACGAGCAAGACGTTCAAGTGTATAAGTTTCTCGTATCGGTAAGAAATGAGCAGACTTGGTCAATCTATCAACAATGACCCAAATCGCATCTATACCTTGAGAAACCTTAGGAAGACCAGTAACGAAATCCATGGTAATGTGCTCCCACTTCCATTCTGGAATTTCAAGTGGTTGCAATGGACCTTTTGGTACTTGATGCTCCGCTTTGACTCGTTGACAAGTTAGACACCTTGAGATAAACAACGCTATCTCTCTCTTCATATTGCTCCACCAAAATGTATGACGAAATCATGATACATTTTGGTACTTCCAGGATGGATTGCAAACGGTGTGTTGTGCGCCTCCATCATGATTTCATACTTTAAATCAGGGTTGTTAGGAACACAAAGTCTGGAGTTGACTCGAAGTATTCCTTCTTCATCGATTCTTGCTTCCGGCATAGCACCTTCTTGCACTTTCTTCCTCATACGCATCAGCTCCAGGTCTGTAGCTTGAGCAGCTTTAACCTTATCGATTAAAGTTGGTTCTACTCGTATATTCGACATCATCACATGGGTCCCTGGAGTCTTTAACTCTATCTCCATCCTTTGCAAGTCACACAAAATGGGCCTTTGCGTTGTTAATATTGCACTTGTACCTGCATATGATCTTCTACTCAATGCGTCAGCTACCGCGTTCGCTTTTCTAGGATGGTATTGAATGGTATGATCATAATCTTTCAACAGTTCAAGCCAACGTCGTTGTCGCATGTTGAGTTCCTTTTGAGTGAAGAAATATTTGAGGCTTTTATGATCCGTAAAGATCTCCACCTTCTCCTCATACAAGTAATGCCTCCAAATTTTAAGTGCAAAGACAACAGCTGCCAACTCTAGATCATGAGTAGGATAATTCCTCTCATATTCCTTGAGTTGTTTTGATGCATAGGCTATGCCTTTTCCATGTTGCATGAGAACGCATCCCAACCCTTTGCTCGAAGCATTACTGTAGATGACAAATCTCTCCGAGCCAGATGGTATTGTTAGAACATGTGCTGAAATGAGTCTCCTCTTGAGTTCTTGAAAACTCTGCTCACATTCTTCGCTCCAACCGAACTTTGTATCTTTCCGAGTCAGATGAGTTAATGGAGTAGCGATTCGAGAAAATCCTTCCACGAATCTCCGATAATAACCAGCTAGACCGAGAAAGCTACGTACTTCGGTTACTGATTTAGGTTGCTCCCAGCTTTGAATTGCTTCAATCTTTGCCGGGTCAACAGATATTCCACGACTTGATACTACGTGCCCAAGGAATGCTACCTCTTCCAGCCAGAACTCGCATTTCTTCAACTTGACATAAAGTTTGTATTCACGAAGCTTTTGGAGTACCAGCCTCAAGTGTTGCTCATGATCTTCACGGCTTTTGGAATAAATAAGGATGTCATCGATAAAGACGACCACAAAGTGATCCAAATATTCCTTGAATACCCTGTTCATCATATCCATAAAGGCAGCAGGAGCATTAGTCAATCCAAAAGACATAACTAAGAATAATAGAAGAATATCACCAAGTATAGGGTAGACCGCGTATACTGGTTATTCCAACAGAATAATAAAGAATGGAATAACAGAAGTTCTCTTCATGAATATAAAAGAAATAATATTCCCTACCTTAAAAGAACTGGATATTGGAAAAGTGAAGTAGCAGAATACTTTTATTCTCTCTCTCTATACTTTCTCTCTCTATAGCTTGAATGAATTCGTGAAAAATAATGAAGCCCTAGGCCTCTATTTATAGAAAAACTGAAGGTGGCTCTTGGTCTTAACGAATGGTCAAATGACTCTTGGTCTTAACGAAGAGTCAAATGACTCTTGGTAATATTGAAGGGACAACTACTATTGACGACAGTAATTACTATTGATATTTATAGAAAATTCATCTTTATTTATAAAAGTTGGGGTCTTGCAGTAATTATAAGAAAAATTGAATACTTTTATTTCATAAAATTCGGGGTCTTACAGTCTGTATATAAAGAATTAAGTTACTAACAATAGTACCTTCAGTCATGACCTTTTGGGTGAGCTTGTGGTGGCATAAGATGACCCCAAGAAGATACTATTGTGCTAGTGGTTTAAGGTCTTGTTTGGATGGATTTGATTCGATTCAGACTCGGGATTTGACCCAAGATTTTTTTTTAATCTCGAAATTTGATCCGGGTTGTTTCATTATTAGTAAACAACTTATTATTGATAAATAATTATTATTTAAACAACTTATTATTGATAAATAACTTATTATTTAAACAACTTATTAATAACTTATTATTTAAACAGTTTATTGGTAAACAACTTATTATTGGTAAATAAATTATTATTTAAACAACTTATTATTTAAATTGCTTTTTGGAAAACAACTTGTTGGTAAAGAACTTATTTATAAACAACTTATTATTGGTAAACAAATTATTATTTAAACATTTTATTGGTAAACAACTTATTAGTCGTAGTCATATTTAAATATTGACTTTTTTGTTTGTCAAATCTTATTTAAACAACTTATTGATAAACAACTTATTGTTCATCATTTTTTGATGTATAAACAAGTTTAAATTATAGTGTAAAATATGTTATTATTGGTAAGAGTATAATAGTCTAAACAATATTTTTTTTATCTAATTCTTTAATTAATCCTAAAAAAACAAACAAAAAATGAGATTATTTTAAGTTATCTCATTAATAATCTCATAAAAAACAAACACATGGCTATGAATATTTTATCTTAGAATTAATAGTCTTAAAATTATAATATTATAAATTATAATTATGAGATTATAATTATTGAAAATAAATATAGCCATTGCAAAAATTTCCCCATTTATGTAGGAAAGAAGCCCACATGAAGTAGCCCAGTTTTTCTCTAATAAAATTTCACAAATGAGTTCTACTTTTTTGTATTCAAATTTTAAAATCTTAAAATTAATATGAATTAATTTAATTTTGATTAATGGAATAGTTATTATTATAAACTATTTAAAAAATAATGTTAATCATAAAATTATTATTTTAAATATTAAAATAGAGTCAACTTATTATTTAAATTATAAAAATTCGCAAATTAACTACATCAAAGGCAAATGAGTATCACTATGTGGAATGAAAGGAGTAATTATTTATGTGTCATTGTGACTTATTTTTGAATAATTAAATTTATTTAAATAATAAGTCTAACAATGAATTATTTAAAAACCGATCTTAATTACTTTTTATTTATTAAATGAAATGATCCCTATAAAAATAAAAATTACTTAATTAATACATGTACTCAATTTGGATTTAAGATATTTTATTGAATCATGTGAAAAAACAAAATCTAATAGCTCATTAATCTGAATCTGACCTTTGAGGCTGGCCCATGTTGGAACCCATGTTACTTGTGGTGTATATTCACCCCTCACCAGCCCCTCACCACCACAAAAATACCTGTAATAACCGTCACGTATACAAAAAAAAACCTTGGTTTAGATAGTCTACTGGTCTCAAACTGATCCAAATCAAAGCATGCCAAATTCCATAGATATATGTATATAGAACTGTAAATAAATTTACTCTCTTGCACAGATATGGCAGCTGTTGCTGCAGGCGGGCTTGGTTTGGGCGCAATAAAACTCCATTTCTTCAATTTAAAACCACCATCTCCGTCTCCATTTTTGGGGAAGAAGCTCAAGCTCAAACCCTCCTTAAATGGAAAAATTACCACTATTTCAAGGTCAAAATCCCATTTAATTTACGCCGGAGTTGAATTAGTCGACATATTTCATGATCTATTTATGGGTGTTGGAGTAGGGCTGCCCTGCACAGTAATGGCATGTGGTGATATGATATACAGAAGCACATTACCCAAATCAACTGAGCTCACAATCACAGCTCCTGGTGTAATTTTGGCATTGGGTACTTTATCTTACCTTTGGGCAACACCTGGTGTGGCTCCTGGGTTCTGGGACATGTTTGTTCTTGCTTTTGTTGAAAGAATTTTTAGACCCACTTATAGAAAGGTACTTTAATTGTGATTTACAATTGGTTTTGTTTTTCTATGTTTATTATTTGCTTTTGTTGTTGAATATGAACTGTGGGTTTGTATGATTTCAGGATGATTTTGTGCTGGGGAAGAAGTTAGGTGAGGGAGCTTTTGGTACAGTTTATAGGGTTTCCTTAGCCAAGAAAGGCTCTTCAAAGGTATGATATGTTTGATAAAATTCCTCTTATTTATAAATTGATGCATTAGACTGTTTTATTGATGAGTACTTCAAAGAAGAATATGATGAAACAAGTGAGATATAGCTTTAGAATGAAACATACTGGTCATACATAATCTAGTTGTTAGTTAGTTGAAATGTGGATAATTTTGTTGAATATAGGTATTGTTTGTCTGCTTCACAAATTTTCACTTGTTCACTATACTTTTTTTTTAATCTAAAATTTTTCTTTGAGTATTTGCCACAGTAAAGTAATACATCGTCTTTTTTGGTGGTATCTTAAAGGAAGGCGATTTAGTATTGAAAAAGGCTACTGAATATGGTGCAGTGGAGATATGGATGAATGAGCGCGCACGTAGAGCTTGTTCAAATAGTTGCGCTGATTTTGTATACGGCTTTCTTGAGGTGCTGCTATACTATGTCTGATACATTGTACCATATATTATTAGTGTTTCGTTAGCTCAGAAATTCAAGTAACTGGAAAAAACTCAGATTGTTAACGTACTGCTGTTTCTTTTCTTACCTAACTGAATTTTTATATGCATAATGGATATCAGAGTTCTTCTAAGAAAGCAGGTGAATATTGGCTCATATGGCGTTTTGAAGGGGAAGCAACACTTGCTGATTTGATGCAGAGTAAAGAGTTTCCGTATAATGTTGGTACTTTCATCCGCAATGTCATAAAACTATCTGGCATTTCTATTTTTTCCTTGGAGTTGTGGTAGATCTCGATAAAAGTATAATTTTGAATTTTTTGTATACAAGTTACTATCTGAACGCATTGTTCTTTCTAAACATTATTTTACCTTTGTGAGTGTGGAGTTGGGAGTAATGAATAATGCTAGGGATCCTTAATTGGTACCAAAACTGATGTTTCATATTACATTAGTTGAAGACATCATGGTGATTGATCTTGTAATAAATGTCATTACGCCAATTATTGAGCATAATAATGACATCAAATTGGTACCCGATAGGAGGACGGCTCCTATGCGTCTACAAATTTAATTGTCTTGATTTTATATATTAAAAAAGTACAGTTTGTTAAAGAGTTTGGTTTTACATGGTTTGTTCATATAAATAAACTACTTTTGTTGTAATCCCTACCTATTGTACTAGAACCCTGCAAGAAAGTACCTCTAGGTTATATCATAAAAAGAAAGTGAAGCATTATATGAGAATAGAAACACTCATAAATTGCTCTGCGAATAAATTGAGATGCCTTCTCTTCTTGCTGCAACTTGAGCTTATACATTTGATATTGGAATACTCGGGACAAACCGTGTACAATTGATGTATGTCCCGATCTCTGCTTCTGTAGATCATAACATGATGTAGTAGGCCTAGGTTATATTTGTACTTACACTAGTGCAATTTGGAGAACTATCACTTATGACAAATCCCTTAGATGGACTTATAATGAAAAGTATGCAAAATAGAGTTGATGTCCCTAAGAAGATTGTATTATTGATTGTTTTCTTACAAAAAAATTTCATTCAGCTAGGGTAGCTGAAGAAGTTGTTGCCCAAGTTGTGGTTGAGAAACTTCCAGTATATAACATCGGCAAGTCTTCAGAATTTGAAGAAATATGTGTGGAACTGAGGATCCAATGACAAGGCAAAAATGTCAGAATCATATCGAGTTTATTTCATGTCAGTCTAATGAGTTATCCCTTTGGGCAATTTTTGGCAAGTCTGTGCAGATAAATGATGGGTTCTTTAAGTGATAAGATATGAAAGGGTTCATGATCTTAAAATTGAGGCACATGTCTTGTTGACGTAAGATATAAAATAGAAACTATTTATCATACTGAATAGCTTATGGATATATGTGTAACAATACTAGTAATGTCAATTGCTGGTCGAGAAATGCAAAACAGGGAAGAAAGTGTTTAGTTTGTTAAAAATGTTCAACTCATGATGGTGAATGTTGGCAGGTGGAAGCAATGATTCTTGGAGAGGTTCAGGACTTGCCGAAAGGGTTACAAAGAGAAAATAGAATCATTCAAACAATTCTTAGGCAGATCTTATTTGCGTTGGATAGTCTTCATTCAACAGGGATTGTTCATAGAGATATTAAACCTCAGAATATTATTTTTTCTGAAGGTAATTGTTGCATGTGCTATCAATTGAGCCTAGGCTAATTTACTCGATTACAGAATAAATATTTACCTTTTCCTGCTAACCCGAAGCAGGTTCTCGCACATTCAAAATCATTGATCTTGGAGCTGCGGCAGATTTGCGAGTAGGCATAAATTATATTCCAAAGGAGTTTCTACTAGATCCAAGGTATCTGCTCTTTTTGAATTCATGAGCCAAGTGGTTGGTTGATGAAGAAAAAAAACTGCTAGTAATATCACAAGTTCAGTTTTCCCATACCATCCTTGAGGTTTTCACTTTCAAATTATGAGCTAACAAATAAGCTTTTAAAATTTGACGTGTGAGGGTTTAAAAAAGCAAATAAATAAATAAAATAAAGTTTACAAAAAAAAAACCCTTCTAGTGGCATGCTTGCTGTGTTCACAGATTTGATACGTCTTAATTTATCATAGTTACCATATCCTCTGATGATTATTTTTTCTTAAGTTACAATTATACATGTACAAACACAACTATGCACAATTGCACCTGGAAGTCTACGTTCTAGAACTGATATGCTCAAATCCATGCAGTCTTTAGTTTCAAACCAACACCAGAGAATTTAATTATGCCTACTGTAGTCAATTTACTCTCTGGGCCTTATAGTTAGAACTATGCTGTTTCTTGACATCCTGCTATTTACATAATATAGAGTTTCCAACCTTTTTTGTCCTTTCCTGTTCAGATATACTGCACCTGAGCAATACATTATGAGCACTCAAACTCCCTCTGCACCATCAGCTCCCGTCGCTACTGCACTTTCCCCAGTTCTGTGGCAGGTGCTGCTTCCTTGGAGCTCTCCTAGCTTACTTATAAATTTGTTGATTTCTTTGATGATTAACCTTTCTTTCCATCGCTCCAAATTTTATACAGATGAATCTCCCAGATAGATTTGACATCTACAGTGCTGGTCTCATTTTCTTACAAATGGTTAGTAATGAATAATGCTTATTTATCCTAATTTTCACATATTCAGGGTTCAGAATATATTTGGAGATTTCATTATAGACCAAGTAGACTTACCATTGGCCAAGTTGGTCATACAGTATGCGACTAACATGTACATTTCTGCATGTAATTTGCATTGGTTAATATATGACTGTAATTTCTTTTGCCATTTCCATGCTCATTATTCATGTTATGACATTGTTGTTTTACCGAGAGAACCCTGGAATTTTATAGGCATTCCCAGCATTACGTTCAGACAGCAGTCTCATACAATTCAACCGTCAGCTTAAGAGATCTGAGTATGATTTGGTTTCATGGAGGAAGACTGTTGAGCCTCGTGCAAGCCCTGATCTCCGGAGGGGCTTCGAGTTGTTGGACTTGGATGGTGGGATAGGATGGGAACTTTTAACATCAATGGTTCGGTATAAAGCTCGAAAAAGAACCAGTGCAAAAGCAGCTTTAGCTCATCCATATTTTGACAGAGAAGGCCTTTTGGCTTTGTCCTTCATGCAGAACCTCAGGCTGCAATTCTTCCGAGCTACACAGAAAGACTATGGTGAAGCTGCAAAATGGGTTATTCAGCTAATGGCAAAGTCCGGAACTAAGAAGGATGGCGGTTTCACAGAAGCACAGCTTCAGAACCTCAAAGTCTGTTTCTAACTCTAATCTGAAGTCTTTATCATAGTTATCGTTTATTATCAAGTGATTTTATTTAGAACATTTACTTTTCGTTTTTGCAGGAAATACAGCCCAAGAAAAAGGCAAGTGCGCAAAGGAATGTTCTGGCTTCGGCACTTTGGATCCAAAGAAAAATTCTAAGAACCCTGAATGAGAGTGTTGATGAGCTGAACCAGCGCAGAAAGAGCCTCTGGTGGAGAAGGTGGATTCCTAGAGAGGAATGAAGATTGTAAATATACATATAAGTGTACTTTTTGTGCAGCCATCTTTTACTTAATTATACTAATCTAGTGAATGAAAAACACTACTCCTTTATAGTATAGATCATAAGAGTGAGTATTGTTACTGTCCACTTGTATAAGAAAACGGTTTACAGTAGTCTTGGAAGAAACTCAATGTAAAATAAGAAGTTGTTCTTATATATATATATGTATGTATGTGTGTATTCCAATTCCATATAGATGTATAATCTTATTCAGATTCCTGTTATCTTTGTAGTGTTTCTAGTTGGAATTCGTGAGCCAGCAAAGACCTTGCTGTTCATGGAGTCAACAGTTTGGACACGTAAAAGTGCTAATTACTTGTTCTTACAGTAATCAAGCTGTGTTTAAGACTAGCTCATTAAAAATATTTTGAACTTGGGATTATGATTTATGGCCAAGGGTACTTTTGAAACTCGGAAAACGTAAGGAAAAAGAAACAAAAATGAATAAATAAAAGTAAAAACTATCTTAATGAATATTAATTTAGCCAATCTCGAGACCTTCACGTTTTTGCTTTTTTTGATTTTTCAAAGTATTCCCAAACTCACATTTTTAACTTGCCCAAAATTATTTCTCAAATTTAAGTTGTTGTTGTTGTTACAATTTACAAGCAGGCCGTGCCCATTTTTATACATCTAGCCAGCGCGGCGGGACACTTTCAAAATAAGCCTGGAACACTTTGATAACAGTGACTTAAACCTTACTACTTAATTTATTTTAATTGCCTGACAAAATATAATTATAGGTTAGTTTTAGTTTTTAAAATATGGTTATGGTTCCATTTAAGAATTAAAATCATATTAATCATTTTTAATATGGGTTGTGTGTGTTGGAACTATATGGTTATGGTTCAAAATCATATTAACCATTTTAAGATGTTTTGACTTTTAAACAAAACTTTTGAAAAATAAAATTGTGATCGTCACAATTAAATTAATTAAGTAATAATATGATATACAAATTATTAATATAAATAATAAAATAGTAAAAAACTATACTAATAAAATTTTAAATTGAAATTATTAATACCCTTCCATATTTAAATAATTTTTCAAAATTATTATTAACCTGCTAATAGAAAGGTTGAATATCACATTCAAAATACACCATAGTATAATTCTTTTGTAACTAGAATACTAGAATTTACATAAACTGACACATACAGAACAACGTTAGTCACCCAAAATAAGAACATATTAATTTATAGAACATACCAAGATAAGTAGAAAACCGAACCATATAATTATATAGACCATATTAAAATTTAATTAATTAGACAGACATTAAAAATGATCTCACTGTCGTGATCATTCTGTATAATAATAGCTCCAATTTTCCCAAACTCATCCGAAACGGTAAATTTGCAATCATACTCTATTTCAGTCAATCCTTCTATTTCATCCAGCTAGTATGATGTCGCTTTGATTGTTTTCCACTCAGATCCAGTAGCTTGAGAAACAAATTTAAGATCCATTAGATATTTTTTTTATATAATAAATATATTTTGGATCATTTTTATAATGGTATATTCAATTTCATATATCAATATTTTAAAAAATATGGGTTGACAGCGAAAAAAAGATGAGAAAAAAACTTTTCGATTTGGATCGGAATGGAATATGGGTTGAAAAATGGTTAAGTGGTTCAGAACTATATTTATTTTAAAAAATATGGGTCCAAACTTTAACCAACCTGAATAAATAAAAATATTTAATCAACCCATTTAGTTTCAGTTAAATATGATTTGACCCAACAGTTAACTAACTATATTGTTAAGTTTAACTTTAATCAACATTGTCTCCCCACCCCTTCGAGTTAGTTCCATATGGCTATGCCTTCTTTGGGTGCCTCTCAGTACATATAGCACTCACAGACTCACTAATATATATATATATATATATATACACTAATTTTTAAAACACTTTCTATATTACTCCTATTTTTTCCCTTTAATATTTCATTTTTCCCGTCTCAAATTGTGTGATAAACTGCTTGAATCTTAATTATTTTTTTCTGAATAAAATAGTTTAACGGCGCACACACGTGTCACTTTGGACTAGTTACGATTATATATAGTGAATAATATATGTGACGCCCCCAAAATTAGGTATACATCACCCATCTTGGGTCGTCAGATACATAGTACAGAATACAAATACAACTGATTAATACAACTGTCGTGTACAATACGACAAAACATAAACTGTGAGTTTGAATACAAATATTATCTTCTAGAGAGTATTCATACTCAAAAGGAGTCCTCATTACATTTATTAACACACCATTACATAGAATAGTGAGGACTACTAACTAATACTATCATTCGGACCATCACTCCGTACCCCGACTTGTCCCAGCTACGTTCTCATTTCCTGAAGAGAACAGTGAAAGAAAGGGTGAGCTCAACTAGCCCAGTAAGAAATATTATGACTAAGATAATGCAGAATAAATTATCATTAGCCTTCAACAATGTTAAACTGATAAAATATAATAGACATCAAGTTTAACTGTAGCGGAACAAGCAATCCATTAAAAGAGTCAAGTAGAAAATAAACTCTACTATCTTTTATGATTTAAAAAGTTTTTCAACACTGTAATCGCTGAGACTCAGCTTAATAAAATAATCCACATCATCGAATCACCCCTGCACTACGGCCAAGGATATTCGTGTATTCATTAATGGTCATGATCATGCCAACAACTGTCCATCAATGCACTACGGGCCAATGAGGACTTTTACCACATCATTTGTAACATTACGGTCATGATTATACCGAATAATCCCTGGTCATAATCATACCAAGTCCATCTATGCACTACAGGCCACAGATGACTTTCAACATTTTATAAACATGAGGATGATGACAATGATATAAGAATTCAATAAAACAAGTTCAAGAATTAATTTATCCAAGAATTAACAACGTCCAAATTGTCAACATGATACTGCTTTGTGGAGTAAAATTCAAGAATGCTTAGAAGAATATTTTCTTGAAAAGATACTGGATGAAACGCAACTATCAAGGATATTCCACAAATTTCATGGAGTATAGAAGTCAAAACTTAACCAACTGAGTACAATAAAGAATGGAATAACAAAAGAAATCACCATGCATGCGATAGACCGCACAGACAGGTTATTCCAATAGAATAATAAATAATGGAACCAGGTCCGGCGTAAACGCACAGACAGGATATTCCGACAGAATAATAAATAATGGAACCAGGTCCGGTGTAAAACACACAGACAGGATATTCCGACAGAATAATAAATAATGGAACCAGGTCCGGTGTAAAACACACAGACAGGATATTCCAACAGAATAATAATAAAACGGAACCAGGTCCGGTGTAAAACACACAGACAGGATGTTCCAACAGAATAATAAACGGAACCAGGTCCGGTGTAAAACACACAGACAGGATGTTCCAACAGAATAATAGAAGAATGTCACCAAGTATAGGGTAGACCGCGTATACTGGTTATTCCAACAGAATAATAACAAATGGAATAACAGAAGTTCTCTTCATGAATATAAAAGAAATAATATTCCCTACCTTAAAAGAACTGGATATTGGAAAAGTGATGTAGCAGAATACTTTTATTCTCTCTCTCTCTTATTCTCTCTATACTTTCTCTCTCTATAGCTTGAATGAATTCGTGAAAAATAATGAAGCCCTAGGCCTCTATTTATAGAAAAACTGAGGGTGGCTCTTGGTCTTAACGAAGGGTCAAATGACTCTTGGTAATATTGAAGGGACAACTACTATTGACGAAAGTAATTACTATTGACCAAGGTAAATACTATTGACGAAGGTAATTACTATTGACCAAGGTAAATACTATTGACCAAGGTAAATACTATTGACGAAGGTAATTACTATTGACCAAGGTAAATACTATTGACGACGGTAATTACTATTGACGACGGTAATTACTATTGACGACGGTAATTACTATTGACGAAGAGACTCTTAGATGATGACATATGGCCCCCCATAAAATAACCAAACTTACCACAACGTCTCAATTATTGATTTAATAATATAACATATTATACAGATGATACTATGACAATAATTTAAGAGATATGATGCAGCAATTACTGTAGCAATAATTGAGTATAGCTGAGTGACTTCTCACGTAAGCATCAATAATCAATACCGTGTGCTACTATGCAACCACGCGTATTACTGTACTTTTACTACCGAGTAGTTCAACAGTTTTAACGGTTTTAACGGTAACACCTCAGCCGTTATTTTTATAGAAAGATAATTCTGTCGTTTTCTCAATCCGACAATAATTCCGTTGTGGGGTCCACCAATGATTGTGCCGTCGTACGAATATTCCCCGACAAAAAGAATATTCTCCGACCAAACGAATATTTTATAACAACTTGCTTACTTTGCAAAATTTATAAATATTACCCACAACTATAACATTATATCAAATTAACTCCATAATATTCAAAAATGATATTTATAGAAAATTCATCTTTATTTATAAAAGTTGGGGTCTTACAACCTCCCCTTCTTATGAAATTTCGCCCTCGAAATTAGGGTACGTACCTGGTATGTCGAAGAGGTAAGGATACCTTGATTTCATTTCTGATTCTAACTCCCAAGTCATTTCCTCAACATCGTGGTTTCTCCACAAAACTTTGACTTGAGGTATAACCTTGGAGCGTAGAATATGTTCCTTCTTATCCAAGATTTGAACAGGAACTTCTTCATACGTCAAATCCTCCGCTATTTCGTCCGGTTCTAACTCAATAATGTGGTTCGGGTCTTCCACATATTTGCGTAACATGGATATGTGGAAAACGTTATGAACACGAGACATACTTGGCGGTAAAGCGAGTCTATAAGCCACAGTTCCTACTCGATCGAGGATTAAAAATGGACCGATGAATCGAGGATTTAGCTTTCCTCTCTTTCCAAATCTCGTAACTCCTTTCCATGGAGCAACACGTAAGAACACATGATCTCCTACATCAAATTCCACGTCCTTTCGATGAAGATCAGCATAACTCTTTTGTCGATCTTGTGAGGTTTTTATACGTTGTCGGATCGTTTGAATCTTTTCTGTAGTCATACGTACCAACTCCGGTCCCAACAACGTTGCTTCGCCCACCTCATCCCAGCATACTGGAGAACGACATTTTCTTCCATACAATGCTTCGAATGGAGCCATGCCAATACTTGCTTGATAACTGTTGTTGTAGGAAAACTCCACCAATGGTAAGAACTTGTCCCAACTTCCCTTGAAGTCAAAGACACAGAGTCTTAATAGATCTTCAAGAGTTTGAATAGTCCTCTCTGATTGTCCGTCCGTCTGAGGATGATATGCTGAACTAAATCGTAACTCCGTGCCCATAGCTTTTTGTAAACTAACCCAAAATCGTGAAGTGAATCTTGGGTCTCGGTCAGAAACTATGGATACTGGCATACCATGCAGTCTTACAATCTCGTTTATGTACATACGAGCAAGACGTTCAAGTGTATAAGTTTCTCGTATCGGTAAGAAATGAGCAGACTTGGTCAATCTATCAACAATGACCCAAATCGCATCAATACCTTGAGAAACCCTAGGAAGACCGGTAACGAAATCCATGGTAATGTGCTCCCACTTCCATTCTGGAATTTCAAGTGGTTGCAATGGACCTTTTGGTACTTGATGCTCCGCTTTGACTCGTTGACAAGTTAGACACCTTGAGATAAACAACGCTATCTCTCTCTTCATATTGCTCCACCAAAATGTATGACGAAGATCATGATACATTTTGGTACTTCCAGGATGGATTGCAAACGGTGTGTTGTGCGCCTCCATCATGATTTCATACTTTAAATCAGGGTTGTTAGGAACACAAAGTCTGGAGTTGACTCGAAGTATTCCTTCTTCATCGATTCTTGCTTCCGGCATAGCACCTTCTTGCACTTTCTTCCTCATACGCATCAGCTCCAGGTCTGTAGCTTGAGCAGCTTTAACTTTATCGATTAAAGTCGGTTCTACTCGTATATTCGCCATCATCACATGGGTCCCTGGAGTCTTCAACTCTATCTCCATCCTTTGCAAGTCACACAAAATGGGCCTTTGCGTTGTTAATATTGCACTTGTACCCGCATATGATCTTCTACTCAATGCGTCAGCTACCACGTTCGCTTTTCCAGGATGGTATTGAATGGTATGATCATAATCTTTCAACAGTTCAAGCCAACGTCGTTGTCGCATGTTGAGTTCCTTTTGAGTGAAGAAATATTTGAGGCTTTTATGATCCGTAAAGATCTCCACTTTCTCCCCATACAAGTAATGCCTCCAAATTTTAAGTGCAAAGACAACAGCTGCCAACTCTAGATCATGAGTAGGATAATTCCTCTCATATTCCTTGAGTTGTCTTGATGCATAGGCTATGACTTTTCCATGTTGCATGAGAACGCATCCCAACCCTTTGCTCGAAGCATCACTGTAGATGACAAATCCCTCCGAGCCAGATGGTATTGTTAGAACAGGTGCTGAAATGAGTCTCCTCTTGAGTTCTTGAAAACTCTGCTCACATTCTTCGCTCCAACCAAACTTTGTATCTTTCCGAGTCAGCTGAGTTAATGGAGTAGCGATTCGAGAAAATCCTTCCACGAATCTCCGATAATAACCAGCTAAACCAAGAAAGCTACGTACCTCGGTCACTGATTTAGGTTGCTCCCAGCTTTGAATAGCTTCAATCTTTGCCGGGTCAACCGATATTCCACGACTTGATACTACGTGCCCAAGGAATGCTACCTCCTCCAGCCAGAACTCGCATTTCTTCAACTTGGCATAAAGCTTGTATTCACGAAGCTTTTGGAGTACCAGCCTCAAGTGTTGCTCATGATCTTCACGGCTTTTGGAATAAATAAGGATGTCATCAATAAAGACGACCACAAAGTGATCCAAATATTCCTTGAATACCCGGTTCATCATATCCATGAAGGCAGCAGGAGCATTAGTCAATCCAAAAGACATGACTAGGAATTCATAATGCCCGTACCGAGTTCTAAAAGCCGTCTTTGGAATATCCTCAGTTCTAACCTTCAGCTGATGATATCCAGAACGAAGATCGATCTTTGAAAAGAATTGTGCTCCTTGCAACTGGTCAAACAGGTCATCAATACGTGGCAATGGGTACCTATTTTTGATGGTGACATGATTCAACTCCCGATAATCAATACAAAGTCGCATACTCCCATCTTTCTTCTTCACGAACAGAACAGGAGCACCCCAAGGAGAAGTACTAGGACGAATAAAACCAATGTCTAACAATTCCTGCAGTTGGGTCTTTAACTCCTGAAGTTCAATAGGAGCCATTCGATATGGGGCTTTGGAAATGGGTTTTGTACCGGGTTCAAGGTCGATACAAAATTCAATTTCACGCTCTGGGGGTAGGCCAGGAAGTTCTTCAGGGAATACGTCAGGGAATTTATTAACAATAGAAATATCATTCAAAACTGACGTATTTTTGTTTAGATCTGTGACATGAGCTAAGAAAGCTTGACATCCGTTTTTCAATAAACGAATAGCTTTATGGCTTGAGATGACAGCGATTGATTTTAATGGTTTGGTTGCTTGAATTCGCATAATAGGTCGATTAGGAATATGAAAGCTAACAACCTTACGAAAACAATCAATTTTTGCATAATGAGTAGTTAACCAATCAATCCCTAGAATCACGTCAAATGCAAGTATTTTTAATGAAATCAGATCGATAGGTAATGTGTGGGTACCAACTTGAACCAAACAAGACTTATAAACAGTGGAGGTAATGAAGGTTTCTCCCAACGGAGTTTCCACAGATAAGTCAAAGTCTAATTTCTCCGGAATCAAATTTAATCGATGAGCGCAAGTAGGAGAAATAAAAGAATGGGTTGAACCGGTATCAAATAAAGTATAAACTTCTTTAGAGTTTATAATAAGCTTACCCGTGATGACCTCATTCGGGTTCCTTGCTCTCTGGGAGTTCACAACAAACGCTCTCCCTTGCACAACCGGTTTTGACTTTTCTGGGACGGCTTTTGGTGCCTCCATCCTAGCTGAATTTGTCTTCGGTAAACGACAAAATCGGGCTAAATGACCTTCTCTTCCACAATTATAACATGCTTTGGACGGCATCGCGCAGTTTGGACTGATGTGCCCCTCCCCTCCGCATTTGAAACATATGATAGGTGGTCGTTCTCCTTCCTTAACGACAGGTGCTGGTGCTGACGTCTTTCCATCATTGTTGAATCTCCTCTTCTTGAAATGTCCATTCTTATTGTTTTGGCCCTGATTACCACCGAAGTGGTTACCATTTCTGGCCTGTTGATTCCCTCCACGCTTGTTGTCACCGCTTCGATGACTGCTCTCACTGGTATTATCATTTTGCCGGCTGCTCTCTTTTGGTTGCGTTGTCTCGTTATCGCGCTCCACCAACTGAGCCCTATTTACAACATCTGAATACAAACACAGTTTATGAGAAACAAGATGTTGACGTATCTCCGGCTTCAAACCTCTTAAAAACATCCGCGTCATTCTTTCTTCATTATCCACCAGGTGGGACGCAAACCGGGATAACTCCGCAAATTTTGCCTCGTACTGCGACACGGTCATATTATTCTGCTCCAATTTGATGAACTCCACCTCCTTCATGTGACGAATACTCTCGGGAAAGTATTTGTCGTTAAACAGATCTTGGAACTTCTCCCAGGACATCTTCAGTGCGGCAGGTTGAGTACGCTTTATCGATTCCCACCAGTAATCTGCCTCTCCTCGCAACATAAAGGCGGCAAAGGGAACCTTTTGCTCCTCGGAGCAACCCAAGACATCAAATATCTTGGTGATCTGCTTTATCCATGTTTCAGCTACAAGTGGTTTGGGTTCTCCCTTAAACTCCGGTGGTCCCAGCTCCTTAAACTGTTTAGCGGTGACCGCCTGAGAGTTTCCAGTATTTCCACCTACGTTGTGGACAGGAGCCGCTTTCACCTGTTGTTGCATGAATTGCATAAAGCCTCTGAACATTTGATCATTCATCATTTGGTCAGTGTTGTTGTTTGCATGAGGATTGACACCTTCCTGATGCACATTATCCTGATTATTGATATGTGGTGAATCAACAGTCGTCTGTGCTCCATTGCTATTCTCAACATTCTCAGATGCCATTTTCAGATACTGCCACAAAATAAAAATTAATTGATATGTCATATATTATCCTTATATTATGACCGACCAATTAAATACCATGCAAATAAACTTAGGTATGTCATACTAGCGAAGGAATTCCCCGTCTCTCCCCTCCTAGTTCTATTCTCACATCTTAGCCAGGGATCATATCCCTAAGCTCTGATACCAACTGTGACGCCCCCAAAATTAGGTATACATCACCCATCTTGGGTCGTCAGATACATAGTACAGAATACAAATACAACTGATTAATACAACTGTCGTGTACAATACGACAAAACATAAACTGTGAGTTTGAATACAAATATTATCTTCTAGAGAGTATTCATACTCAAAAGGAGTCCTCATTACATTTATTAACACACCATTACATAGAATAGTGAGGACTACTAACTAATACTATCATTCGGACCATCACTCCGTACCCCGACTTGTCCCAGCTACGTTCTCATTTCCTGAAGAGAACAGTGAAAGAAAGGGTGAGCTCAACTAGCCCAGTAAGAAATATTATGACTAAGATAATGCAGAATAAATTATCATTAGCCTTCAACAATGTTAAACTGATAAAATATAATAGACATCAAGTTTAACTGTAGCGGAACAAGCAATCCATTAAAAGAGTCAAGTAGAAAATAAACTCTACTATCTTTTATGATTTAAAAAGTTTTTCAACACTGTAATCGCTGAGACTCAGCTTAATAAAATAATCCACATCATCGAATCACCCCTGCACTACGGCCAAGGATATTCGTGTATTCATTAATGGTCATGATCATGCCAACAACTGTCCATCAATGCACTACGGGCCAATGAGGACTTTTACCACATCATTTGTAACATTACGGTCATGATTATACCGAATAATCCCTGGTCATAATCATACCAAGTCCATCTATGCACTACAGGCCACAGATGACTTTCAACATTTTATAAACATGAGGATGATGACAATGATATAAGAATTCAATAAAACAAGTTCAAGAATTAATTTATCCAAGAATTAACAACGTCCAAATTGTCAACATGATACTGCATTGTGGAGTAAAATTCAAGAATGCTTAGAAGAATATTTTCTTGAAAAGATACTGGATGAAACGCAACTATCAAGGATATTCCACAAATTTCATGGAGTATAGAAGTCAAAACTTAACCAACTGAGTACAATAAAGAATGGAATAACAAAAGAAATCACCATGCATGCGATAGACCGCACAGACAGGTTATTCCAATAGAATAATAAATAATGGAACCAGGTCCGGCGTAAACGCACAGACAGGATATTCCGACAGAATAATAAATAATGGAACCAGGTCCGGTGTAAAACACACAGACAGGATATTCCGACAGAATAATAAATAATGGAACCAGGTCCGGTGTAAAACACACAGACAGGATATTCCAACAGAATAATAATAAAACGGAACCAGGTCCGGTGTAAAACACACAGACAGGATGTTCCAACAGAATAATAAACGGAACCAGGTCCGGTGTAAAACACACAGACAGGATGTTCCAACAGAATAATAGAAGAATGTCACCAAGTATAGGGTAGACCGCGTATACTGGTTATTCCAACAGAATAATAACAAATGGAATAACAGAAGTTCTCTTCATGAATATAAAAGAAATAATATTCCCTACCTTAAAAGAACTGGATATTGGAAAAGTGATGTAGCAGAATACTTTTATTCTCTCTCTCTCTTATTCTCTCTATACTTTCTCTCTCTATAGCTTGAATGAATTCGTGAAAAATAATGAAGCCCTAGGCCTCTATTTATAGAAAAACTGAGGGTGGCTCTTGGTCTTAACGAAGGGTCAAATGACTCTTGGTAATATTGAAGGGACAACTACTATTGACGAAAGTAATTACTATTGACCAAGGTAAATACTATTGACGAAGGTAATTACTATTGACCAAGGTAAATACTATTGACCAAGGTAAATACTATTGACGAAGGTAATTACTATTGACCAAGGTAAATACTATTGACGACGGTAATTACTATTGACGACGGTAATTACTATTGACGACGGTAATTACTATTGACGAAGAGACTCTTAGATGATGACATATGGCCCCCCATAAAATAACCAAACTTACCACAACGTCTCAATTATTGATTTAATAATATAACATATTATACAGATGATACTATGACAATAATTTAAGAGATATGATGCAGCAATTACTGTAGCAATAATTGAGTATAGCTGAGTGACTTCTCACGTAAGCATCAATAATCAATACCGTGTGCTACTATGCAACCACGCGTATTACTGTACTTTTACTACCGAGTAGTTCAACAGTTTTAACGGTTTTAACGGTAACACCTCAGCCGTTATTTTTATAGAAAGATAATTCTGTCGTTTTCTCAATCCGACAATAATTCCGTTGTGGGGTCCACCAATGATTGTGCCGTCGTACGAATATTCCCCGACAAAAAGAATATTCTCCGACCAAACGAATATTTTATAACAACTTGCTTACTTTGCAAAATTTATAAATATTACCCACAACTATAACATTATATCAAATTAACTCCATAATATTCAAAAATGATATTTATAGAAAATTCATCTTTATTTATAAAAGTTGGGGTCTTACAATATACCTCCCTCAACCAAATTAAAAATCTCATTTGATTTTTTATTTTTACTTTTTTTAAAGCATAATTTCCTTTATATAGAGTTAAGGTATCGATGCAATGCTTGGATGTCAGCATGTTATCAATATCTATGCTTGCAGAATGCAGAATACTATAATTAACTAAAAAAAAAAGAGTAGAAGCAACAAATTAAAGAAAGTTGTGCTCAGATTTTTTTTTGTTTTTTTTTTTTCGGTACTGTAATATTGATTGGATAGATCTCATGTGATTAGTTATGTCATAAATTATTATCCCCATAAGACGTTTTACATATATCTAGGAGAACAAACTAATCATTTTCTACTTTGCTCTTAAAATAATAGAGTAATTGAAAGAGAAGAAGAAGTGTAATTAATTAGTTCATGGATAGAAATAAAATTTCAAATTAACTAATATTAAAATTAATAAAAATTCTTAATATACGTAATTAAGTCTTAAACAACTTAATATATGCACATAAATATTTACGTATGTGTTATAAATACACTTGACCAGGACTCAAATTACCACTTGTTCGTCAACATCAACAAATTGGAGAGCAGCTCATGAACTAGACATTTGCTACCTTATTGTAGTAATGGCAGACCCACTATGTTGGTTGTTTATGCATGCCCTACATACAGTTATTTTAGAGAGGATCGATGATGGCATGATATATCCGACTAAATAATCCTCTCTTATATAAAATATATTATAGTTGATGAATTTTCATCCCAATTTTAACTAATAAAATTATAATTAATTATTTAAAAAATATTACTAATTAAATTTTTTATAATATTCAAAACTTACGTAAATCCCATTAATTAAAAATTTTACTTTTTCCCGACTTGAACTCTTGTTGTAAAAATAGAGAAAGTAGTATTTTACATACTTTCATAACTACTCCTTCTATTCCATTATAACTGACGTTTTATTCAATTTAATTTACTTCAAAATATTTGACACATAATGAAATCAAAGCATAATTAATATTTTTTTTCTTTCAAATTTACCCATATCCTTGTTTTCTAGCAAGTGTTCAATTAATGCACACAATAATTAGTTTTTTTTAATTTTTCATTGCATTAGGTGTAGGCTACCTGCCATTTATATTCCTTTCCTTCTCAATACATATTAATTAAGGGTATTTTAGTCTTGTACAATAATTTTTTATTCATATTAATAATTTCTTTAATTTATATACAAAAATCTTAAATAACACTTATTTAAAAATAGAGTGCGTATATGTTAATATGTATATGTGGAATTGAGGTGAGGTGAGGTGGGGAGGCGAGGGGAGCGAGGGTGTCTCCTTCATCCTTACGTGGAGTGTTTAAAGGGAAATTATAAAGTGGGGGCCATGACAAGGGGTAATGTCTGGTGAGCTAGGTATCTAAGGGGGCACTGCACATCCTTTGAAAGGCCCATATAGTTGGCTCTTCATTAGTAGGACCAATACAATACAATACAATTTATAATCAAGGCAGGAGCACGAGGTCGTAGCTACCACCTTCCTATATATAAATAGCAACCTCCCTTCTTTCTTCTTACAATCCATTAATTCCCCCCTTCCCTTCAATTCAATCCCAACATATCTGAAAACCTCTTTTGTACTCTCTCTCATCTCAGGCACACAATTTAGTTTGCCACTAGCTGCTGCTGCTACTACTACTACTAGTAAAATTAAGAAATTAAGATACCAAGATCAAGATCAATATCAATATATATCCAGATATACAATTAATTAAGAAGAAGATGATAAACGGCACTGCTAGTGGGAGATCCAAGAGAAGGATTGCAAGCAAAGGACTTGGAGGAGTCCTTAGACAACAAAGGGCCAGGCTCTATATCATTAAACGTTGCGTTGTCATGCTCCTTTGCTGGCATGAATGATCGATCCATCAAGCTACGTACGTACTAGAAATTTTATATATATATATATATATATATATATATATATATATATATATATCTAGATCTTCTTCAAGTGTAAATACAGACGAGGATGTCGATGATATTGGTGATGGTGCGGATATAAATATAATAGAAGAGTTAATATATTCACAATTTTGTACCAATTCGCCTTCTAGGCTACCTACCTTCCATGTACATTTCAGAGTTTTTATTAATTAATTTATTTAGTTTATGGATCTACTCTTATTTAAATATATAGATCCTTTAATTCTCTCTCTCTCTCTCTTTCTCTCTCAAGTTGAGATGGAGATTGTGGAATACCATGAGTTAATTAATTCTCATGCATGCATAATTGTCTAACTTTTTTGTTGGCCTGGTGCATGCTAAATATATATAATTAACTTGTTTTTGCAGTTTAAATTTTGTTTTCACTATTTTAGTTCTTCGATCGAGCGGGGAGTAATACTCTTCATAATTAATTTGTTTGGATCTATCTACTTAATTAGTAGAGTTTTCATTCAATGACCATGCATATATATTTCCTAACTACTACTATTAAATATTATTAATTAAGGAATAGCCAGTCGATTAACCTAGCTTGTGTCTTGTGATATTGTGAAAGTGCGTGAGAGGGTCAACTCAATTGTGCACAACTCTACTATTGTTTGTTCAGCCTATTAGCTCAGTCCGATCCTCACTTCCTCAATGGGGGGAGCTATATATATATATATATATATATATATATATAGAGAGAGAGAGAGAGAGAGAGAGAGGGAGAGAGAGAAGAGAGAGGGGGAGGGGGAGGGGGAGAGGGAGAGAGAGAGATCGAGTTGTACTTGAGAAGTAGCAGGACCATTATTGGGACTTGGGAGTACGATTTGCATGTTTACGGAGTACTAACCAAATAGTGGTGGCAGATTTTTCTCAGTCCAAATTGGAAATTAAGTGCTTTTATTGTAATTCCAAATTATTTTCTTTTCTGCAATTTGATTGATGCTATCTTATCCTATCCTATCAAGCTTGAGGGGCCAATGTGTCAAGAATTCAAACTTAGGGGGAAGAATTATCGAAATCATTTCTTGAAAATAAGTGGCGCACACGAGCAAATAAAGATAAAAGTAGATATGGAAGACTGTACAAAAAAAAAATCACGGAAGAGGAGAGGAGATGGACAAAAACTCTACGTGGATATAAAAATTGAATATAAAAATTAGATATAAATATATTTAAATTTTAATTAATTATATTTTGACACTAATAATAAATAAAAATATAAATAGATGAAGTTAAAATATATTTATATCTAATTTTGATGTACTCCATAATTTTTATGTGCACCTACCTATAAGAGCTCGGACATGAATAGGTGGGTCAGATAGTGTCAGGAGGGAAGAAGCTGAAATCTCTAATCTAATATTCTGTTGTCGGCCACATAATAATAATAATAATATTAATATATTTAATAAATAATGGATTGTCCAAAACGTCCCCCACCGGACAGAACGTCAATGATCATCGGTCAATACGGAGGAAAAATGGAAGGCCGGCCGGCCAGCCAGCCAGGCCTTTTAATCATTATCCTCACCTCCCACGTGCACATCCTCATCTTCTACCCCACCAATCCATCACTCAATACTGGGTATGTTTAGGCTTATTTAGGCTTTAGATTCGAATTAATATTGGATATCTTTTGGGATTTTGTTGCCTTTAATTTGTTTATATATATATATATATATATATATATATATATATATATATATATATATATATATATATATATATATATATATACGGGAAGCTTCAAGAGCATAATTCTTAAATAGTATAATGTCTTAATTATCATAATTTTATCAAAACGACGCCGTTTTATAGGTACGCGGTGGCATTTTTGTAAATACGCGGTGGCATGGTATTTATAAAAATGCCACCGCGTACCTATAAAACGGCGTCGTTTTGATAAAATTATACTACTTAAGATATTATGCTATTTAAGAATTATGCTCTTGAAGCTTTCCGTATATATATATATACTACACTAAAAACTTAACGAGTATGATTTCAGTAAATTAGTTTCAAGTTTTTAAATCTATGTATCTTCCTTTCCTCTATTTTTATCGAATATATTTCTAAAACAGCTAAAACCTTACAATATTTTTACCAATATGGAGGGAGTAGTAAATTTTATAAAGCTGGAATGCGGGGGTTGGTCTCTTTGGTTTATTGATCTCTTTGTAACCTATCCTATCCTATCCTCTCTGGCATTTCTTTTACACGAGTAGTTATTTTTAAAACAGATATCTGGGCACAAAAAT
Organism: Panax notoginseng; assembly: GCA_016801055.1. Taxonomy (NCBI): domain Eukaryota; kingdom Viridiplantae; phylum Streptophyta; class Magnoliopsida; order Apiales; family Araliaceae; genus Panax; species Panax notoginseng. The sequence goes on from CM029022.1 coordinate 42,955,778, forward strand.
CATCTGCCAATTCTTACATTTACACTCCGTTCCAGAGTTTTAAAATGGAAAATTTTTTAAAAAATTTAATTCATATGTTTTTGAGTTTTTTTTAATAAACGGAAAAAAAAAAGAAATTGATAAAAAAGTTGGTCACTTTTCTGTTCAAAGTTGGCTTGATTTGGACCAAAAAAAAATTAAATAAGTAATATTTTTATAATTCTCATATTATCCTCAACTTTTAATATAATAAATTTTAAATTAGAACTCATGTCCCTAATTTATTTTTATCTACTAAACTTAAGTTAATAGAGATAGACTTCTTGATGCTAACGACTTTTTTGTTGTCCGAGAACGACTTCTCAGACTATTGCGAACGATTCAGGTACATTATTTTGCTTGTATGATTTACCTATTAACTTTTTGTTGTAATTTCCTTGTGAAAACTTTAAGTTATGATTGGTATAATAATTTCACCTTTCTGAATCGTAAATAGTAGATTGCAATTAAATATGTTATTATTAGTGACTTGAATGCTTTTTGTCAATATGTTATTTAAATAATTTACAATGTACATATTTAAAATAGGATATTTTATTGTAGTTATAATTGTTATGTCTATCAGACCAAACTAATTTATTACTATTAGATTGTATCTATATAGATAATCTATTTACGGTTTTGTGAACAAAAATATGAATTTAATATTATTTTTTTATGTCCATTTGTTGTTGTGTATTTAACTTTAAAACTCATTCAATTTTATTGATTGAATAGATGAACAATCAGGAGAGTAAATTTCGAGATTTTATGGTTCGTCGATATTTTCTAGTAACATTGATCTTGTCCCTCATAGTTCAATATATCAAATGTCGTATGACTAGACATTGTGGGAATAAACCTAGTAAAGAAATAACTTAAATGAAAAAAAAGTAAGAGATGAATTGCTTCATGAGATAAGGTACAATGAGAGAAGTCGTATTCGCATGGGACCACAAGCCTTTGAAAAATTGTGTAAGATATTGCATGACGAGGGCGGTCTTCGACCCACTCAACGAGTATCTCTAGAGAAACAAATCGCAAAATTTCTTCACATATTGTCGCATAATGTGAGAAATCGTAAAATTACATTCTTCTTTAGTAACTCAATGGGAACAATAAGTTGTCATTTTCATAGTCTTAAGAGCAATAATATCATTGGAAGAAATATTTTTAATACAACTAAATGGAGCACACATACCTTCAGAAATACTCAATAATAGTAGATTTTATCCATATTATAAGGTAAAACTTACAACTTTAACATACTTTAAACTCAAATTCACATTTTTATATATTTAACAAGGTATGTGCAAGTTTGTGAATTCCAGTATTGTATAAGAGCAATAGACGGAACTCATGTTCGTATAAAAGTTCCTCACAGTGATGTACCAAGATATCGTGGTAGGAAGGGCTATCCTATATGTCTTATCTGCGTGTATATTTAACTTAAAATTTACTTATATTTTGACTGGTTGGGAAGGGACGACATCTGACTCCAGAATAAATAAAAATGCCTTTGTAAGAGAAGATAAGTTGAAAATCCCTAATGGTAATACACTATCAACCTTTTTAAGATTTAATTGAAAAAATTATTTGTTTTACATGTAACTAATATTATATTTTTCTTGGCAAATATTATCTTGTAGATGCCGGATTACCATTCACCAACGGTTTAATGACACCTTATAGAGTGTTCGCTACCATTTAAAAGAGTACTCACTTCGACCTCCAGAAAATCCTAGAGAATTGTTTAATTTACGTCATGCATCATTACGTAATACAATTGAAAGGGCATTTGGCGTACTAAAGAAAATGTTTCTCATTATTGGGAGCACAACAGAGCCAAAATACGATGTGGATACTCAATTTAAAATTGTTTTAGCATGATACATTTTACATAATTATTTGATGTCAGTTGATCCTGATGATGACCTTATTGTTGAAGTTGATCGAGAGCTCCTAGAGTAAATACATGAACCTGATGATCATGTAAGAGATGCTACTGAGGATGCAACTCATGCTGAGTATTTGAGGACTTCTATTGCAAATGATATGCGGATTGATTACATAAATGAAGTTAATAGTTCTTGAGTTTCATCTCATGTTGACAACTAGTTTATAGTACTTTTGATTTTTTTATTTATTATGTTATTTGACGAGTATTCGTGCTGGAATGATATTTTGTTTATATGAGATTAAATTTTTTACTTTATTATTTATCCATTGTTTTGTTGTTTATATATGTGTTGCTTTTTTTTAATTTCATGATTATTTGTATAGGATAAACATGACCAAAACAACAAATGAAATTTCAGCCTCAAAGAAAGAAAATTTGAAATGGACAAATAGAATGGTTGAATTGTTCGTTGTGACAATGCTTTATGAACAACCATAAGGGAACAGACTAGATTTTACGACGCATGCCTATGCAAATATGTTGAAAATTTAATAGAAAAACTTGAGATACCATATTTGAAGAAAAGTCACTTGCTTAATCGCCAAAAGACTCTCAAAGCTCATTTTGCCGAGTGTTATGATTTGTTTAAATGTTCAATTGGATTTAGTGGCTTTACTTAGAGCTCAGTTACAAAAAGTGGGATGCTGAACCTGAAGTACGGAAAAAGCTTATAGATGTATTTATTTAAGTTTAATTGAATTACTTTTGTCCAGTTTAATTGGAAGCATATAAATAATGTGTTTTATTTGATAATAATGTCTTTATAACTAGGCAAAGCCTAAAGCTGCTATGTGGAGGGAAAAAACGATCTAGCATTATGATCGTTTAGAGGAATTATTTGCTAAGGATAGGGCAACAGGGGAAGGTTCATTAATTAACTGCAAAATAGAAACGAAAAAAGTGGAAGGACATGGTTGAGCAAGAATTTTCAATTATTGGAATTGGTGGTGCAATATTCAAAATGAAGTAATTTTAGAAAGTTTCAATTTGGATGATATTGGCGACTTTATGTCAACCCCTTCTCAAGTACCAATGGAAAGTGTAAGTACTTCAAAAAAAAAAAATGCAAAAGATTCTGATGATGAAGGTAAATTAACTAATGTGATGGATGTGATGGATATATTAGCTACCATATTGAAAAAGCAACGGGCGACATTTGAAAAACAAGGAGAAACATTTATCAATTCATTTGTGCGAGTCTATTTTGCAAATGATATCTTTAAATGACTAACTGAAATAAATTTCGATGAGGGAAAAATCAATGAGGCCTATTTATGGCTACTAGAAAATCAAGACAAGACACAAGCAGTGTTTGGGTTTGATGAATAATCTCCTTTAGTATTAATAATACAGATTATGTTTGATAACTTTTGGGTATGGTATGACAATGATTTTGTAGAAGTAGTTTTTGTTTAACATTTATTTGGATATTTGCATTTTGATTATGAATTTTTTTTCTTTGATTAAATTTAGCTTACATTTTTTTATTCATGGTTTAATGGTTATAATTAATAGAAAGGTAAATTTATAAAAGTAATATTTTTCTTTTCATTTCATTGGAACTCAAAAATGCAAGAAAAGAAAATTTTTAAATTTTCTATTATTTTCTATTAAAAACTCAGAAGCAACATAGAAGAAAACTTCAAGTTTTCTATTCTTTTCTCTTCTTTTTTGTTCTAATTTAAGTTTTATATTCTTTTCTTTTTCGTCCAAAACTCAGAAACAGAGTGTTAGTGGGAAAGTTAAATATACAATCTTTATCTATTTTTTCTTTTGTATTATCTTTATTTAATTTTTAAAATTTGATAAATACATTTAGAAAAAATAATCTATAATCACACGCATTACGTTTCGTGTATATTAGTAATACTAATTTCCTTGATTGTGGTGTTATCAGTTTAATATTACAAAGGAAAAAAAAAAGAGTACAACCACCTAGTGGTCATTAACAGTCGGGGCAATAAACTTATTAGTGCCTTGGCTTTACTTGGTTGTGAATATTACTATTAACGCAACTTTAGGCTTTAGCTCCTATCCAAAATCAGAAAAGTTACAATTCAGAGTATATATATATATATATATATATATATATAAATATATATATATATATATATATATATATATATATATATATATATATATATATGGTATAAAGTAGGCATTTCTTGCCAAGAAACAAGTATTCAAGTTCAACCCCTCTATGTATGCAATACTTTTTTTTTTTTGTTATGTTAGGGTAGGGACATCAGTCTCTCTTACTTTATTTACTCTTTTAGAATACGGCATGGCCCATTATACATCCAGAAATAACCCTTTTGCCGGACTGCCTAGCCTAATTTATTACTGGTGTGGGTGTGGGGTATGTGAACAGCTCCCCTCAGACAATCAGGCTACTAATGGATGAACAAAACACTAAATAAACTAGGCCAGTGTCCTCTCAAGCCATTTTCAAGACAACCCTAATGATCTGTTAGCCTCCCTCCTTAGATAGTTAGATGCATGAATGTTCCACTTATCCCAGCTGTCCTGGCACTCCACCAATTTAGTTTAGGCCTTCTTGGCATCCATGAAACATTATTGTTTTGTTTCCAATAATTAGATGTCCCACATCTTTCATATCCGAGTCAACCACATATAAACCCTATTAATACAACATTCACATAATAATCGCACTGCAAAAGACAAGGCTCATGTGACCTCCCGAGCCACTTTCAGTGCAAACCTAGACATTTTTCATTTATCCGAGTGGGGGGGGGGGGGGTGTCAACAGTTGTGCGAGTCTTTAAAGTTTCAAACATATTCCTTTATTGGATCGCATCCTAGAATCTCTTTTTTGATGTTGTGGTTAAGCCGCTAATTTATTGAAGTTGGCATGAAAAGGTTTCCAGTTAAAAAGGAGGGGAATAATGACAAAATTTTGCTTTCTTAATAACAAAAATTATACGCACCTGCCCCTACAAGTTGACCATAAACATCATAAGCTAAATAAAGCTAATAAGATGTGTAACTATACAATTCTAAGAGCATAATTTCATGATAAAATGGCCAAAGTTACTGGCATAGGGCCCTCCATACAAATTAACAAAACCATACAATAGGTTACATAGAAGTGACCACCAACTACAGAAGGAGGTAATTTGACCACCAAAGTGCTTTTACCAACTACCAAAAAGTTAATTTAGTTGACATGTATCAGAAAAGAGGGTACCATAGGTTGGCAGTCATTAGTCCAATACTGGGATTTAGCATAGATGTCCAGACCATTTCCAGTTAAGCCTCCTTGGGCCCTCCTTAAAAACCAAAACTTTCCTGCGATCCAAACTCCTGTAGAAATATATATTATGGTGCCACAATTATGGAAAATAAAGGCAACCAAATCATCTGGCAAGTTTGATATAGGGAAAAGATACAGCAGAGATAATAGAACTTACAAGTTGGCTCAGCCGGAAATCAGGAGGTGTGTCTGTTTCTATATTTGCTGGATCAAGTACCAATGCTTGACACTCCTCCAAATCCCTCTTAAAATTCTCTGTTCCCAAGCGAGCATAATCAGAAAGACAAGCTTTGCCCACAATTTCTCGATTTTCAACTCCATTCCTATTTGGAGACTGGCTCCGAAGAAGTTCATCACACAAAGACATTGCTTCCACCAGTTGTTGGGAATCTAACAAATACTGTGACGCGCTGTCCCACCCATTTGCATCTTCTCCAGCATAATTCTCATTATCATCTCCCATTTGATAAGCATCATTCTCAGCCACAAGATGATCTTGATTATCAGGCTTTTCAGATGAAGTGTGCACCTCATCTTTAAGACACTCCATTTCATAATGCTTATGTAAAAAGTTAAAATACATCAATATATTGAGCAGAAAGGAAATCATGAGATCTATTTGCATTGACGCAATCCAAAAAGCTCAGCAGTTAATATAGGCAACAGATAATGTCCATCTTTCAAAAGTACCTAGAAAGCACGGATACGGACACGAGACACGGATTCGACATGACCGCGACACGGGACACAACATTTTCCCAAGAAACAGGATATATGATATCTTGGTGATACATTGAATTTTATGTATATTTTTAATAAATGTACAAGTAAATTTAATTGTTAATAAAGCTTGTTAAATCAAGTAATATATTGAGGAACATAAGCAAGTGTTTAACTTAAAAGTTTAAGTTCAATGAAAATACTAGCACCTAACATAACGTATCTAGAAGTATGTGATACATATCCAGAAGTGTTAGTGGACTGTTGGTGTTCGAGTGTCCAACATGTATTCAACAAAGACACGTTGGCCTCCAAAAAGTATTCGTGCTTCATAGACAAGTAATTTTATATTAACGAGGAAGTGTAACATGCTCCACAACTATCTTGTTCCTTGAATACTACAACACCACAACTTTATTTCTCCAAAATTACTGACTTATCGTAATTTGTTATGTTGATGACTCTGATCGCGATCTTCAGAAACTGAAAACCAAGCTTAGGGCATGAACACAACTAGACCTAACATTTGAGCCAGTAGGCATGTCGAGCCATATCATCACTCATATCTAAACCTAAAAGCATTTTAAGACAGCTAAACGGTGTGACGACGGTGTCCCTAGCTATGTCCCAAAAAAAAAACCTGGTAAAGAAAGAACAAGAAAACCAGAGAGAATATCCCCACTGATTTTTTGTAGGATTTTACTTCTAAAAAGTAAAAAAGAAAGTATAAAAGGGATACAAGAAGTTTGGTGTACCTTAACATGGGGGTCAATGCAAGTAATAATCAAGTCTTTTTCCTCGTCATAATTAGGTAATCGCCCTTTAGCACATGGTGTTTCAGGAGTCACAGACTTCGGAGAGAATGAATCTACTTTTAAAGTTGTATCATCAATTCCTTCAGGTAAATGTTCACTTTTTTTCGCTTTGCTTGACTTGTTGCTGCTGATAGAACACTTTGGAGATTACATACTCTCCTTCCTTTTCATCTTCCCCTGTGCCTAGGTGATATTGGTGCATAACCCAATTAGTTTTCTCGGCTTTACCACCCCTGACCTGACTCACATAAAGAACCATGATCTTCTTACACCCTTTTGCACCCCATCCAAGATAACAGGTTTGGTCCTTCCAGTTTTTATGCAACGAACATCTCCAAGATCATCACCATGTATCTTTCGACGCTTCCGTGTTCCAGTGTTATAGCTTTGATTGCTCTGTGGAAGAAGTGAGATACACTTCCATCTTGCTTAACACCTGAACACTAACACAGTTAGAACTAAGATTATTTGAAGATGGTTAATGATGAGGGAAGAAAGCACGAGCTAAATTTTTGCAAGTACCAGGTAAATTCTGAGGATGTGTATAACATATTCCATCATCTTCATCAACAGTTGGATAAACTCCTTAATAAAAGGATGGGACTTAAAATTCTCAGTACCAGCTTTTGCAAGTAGATGCCAAATGATCTCTTGATCAGATGGATCAAATTTTACCCCTCTGGGT